>BROG01000060.1:762500-1362500 GCA_030159075.1 Atrina japonica | reverse complement strand
AGTTTCTGTTATTGTCATTTCATCTTGGCTCAAAGAGGGGGTGAGGCTTTCACTAGTCTTGTCAACTCATTTTATAAGCAAATGCAGTAAAATGCACTGCAAAATGAATGAAAAATTGAAAAGGTAAAAATTTCAATTTCAGCATTTTGGTTACATGTAGTTTATACAATTTAATGGGAAATTCAGCAGACAACAGTATACACTACGTTATGTTAAAAAAATAAAAATGTTAACAATCCTCACATAAAAATTGTAGAGTAACACTTCTAATATTCTGAGTATTTAATAGTATGTTCATATTTCTTTTTTTAACACTATATTTCTCATTGATGCAATAATTGTAATTTAAGTGATAACTAAATTCTTCAATTTTTTTAACAAGATCAGAGCAGGTTTTATGCAGATTACATGGAAGCTGGTATGCAATATTTGTAACTGGTGCACATTTTACATTGGTTCATGGATATACAATTTATACATTCCATGGTTGGGGTATTTTTCTTTCAGTTCTTTAAACAAATGAGGGTTTGGTGTTAGAGGATACAGGTGGAAACTTACAATCTTTTTTTTAATAAACCCCCAAGAACAATAATATTCTGGGTTTTTTATTTTTTGGACAATAAAGTTCTTCACACACTTTACTTTAGCACCGATGTCATAAAGGTAATGGAGGTATAATCTTATATAATCAGGTGATTTGTAATCTATTCCTTTTATAAGTTTGTAATCTATTCTTTCTGTAAGAACTAATCATGAAATGTTTAGTAATTACCCCCATATAACAAGGGTGATAAGAATGCCATTTTTCATACATGTGTAATAGCTACTTTCAGAAATACAATTTCTGAATCATCAGGATGCATTTTCTTTAGATGAGATAATCTGGTAATTCATTTGTATGTAATTTATATCACTTCTACAGATCGTGCAAGATCAGGATCAGGTATGGGTATACCTATGGGGACTAAATGTGTGCTGTTTTATTTGAATCTGAAAATTTTGTGATTACATGATGCTATTGATGAGTGTGCTTTACTTTAGAGAGAATCAGAAAAAAACAACTAATAACTATAGTCAGGGTTCTATTGCAATGCACTAACCCTTGTTTGTTTGGTCAATTTATATATCCAGGAAAAAATGTCAGATTGTTTTTATATTCTATAGTTTCTTTGTTTGTCTCTCTTTTCAGTACTAGGTCTTGGTTTACGTTTCCTTTCCCCACTTGTTATGTAGCCCAAAAACAAAAAAGTTTAAAAAAAAAAAAAGAAAGAAATCTGAAGATCAGGAGTTGTCTCTTTTTTAATTCTTTCTTTAAATAATTTTGTATGGACACTTTTTTCTCTCTGTTTGGCACAAATTGTTAAAGGTTAAGGAAACTGGTTTGACAATTTTGCACAATCTTTTCCATCTCATCTTTTATTTTGTGAATAGTGTTTGAAAGTATCTCCATCTTTTTTACATAATTACTTTTTTGTCAAAAGCACAATATCAACCAAACTTAAATTTTCTAATTGATGACTAAATGTGCCAGGAAAGTTTGAACCAAATTTTATATAAAATATCCTCACGATTGAGAGACAGGTATTCATTATTGTATTTTAAAAAGAGGTTCCCACACAGAGGTTAAAACACCTAAAGACACATTTGGACTGATCTTAGTCAATGATCTACAGAGGAGTCTATAGAATTTCAGGGGTAGATGTGTTAATTGAACGTAGGTGAAGGACTTCTGGTACTCTTGTTATTATTATTGGGATGTTTTGAAGTATGCATGTGTTGATATCCTTATATATCCCAAAGCTTGGAGTGTTTAGAATCGTTGCAGCTAGAAATGATGAAGATATAGCAAAAAAAAAAAAACCTTTCTAAGGCAATTTACCCTCTATTCCATGATTTTAAGTAGTAGATTACGATGTGTGTTTTATGTTTTGATTTTGGTTTTTACATTATTCACTTTATATCACATAGTAAGATGGTGAAGGATTTGTTATTTTGGAATGACAATTATTTGGAGTTTCTGAAGAAAAATAATCAGGAGTCTCATCAGCACTTGTTCTCAATAAAATATTTTATGAACATTTAATTCAAAATATTAGATAATGATTTCCCCCTAAAACTTCTGGTATCTGTCAACTACAATGTAGAATTAGAAAACTATTTCTGATTGGGTTAAAATGAGTTGTCAAACCATATTATTTGATTAATTATTTTAGATAATGAATCAATTTACATTATCCAATATAATTTTCAATTGTCAATTTTTTCTTTAAAAATATGGCCCATTTTAAAATGTCAGTTACAGTTTAAAATGTCAAGATACAAATTCCATCTGAATCATCCTATCAAAAGCTTCCTATCTTAAAACAAACAATCAATGGTTTAGATATTTCCAGAGAAAATGGATGATTATTTTAGTTATTTGATAAATCTTTTCTTCTCTATTTAACAGGAAAGAAAGAACAAGGAGACAAGTTTGACCGTGCCCAATGGAAGAGCATGCAGCTGACTATGAATGATACACTCAAGTTTGTCGACATGTTGCACAATGTATCATGGGAAGATGGATTATCTGACGATGTACTCAGAGGTAACCAGTCAATTCATTTTTTTTTCAGTGGCTTGACAATTTTTGAGTTATGGTCTTTTGGTTTTTTATTCACTCTTCAAGTTATAGAATCACAAAGCACTCAGATATTTTTAACTCAAAATTGAAATTCTGCTTGAAAATGTTCCCAGTATGATCTTTTCAGGACTGAAATGATTTAGAAGTTTTTTCCACAAAGTGTTCCTTATAACAAAATTTGAGTTGTAATAGTGGTAAATATTTTAATTGGTGATAGAAAATTTTAATCATGTCAGAGGCTGTTATCCTAGGACCAGATAATGTTCATGTATTTTGATATATTTCAGCTGTTGAGAGTTACCTAGCCGCTAGTAAAGATGGTCAACTTGGGGTGACCGGAGAAGGAACACTGTTGGACCATGCACATGGTATATCATTATGAATTTTTATTTTTATGATATGATATTTATACTTTATATTTATGAGTTTTATAACTTCTTCTACAAACACTCAGTTCACTTCAAATTTAGTATATAGCACAGTGTCGGGACCTCTACTCTCCTGAGGTAAAAATTTTGCGGCTAAAATCTAAAGATAAAATAAAAATGATGCAATCTTTCAAAATCTTCTCTAATGTAAAAAATATAGCAAACACAACAGATATATAGTTATGGTAAAGAGAATAAGCATTCCAGTAATTGTGAAGTTTTTAACTCCAGACCTAGGGGTTTTCTTAAAATGGACAGGAACTTAAATGACCAGTATTGCCCTTTAAGCCTTTTGTTTCACTTGTGTTTCTACTCTCGTTTTATCTATAGATACTCAATTTGCTGCGAAGAAGAGAACACCCTCTCCAGACGCTGCTAAGGGTATCACCATTGCCAGTGCCAAATATTCCAGTGAGGATTGTGCCACACTTGTACAATACACTATTGCCATTGTGGAATACACAAGACTCTGTGGACCACTAAAAGCATCCCTTGAACGATTGCATGAGTTGGAGAGAGAAATTGAGGAAAATGAAAGGTTGCAGAAAGAACAAGAACAGGAGGTAAAATATTATCAAATGTGCAATATGGTGATTAAGGCAGTTTAATTGATAACAGACTTGATGTATGATTTACATGTGATTAGTTATAATCATCTGCTATTTGAATGATACATCTATCCCTGCAAAATAGTGGAATCATCTACTCATCAATGTCACAGGCTAATCCATTTGTGTTTGTAGGGGTGAATGATTTTTTTGTATATACATGTAGCCACAACATGTTAGTACTCCTTTTTTTTTAATGAAAATGAATTTCTGTAAACTACCAAAGACGAATGCCCAATATCAAGAGAGAGAGAGAGAGAGAGCACACGCGAGAGCAAATTAATTGCATTACAAATTTTTTACATGTAATACATACAAGTGCCTTTTAGCGGTTGTCCATCTATAGTTAACAGTGTTGTAAGATGAAATTAATAAAAAAAATCAGCATAATATATTTGCTTATGTATCATGTGTATGAATGAATTATTTTTGTAAGAAAGATAAATATTCTAATACTGTGTATGAATGATGTATTTATTCTTCATTTCATGCTGCAATTTAGATGTTGAAAAAGGTAAAATTTTCATCAATAATCTCATATATTCAGAGATATCCTTTCACTCTATCAGTAATGAAAGTAGCCATTATCACTGAAATATCTTTAAAGTTTTATTACATTTTAATGGTATATACCTCCTTGATAAAGATGGTTATATCTGTTAAAGCTTATTATCTATTTTCTACATTTATCTTCAGAATTTATTGTTTTAAATATTTGTTACAATATTGTCTTACTTACATGAAGATATCACCTACTGTGGGTGAAGTATCACAAATTTTGACCTGTGCTACAGGCTGTTGGCAATGCAATGAAGGCTCTTTAATGTGCCATGCTAACCAAAAGAAACAGGACCGTCACATTTTTGTAAATGTTTGGCAAGTGAACAGTCACTATCTGTGTTAAATAGTAGTATGCCTAACTCTTATATGAACCTGAAACTTTATGTTCGTGAGTCTAACACTCTACCACTAGATCCAGGCAAGTGATGTACATTTCAGATTTAATTGTTTTATATTATTAAGTTGATTTACAGTAATATTATCTTATTTTATATTGATATTCACTTTAAAATCCATAAAAAGTACAGTATATTTAATGTCTTGATACAGTAGCTGACCATTTGAGCACTCCTCTCATCTCAAAGCTTCAGTTCATAAAATAATACAGTCAATAATCTTTATCAAAAGCATTATAATATTCTTATTTCTTATATTTATGTGTGAAAATTAAATCACAAATATGTTAACTCTAAGTTCTGTTATATGTAATAGCCATATGGCATCACAATTTTACATACATTTTAAATGCATCTCTTTTTCTTTTCCCCCTTACACTTCAGTTCTAGATATATCAAGCAAAATTCACTTTTTGATATGACCTGTTTATCTGTTATATTTGACCTGTATTTTTATACACAAAACAG
The DNA here is from genome assembly GCA_030159075.1 of Atrina japonica. Taxonomy (NCBI): domain Eukaryota; kingdom Metazoa; phylum Mollusca; class Bivalvia; order Pterioida; family Pinnidae; genus Atrina; species Atrina japonica. Next base: position 1,357,417 of record BROG01000060.1, on the reverse strand, counting down.
AGAGTACAGGAAAATAAGGTCCCCCATGAATCACACAAGGTTTGTAAGGTGTACATCCAGCATGGTGTGACTTAACCTCTTTGATTCTATTGTAGTTCCTCTAACTATCAATGCGTAGAGGATTCAACCTCTCCTATCATTTGTTTTACGAATGGTTTTCAACAATTTTAGATGTTCCAGCTTGTGTATTTATTCTTTAACATATATTTGTGTCAGTTGATATTTTTATATCACACTTTTTAATAGCTTTACTCAGTTTCTTTTATAGAATCATTTCATTGCTTTTGTAGTGGTAGTGTCCCACCGTTTACTGTTAGAGTCAGTGTATATGTTGTTTTGTTGATCCCAACAAGCTTCTATAAACAAAACCTCTCAAACTATCAGAACCATTGTACATTTACCATAGATTTGTACCTGTAGTTCTCTACTATGTAATACCCTACCATCGAAGTCATTGTATGTGTTTGTAGTGTGTGTAGATCCATACAATACCATACCATTATAAGCAGTGTTGATGTAGTTATGTACTTGTAGATCCATACAATACCATACCATTATAATTGGTGTTGATGTAGTTACGTACTTGTAGATCCATACAATACCATACCATTATAAGTGGTGTTGATGATGTAGTTACGTACTTGTAGATCCATACAATACCATACCATTATAATTGGTGTTGATGTAGTTACGTACTTGTAGATCCATACAATACCATACCATTATAATTGGTGTTGATGTAGTTACGTACTTGTAGATCCATACAATACCATACCATTATAATTGGTGTTGATGTAGTTACGTACTTGTAGATCCATACAATACCATACCATTATAATTGGTGTTGATGTAGTTACGTACTTGTAGATCCATATAATACCATACCATTATAATTGGTGTTGATGTAGTTACGTACTTGTAGATCCATACAATACCATACCATTATAATTGGTGTTGATGTAGTTACGTACTTGTAGATCCATACAATACCATACCATTATAAGTGGTGTTGATGTAGTTACGTACTTGTAGATCCATACAATACCATACCATTATAAGTGGTGTTGATGTAGTTACGTACTTGTAGATCCATACAATACCATACCATTATAAGCGGTGTTGATGTAGTTCTGTACTTGTAGATTACAATTAATTTACAGTACAAACATGACAAATAATTCAATACAATCAGAATCTGGTGCATATAGTCATGTGACAGTACTAAAGTTATATATTATTCTTATATTGGCTATGACCTATAATACTGTTATAAAGAGAATGTATATACATACAAATACCCATATCTCTTTCACTCCCTCTTATTCATGACAAAATATTTATCAAAATTATTGATATTCATCATTTTATGGTTATTGTTTTCAAAGGTTTTCTTTTCCAAATCATTTATGTCAGTTGTTAGAATATCCATTGGTGTAAGTAAAATTGAGGAATATGAGAATTCGGGGAGATGATTGATACTTTGCAATGAAATAAATTACCACAAACTTGTATTAGTAAAAGTATCTTGTAGTGAAAATGAAACATTTGAACAGTTTAGATAAATATTAGTTTCTCTTGATTTACTTGATTTTGTTTCCTTATTTATCATCATCTGACAGGTGATAGAAATATCAGACATAAGAATATCACCAGAGGTAAAACCCAAACTCAATTTTTAAGTTTCTTATGGAAGTGATGAGCATAATAAATTTAGATGATGGCCTACTCCTTATATCAAAGCATTCTCAGTTTGCTTTGATTATATCTTGATTTGTTCATATGTTTGTATGTTCATTGATTTCGTGTTCTTCTGAAGACTCTAGCAATCAGTTTTGTCACCATTCATCAATTTCATACATGTTAGTTTTGCTCATAGATAAGTCCTTGTTTTTTTATACCACTCAAATTCTCGGAACTTTCCCATTGGTGAGTGATGGCAAGCTATTGAGTGTTTTATATTTTGTGCGTATATTGTTTGTCACTTCATCACAGAAATATGCATGATATATGCACATCCTTTACAAGATACTTAGGTATAAAGTACACCTGTATTACCTGTTTCAAAGACACATGCTGTATATATTGATTGTTGTCTAAAATTATGAAATGCACCTGTAGGCTTACAAAGAAACACGGCATGCTGTATACCATTACATTAGGTGTTGTGTATAAATATAAAATACACCTGTACAACAACTGCAAGGACACATCCTGTATACATTAGATGGTGTGTGTATCTATGAAATACACCTGTACACCTACTACAAGGACACATGCTGTATACATTAGGTGTTGTGTGTATCTATGAAATACACCTGTACACCTACTTCAAGGACACATGCTGTATACATTAGGTGTTATATATAAATATAAAATACACCTGTACACCTACTTCAAGGACACATGCTGTATACATTAGGTGTTGTGTGTATCTATGAAATACACCTGTACACCTACTACAAAGGCACATGCTGTATACATTAGGTGTTGTGTGTATCTATGAAATACACCTGTACACCTACTACAAGGACACATCCTGTATACATTAGATGTTGTGTGTATCTATGAAATACACCTGTACACCTACTACAAGGACACATGCTGTATACATTAGGTGTTATATATAAATATAAAATACACCTGTACACCTACTTCAAGGACACATGCTGTATACATTAGGTGTTATATATAAATATAAAATACACCTGTACACCTACTTCAAGGACACATGCTGTATACATTAGGTGTTATGTATCTATGAAATACACCTGTACACCTACTACAAAGGCACATGCTGTATACATTAGGTGTTATGTATCTATGAAATACACCTGTACACCTACTACAAGGACACATGTTGTATAGTAATACATAAGGTGTTATCTGTAAGTATAAAACACACCTGTATACCTACTTCAAGGACACATGTATAGTAATACATAAGGTGTTATCTATAAGTACAGATACACCTGTACACCTACTACAAGGATCTCATGTTGTATAGTAATACATAAGGTGTTATCTATAAGTATAAAATACACCTGTATACCTACTACAAGGATTTCATGTTGTATAGTAATACATAAGGTGTTATCTATAAGTATAAAATACATCTGTACACCTACTACAAGGATCTCATGTTGTATAGTTATACATAAGGTGTTATCTATAAGTATAAAATACACCTGTACACCTACTACAAGGATCTCATGTTGTATAGTAATACATAAGGTGTTATCTATAAGTATAAAATACATCTGTACACCTACTACAAGGATCTCATGTTGTATAGTTATACATAAGGTGTTATCTATAAGTATGAAATACACCTGTATACCTACTACAAGGATCTCATGTTGTATAGTAATACATAAGGTGTTATCTATAAGTACAGATACACCTGTACACCTAATACAAGGATCTCATGTTGTATAGTTATACATAAAGTGTTATCTATAAGTACAGATACACCTGTATACCTACTACAAGGATCTCATGTTGTATAGTTATACATAAGGTGTTATCTATAAGTATAAAATACACCTGTATACCTACTACAAGGATTTCATGTTGTATAGTAATACATAAGGTGTTATCTATAAGTACAGATACACCTGTACACCTACAACAAGGATCTCATGTTGTATAGTTATACATAAGGTGTTATCTATAAGTACAGATACACCTGTATACCTACTACAAGGATCTCATGTTGTATAGTTATACATAAGGTGTTATCTATAAGTATAAAATACACCTGTACACCTACTACAAGGACACATGTATAGTAATACATAAGGTGTTATCTATAAGTACAGATACACCTGTATACCTACTACAAGGATATCATGTTGTATAGTTATACATAAGGTGTTACCTATAAGTATAAAATACACCTGTATACCTACTACAAGGATCTCATGTTGTATAGTTATACATAAGGTGTTATCTATAAGTATAAAATACACCTGTATACCTACTACAAGGATCTCATGTTGTATAGTTATACATAAGGTGTTATCTATAAGTATAAAATACACCTGTATACCTACTACAAGGATCTCATGTTGTATAGTAATACATAAGGTGTTATCTATAAGTACAGATACACCTGTATACCTACTACAAGGATATCATGTTGTATAGTTATACATAAGGTGTTACCTATAAGTATAAAATACCTGTATACCTACTACAAGGATCTCATGTTGTATAGTAATACATAAGGTGTTATCTATAAGTATAAAATACACCTGTATACCTACTACAAGGATATCATGTTGTATAGTAATACATAAGGTGTTATCTATAAGTATAAAATACACCTGTACACCTACTACAAGGACATAAGCTGTATACAAAGGTGTTGTGTATAAGTATGAAATATCCTTGTACACCTTTGAAAGACACATGCTGTATACATTGTGTTTTGCTTTTAATACACCTGTACACCTACTACAAGAACAACACAGTAGGTGTTGTAATGACACCTCATGTAGATGTTGTTTGTTGGGATATTTACCAACATGTTTGCATGGTATTGCATTTGATTAAGACCTGTGATTGAAACCAAATTAATTCTGTTTGTTGCCTTGGCAAGTACTAAAGGTTTATTACTTTTTTTATGGATCATTGGTACTTTATTTATGGATCATATCATTTGAACTTTTGATGTGAGAACTTGGCATGTATGCTCATCATGATAATGATCATTTTTATCTTGGTACTAAATCTTTATCTTTTGACCTAGCTTCACTATTTTGATAGTAAGTCCTTATAATGGAAAGTCACTGTTTTTATTACATTTATTTTTGCACAAGGGCATTATTTTTTTTTATTTGTGAACACACCTTTTTTTATTTTGTTTTTCTTTTTAAGCTGTGGATTGTTTGTGATATTTTTTCAAAGCAAACTGAAATTTGGCTTCAATTTTTATTAAATTTAATTGTGCTGTTGTTTGTTTTGGATTGTTTTATTACATTTGTAGAATACTTGAGATAAAGGAACTAATACATGAATGAAGTGACTAACTGCTTTTTGTTTATTTTGTTTGTTTTTTTCCTTTTTTGTTTGTATTTTATTTATCTCCTAAATTCTAATTATTTATTAAAAATGTTCTTAATTGACCTGTTGCCAAGAGCCTGACACACTCTGTCTATGTGCTTGTTTAACGTCATTTGATTGTGTTGTCATAATCACACAAGTATTTGACGGGCCATTTAATTGTGATGTCATAATGGAAAAGTTTGCCGAAAGGTGCCATGTCGGGCATTTGGCAATAGGTCAGTTTAAGTAAGTAAGTACCATTAGATACCTGTTAGATAAACACCAGGAAAATAAGTCATTTACAAATCAAAATTGAAATAATGGTAATGGGTTTTCAATTCCCCTTGTAATATTCCTTTTTTCTAATATTATTATTATTATTATTATTATTAATTTTTAAATTTATTTTGTTATTTATATATTGAATTATGATACTGGTCAGGGACCAGTAACTGGCTAGGACCAGTAGCTGGCTATTACATTATTTCGGCTATATAGAACACAATTTTGTTAGATTTTTTAGATCAATCATGAGATGTTGGACATTTTTTCTCAAACAGAGGAAAAAAAATATTGTCATGGTTCATAATAAAGACAAAATCACACCATAGCCGGGTACTGGTCCTAGTTGGCTACTGGTTTCCGACCAGTAATTTTGTTTTTTATTTTATTCATTTTTTGGCATGTGGTATATGGGGAGTATTTATTGTAGAACAGTTCCCTGGTCATGATTAATATTTATTTCCATCACATAGGAGTAATATATTTATTTTTTATTCATTCAATTGGATTTTCATATGCACTAATCACAAATCTGATATTCTTGAAACATTTGTTTACTAGGTGACAGAGGAAGAAGAAAAAGAGGAACCAATTCCGGAACCAGACTATAATGAAGAAGACCTGCCGAGTCTGCAACAAACGGTTAATGATTTACAGCAGCAGTTCGATCAATCCGTAGTCGAGAAACATTCACTGGAGATGGAACTGATGTCAATGAATGAACGACTGAAAGCTGCCACAGAGATGGTTGATAGGTATTCATTTAAATCTCTAAAAGCAATATTTTAGTTAATGGCATCCTAATTCAAGTTTAGCACATGAAATGCTGTCAGTGAAGTGTACAGCACATGATTTAGTGTACAACATCATGATTTAGTGTACAACATCATGATTTAGTGTACAGCATCATGATTTAGTGTACAGCACATGATTTAGTGTACAGCATCATGATTTAGTGTACAGCATCATGATTTAGTGTACAGCATCATGATTTAGTGTACAGCATCATGATTCAAGTGAGCATGTGAACTGATTCACTACATAACATATTGTGTATCAGCACACAGCACATTAGTTTATGGCAACAACATTCAAGTTTAGCACATGAATAGCTGTCAGTACAGTGTACAGCACATGTTTAAGTGTACAAAATCTTGACTTAAGTATAGCACATGAACTGCTGTGTACATCACATGGTATGTTAAAATGCATTATGATTCAAGAACAGCATGATATAGCAAATGAACTGTTTCAATACATTTCATGTATCAAAATACAATGTAGCATATTACACGATAACAGCGTCATGTGTCAGGCTAACAGTATATACTTTACTTTACCTGAATTGTACTGTGTAAAATGTGTATGGCTCCTGTGACATATTGGCACATAATTTTATTATACTTGAAAATGAATAAAATCACTAGTCAACACAGAATATTAATGAATTATATATATCAATTGTATGTTCCATCTGCCTGCTATATATTGCTCTCTTCATTCACAGTTTAAAGCCACAAGAAGCAGCCTGGAGGAAGCATGTTAAAGAGAATGACTGTAATGAACTACTTCTTGCTAACTGTTTAACAGCAGCAGCATTCTTAGCATACTGTGGCACAGCTAGTATTGACATTAGGTAAGGATAGCTAAAATACATACTGTCTGTGGCACAGCTAGTATTGACATCAGGTAATGATAGTTAAAATACTACCTTAATTGTGACACAGGAAGTATTGGTATCAGGTAATGATAGTTGGAATACTATCTTAACTGTGACACAACTAGTATTGACATCAGGTAATGATAGTTAAAACACAACCTTAACTGTGACACAGGAAGTATTGGTATCAGGTAATGATAGTTAGAATACTATCTTAACTGTGACACAGCTAGTATTGACACCAGTAAATGATAGTTAAAATACTAGTTCAACTGTGAAACAGCTAGTATTGACACTTCACTTCTGTAATTTACTCTGTTAAATCCTTCACGTCTCTATATGTATTTGACTTACCTACAAGATTTACTCTGTTAAATCCTACACGTCTCTATATGTATTTGACTTACCTACAAGATTTACTCTGTTAAATCCTTCACTTATCTATATGTATTTGACTTGCCTACAAGATTTACTCTGTTAAATCCTACACGTCTCTATATGTATTTGACTAACCTACAAGATTTACTCTGTTAAATCCTTCACTTCTCTATATGTATTTGACTTACCTACAAGATTTACTCTGTTAAATCCTTCACTTCTCTATATGTATTTGACTTACCTACAAGATTTACTCTGTTAAATCCTTCACTTCTCTATATGTATTTGACTTACCTACAAGATTTACTCTGTTAAATCCTACACGTCTCTATATGTATTTGACTTACCTACAAGATTTACTCTGTTAAATCCTTCACTTCACTATATGTATATGACTTACCTACAAGATTTACTCTCTTAAATCCTTCATTTCTCTATATGTATATGACTTACCTACAAGATTTACTTTGTTAAATCCTTCACGTCTCTATATGTATTTGACTTACCTACAAGATTTACTCTGTTAAATCCTTCACTTCTCTATATGTATTTGACTTACCTACAAGATTTACTCTGTTAAACATCCTTCACTTCTCTCTATATGTGTTTGACTTGCCTACAAGATTTACTCTGTTAAATCCTTCACTTCTCTATATGTATTTGACTTGCCTACAAGATTTACTCTGTTAAATCCTTCACTTCTCTATATGTATTTGACTTGCCTACAAGATTTACTCTCTCAAATCCCTAAGTAGGGTTGAAGTTTGTGACACTGATGAGGCTTATTAATCCTTTTTTTTATTCTTCTTTTTAAAAACAGGAAGAGAATGGGTGAATTTTTCATGCAGGTTTGTGATTTCCACGGTCTGCCAATGCCGAAGAAACAGCTTTTTAGAAGTATGGAGCTGGTAGAATTCCTATACAAACCTGTAAGTAATAGAAATTACTTGTTGATATTCAGGAGAACGAACAGATATTCAAAGAACTATACATGCAATATTTTTATTTTATGAAATATATTTAATTCTTACTGAAATCAATTTTCATATTGCAAAAGTAATTTCCATCACTGACATGAATTGAATTGAATGATGGTTAAACTTACAGCAATGTTTAACAGAATTTATCTAATAAAATGACAATATTTTAAAGCGTAATCACATTACATGTATCTTAATCAATTTCAAGATGGATGTCATACGATTGGAGGGATCACGACTTCTCACAACAAAACAGATGCTAGAAAATGCTTCATTTTTAATGCAAGAGGAGAGTATGATGGCCTGGCCACTGATCTGTGACCCCACAAGTCATGTACTTGATTGGCTCAGAACTTTCTATGGGGAAAGAGGACTGGTTGAAGTTAGATACTCAGTAAGATTTAAGTCAAAATGTTTAATTTGTAAATCAAAATGGCAGAATATTGTTTAGCATTTCTTACCTGTGTGATTTTTTAAGGAATATGCAACTTAATGTTGGAATTTTTTTTCTTTTTATCAGGAGAAAATGCTTATAGGAAAATTCCATGCATAATTTTTATTGTATGACATCATATGCATATCAATGCATTTATCATATTAATATAAAAATAATTGTTTTATTCTCTTTTCCAGGAAATTCGATCTCAGTTTGAGAACTGTTTGGCTGAAGGTTGTCCACTATTGGTCACAGATTGTGACACTAAAGAACTAGCTAAGGATAGGAGATTTAGAGATGCCATACAAAATTGTACACATTTTATAAATGGCAAATTGAAGTTTAAAATTGTGGCAAGTATTTTATGTATTTGCAGGCGTGTAAATGACATCTCTCTCTTGGACTCTATCTTATCTATCTCTCTCTCAGACTCTATCTCTGTTACTTTGATTTTCTTACCAACCCCTCCTCCAAATATTGTGTTTATTCAGTATGCAGTGGCATATGGGCCAAAAATTATAAAACTTTTTTCCTACTGAACTACTAACTGAATCAGAACTGATATAGCTGTAAAGCTGTATACAAATGGTTGAGAATGGAGTCAGCTGGGCGTTGAGCATGACAATGATTTATAATTTTGGGCCCTGGTCACATTAAGCATTTTCATTTAAAGGATATTGTAAATCTAAATATTTGGATATATTTTTATGTATGTTTCATGTTAGTGATTCTATTATAAAAAGTAGTCAATAACAACAACTTATTTGATTTCACTCTTGAATGAATTACAGGTGGAGGATCACGAGGTGGAGTGTGACCCACGATTCCGTTTGTTTATGCACACCACCATGGAACCTCACATGGTGCCATCACAGCTTGCGGCATACACTGCCGTCATGTACTTCCAACATTCCAGGGCAGACATTGAAGAACAGTTACTGGACAGATTTATATACCAAGAAAAGTCCAAACTTGAGGAGGAAAGGGTTTCCTTGTTACAGGTATGTGATTTTATCTGTGTTTGTCAGGATATAGAAGTACAAGTAAGAACTTATAGTTCAAAGTCACTTGAGTCACTCAGGTAATTATTACAATCTGCTGCCTTATCTCATTTTGCCATGTTAAGGCATGTCTTGCATATGAACATTTTCATTTTCTTCTAAAAAATAGACACTTGGCCAATTTTCATCAGATTTGGTATTTAACATCTCTATTTGAAGGGTAACACAAGTTTATGAATTTCTTTTTAACCTGAATCAAGGGTTCCATAGAGTGTAGATTCAGGCAATCTAATGAAAAACCAATATCTAATCACTCCTGTTTTCTGATATGTAGTGTGTAGGATTTAAATATAGCAATCCGCTATAGGATCATGTGTGATGACCTTGTATGTGTGTCATTTTTACCAATGAAAAAGCAACTTGCACAATCTTGTAAGCAATCTAATGGCAAAGAGATGTAAACATTTAAACATTATCAACAACACTGAGCACCAAATCAGGAAGTACAGAATTATTTTCATAGTGTTTGATAGGATCGAATCACCAAATATATTCAGATGGACCTTTCTGGTCTGATGGTTTCCTTTTTATAAAATGAACTATATCTCAATTGCCATTCAATTTTGTAAGTCACATGTTCATTGGTCAAACATTATACACTTAAATCACATTATTCAGGTGACTTCATAGCGGATTGCATTAGATCATTTACACAACATATCAGAAAACGGAGCTGTGAGAGATCAGTTTTTAATTAGATTGAGATTCAGGTGACTGGTATGTTCTTTCTGGCCTTGTTTAGAAAAAGAGTCATTCTTAAGTTTACCCTTGACATCCATGAGAACTGAACTGAACATTTGGTGCTATGCTGCTCCTTCTGTGTTTACTCAGATTATTACTGTGAGCCATAGGGCCTTCTTGGCTCACCTGTATAAATAGCTGACACCAGAGTATGCTGTAAACTGCAGCATATATGCTAATGCAATATTATGACAATTCATTTGATAATGCCCTTGTGCTGGGTAGATGTAGAAACATCTTCATTCTTGGTTAAGCTTTTCATTTAATTAATGCTAAAATGTATGAAAAGATATATCAATATATTGATAAAATACTAACTGATACAAACTTGTCTTTATATTAGTTTAAAATTAGAGAAATACTTAAATCTTATCATTGTTTGATACTCATCTTTTTAAAAAAATCCTATGGTCAGACTCTTCTCCATACTTATAGTAAACAATTTTGTTGTAAACAATTTTGTTGACAAAGGTTTGAAATATGTACCTCTTTGATTATCAGGAGAGAAAAGAGAACTTGGAGACTCTTGAAAGACTTGAAAAGTTTATGTTAACCAGCCTCTCAAGTGATGTCCGATTAATGAATGAATTACCAGCTACAAAGAAATTAGCAGAACTAAAGAAACAATATGATGAAACATTGGACAGGTATAGTAGATGGATCTAATAATTCTGAAGAACTAAGGATTTTATTGCTCCTTAAAATTGATTCATACGTTTTACAGTCAGCTTCATCTAAAAACTTTATGTCATATTTACCTAACCGCTTGCAGTGGTTTGTTGTTAGTTTGATTTTAAAGCAGAAGGTTCCCAGTTTGACTATTGGTACTGCCCACATTTAAAACTATATTATAGGTTGTGACTTTATGCTCAGCATAAGAAGTGAAAGCCATGGATACCTTGTGTCAGATTTAAAATTGAGATTATGTCTACATAGTGTAAGATATCTAAAAAAAGTCTTGTCTTGATGCTTTGGAACTATTATCTTATTGCAAGGACTTATTTTTTCTTTGTATCAGAGTAAGTAGGCATAACATGCTGAAGAATCATCACTGCATTGGCATCAGCCCATAGCACAGGTCAAAAATTGTAGCACCTTACAGAATTCTTGGCAGGATATGAATAGCAATAAAGCAAACGTTTTTCTACATTGTGTAAGATCATGATGATATGAAACTAATATCTTATTTCATGGATATGATTTTATGTCCCTGGCCTGAAAGGTCTGCCAGGGACATCTAGTGTGTGGATCATCCATCTATCTGTTTGTCTGTCTGTCCATAATTCCATCCGGTCTGTTTGTGTGTCTGTAATTCCATCAAATAGCCTCTTGGTATACATGTAGGTCAGACATTGAGGGACTTCTGCAAAAGGAAAGTGAATGTTGAAAATGTTTGATTTTTTACAGTCAGGAGAGAGTTGAAAGTAACGAGGCCACCAACACCAGAAATAGAGAGTTGTCTCGAGAATTTGCCTGCAGAGGAGCTGTATGTTTCCATGTTATGAAGTACATGAGGGAGGTTAATCCATTGTATCAAGTTTCATATGCTCAATTTGAGCAACTTTATGATGCTGCTATTGCACATTCAGAGAGGTAAGAACAATTAGTCTTCTATATAGATTTGTACATAAGCATTTTGGCAGAATATGTTCACAAGGTACATTTGGGTTATATTGTTTTTAATTTGCCTGCAAGCACCAACTTTTTACTGAGAACAACTTAATTGATATGTTAGTGGATCTTCAACATCATTTTTTTTTAAAATGTCCTCAGCAACTAATTTAAGAAAAAGAGTTGAGGAGCTCTGTTCATCTTTTACAATATAAAAGTCACAGATACCAAAGTATTAATCGAAGGATATCACTCCTTGTCATAATCAGTAGAGACATTCGACAACCACCATTGAAAAGCCAATTCAACATTTCACATGGCGAAACACTGTATGCATGAATACTCTTTTAAAAGATTATTATGGAAAATAGAAACGAACAAAAAACATCATTTTGAGGGGAAATCAGTCTGTGCTGATCATTTTATACCAGAGTCTTAAACCTAAATAGATAATTGTTATTTACTGGTATTTGAAATATGAAATAAAGTTTTTTGCTTAGACACAGTAAATCCTAATATCCACATCTCATAGGTTGGTTTACAATTAAATCTATTTTTCATTATTTCTTTGTTCATATAGCTTAGCAATTATATACACAAGTATTTGCAATTAGAATAATATTGTCTTTTCTGGGTCATCAGATGGCTAGTTTTAGGCCACGAGTAAGTAAATCTTCTGTATATTTTCAATATATACTCTAAGTATTTACCAAGAAGTTTTACATTTGATTTTTGTTTACTTGTACATAGACACCTTTGGGATCATGGTATCGCCATTGAAATTGAATTTTTATGTCAATTCCTGTAATGTGATGCAAGATTTCTATCTGTCAGTGATGAAACATACATGAAATTGATTTGATTGGTTTGAAAAATTTATGCTCAGATTTTAGATGTAGCCTTTAGTTTGAAGACAAAATTTACAGAAAGTTTTCAGAGGCTTTTGAATCTTTTGTCTACTGTAAATCTACCCTGGGGCTTATGTGGCTCTATGTACATATTAAACCCCAGGGTAGTGATAGAAAATCCATCCCAGGGGTGTAATATGTACATGACCATTCTTACATTTAAATGGTTCATGTTTTTTTAATTTGTTTGCAACATTTATAATTGGTTCATAGTTCACAAGAATCATTACAGTACGTGGTTTTTGAGAACTACGAGAAAATTTTGATCAACCATTTCTCTTTGTTATTATATTGAGACCGTAAATATTTTAGGCATAACCAAAATATACAAAAATATATATCTAAAAAATCCCAAGATATATAGCAATATTAATCAAGTGATAATATATCTTGATTTGCAAAAATTATTATTGGATTAAGTATTGTGTTTGCTTTATAGATAACTCATTTAGTTTTCTTTTGCATAGAATTAAGGAATGTTATGTACTTTTTAAATCTGTTACTGTGACAAAAATTTATCTTTGTTATGTAATAAGGCATGGAAAATACACTATGTTTTTGTGTCAAGGCAACTTCAGAAACAGCCAAAAGTATCTTCATGATCTTATTAGGGACAGTTTTGAACAAATATTTTGTTTAATGTGCCTTGGTTTGGGTTTACTTCATGCACAATTTAATAGTTTGAAAAAACAATTTTAAAGTTTAAAAGTGACAAAAGACTTTTATGAGAGAGAGGGGGGGGTGATTATGTATGTAAATGTCTAAAAAAAAACTTGACAATTCATTTTTTCACCAATTTTATTTATTGTAGACATTTCACAAGTAGGTTTTTACTTATATATAATTCATTGATGTTTTGCAGGGCCCAGAGAGCAGAAGAAACTCTAGAAAAGATAACCTATTTGGCTTATGCTACTGTTGCCAGAGGCCTGTTGGAGAGGGATAGATTCATATTTGCTCTCTTGCTAGCTATTGAGGTATTTAGACATAGGAGGAAAATATTCAGCATTTCAACCTAATTCCAAATACTGACAAAACATTGACAAATGCTGTACAACATGACCATCTCTAACCATTCCAAGCTAAAGCTCATCTTAACTTGTTATAAACATTTGTCATCATATTTTTTCTCATTCTGTACAATATTACAGTAGAATGGCGTATTCATCAATGATAACTTTTATTTTATAAATAGTCAATAAATCAAATCAATTTCATTGTTGTATACAGGCAGGCATATTTCACTTACATGGTGATGTCTCCCGTCATAAGTTAGGCGCCATAAACATTGCTATAGATTTGTGCTAATTCAGTGATGTTTCTTTAATGTAGCATGCCTGCTATGATGTGACACAGAATTGAAGTTATAGCATACCTACTATAATATAGGTCTTATTTTACAGATCTGTAACATTTACAGTCAATGTCAGGTGATTGGTGTCAAGGAACAGTTTCTACTTATGTTATAGAAATATCTGATGAGATTCAGAATTGAAGCCTAGACCATCTCCTTGTAAGGCAAATGCTCTGACCAACTTCAAATATGAAATATATGTTAAGTGTATATGAAGTTAGGCCTATATGTATAGGTATATATATGTGTGATAAATAATTGTAGTGGTACAAACTTGTTTGTAGGTAGAAGATTCTCTGGGAAATATCGGCCCAGGTGAGAGGGAATTCTTAGTATCACCAAATTACAGCTCAGTGGTGATGACCAAACTAGGCTTTACACAGCCACCAGACAGCAAGATTTTACAGATGAAAAAACCATTTGACTGGATGCATGATGACCAGTTCCACAACCTTCAGGTACTAGCCACTCACTTTGATTGGTTCCAGGAAAAGTTTGAACGAATGCCAAAGGATGGACGTGAGATGGAATGGCGTATGTTGTGTGACAATGTAGAAAAAGAGCCTGAAAATATGCCACTTCCAGACAAGATGGATAATAAAGATTTTGCTCCGATGAAAAGACTACTGGTTGTGCGAGCCGTAAGAAGTGATCGACTTATGCAAGCATCTACAGTATTCATCAACAGGGTCCTTGGCAAAAGGTACGAAAATTGTAAACTATAAATATGATAAATCACTACAGTGTGAGATTTGATATGTGTAGTTCTATCTGTAGTAAAGAAATCAGATTAAGTACAGCAGAACCTATCGTCAGAGACCATCCCATTTGCCATTCCAATGTAGTCTTTCAAGACATGTGGTCATTGAAAATAGGTGTTGTTTAAAGGGTTAATTAACTTGGTGCTCTTATAGGACAGGTTGTCTCTAACAAGAATTGTCTCTCTGCACTACCTTTTGATTAAAAATGTTTTGAAATACACATGTATGTCCATGGGGTTAATATGTTATTTTGTGGTGCTTGTAACATGGGAAATAATCAGTTTGTCAATATAATACTGCAGATGTCAACTATGTATCTGAATATGTGTGGCTGGGAGTATTTCTGGGGTTCAGTTCTATATTATTGTAAGCAAA
Source organism: Atrina japonica (assembly GCA_030159075.1). Lineage (NCBI taxonomy): Eukaryota > Metazoa > Mollusca > Bivalvia > Pterioida > Pinnidae > Atrina > Atrina japonica. Next base: position 1,341,824 of record BROG01000060.1, on the reverse strand, counting down.
AGATGGTTGGGAGGGGCTGAAATATAAGAGAGTGTCTCCAAGGTACAACTCTATATTATTGTAAACAAAAGATGGTGTGGATGGGCTGGAATCTAACAGAGAGTATCTCTGAAGTACAGTTCTATATCATTGTAAACAAAAGATGGTGGAGATGGACTGGAATCTAAGAGATAGTATCTCAGAGGTACAGTTCTTGATTAATGTAAAAAGAAAATTTGGCGGGGGGCGGGGGTTGTTGCTGGAATGTAAGATAACCTATATTGACCCATGAGTTATGTGTAGGCCTTATAAGTGTTGCTTAGGCTCTTTAAGACTTTAGTTTCAGATGTTGTATTATGTTGTTTGTATGTTGTTTTTTGCTCGTTTCTTTAGTAATTTTTTTTAACATAGATGTATTTCTGATAACACTGGGCATGACGTGATTTAACATTCTTTTTACTCATTGTGACAATTGCTCTCAACAGCCTACTTGAAGGCCTCAGTGCAGACAGTGGGTAAGATGGCGTGTGTGTGTGTTAATCATGTGGTGTAATTATGCATGGCGGAAAGATGCACAGGGCTATATACTTGTGTCATAAATGACCAATATAAATACTCAGATTTATTTCTTTTATCTGATGCTTAACTTTATCAAATTTGTGTTGATTCAATTGATAAAAAAATTGTTTTGCTTGGAATCTGAACTTCAAAGCTTTGAATTTTTTAAGAGTTGCAATACAAAAAAAAAATGACTGAAGATTTATTTTTTACATACAAACAATCTGTTTGTGGAATGTTTTTACCTATGTCAAGTATATAACGTTTTTTTTCCCTATTCAGTGAATATCTCACTCTTTGCTAAACCTTTTCCTACTTCTGTAAAAATCTGCCTATTTTGGAATTGAAACCTTTGTTTGTGAATAATTTTTATCAGCAAAAGTCTAAATAAGTCTAAATATTTTTGGTTTGAAGTAGATTTTCATAAAATATAATATCCTTTTTGGTAAAAAATAAATGCACCAGGAACTGGTTTATGATCATTTACTGGTATGTTATCACTTACGAGGTTATTTGTTTGTTTTTTTTATCTCACAGCTTGCCTTTGGCAATGGAATTTTTGTCATTAAAACAGATCTTTTTCTTTTTTATGTTTTGTTGAGCAACAATAGAGCTTCAAACATTTTGAACATGGTACAGAATAGAGTGACTGTTGATTTGTTCTGCATCTCACTTTATGCTTGAATGCATTTGAAAATTGCAAAAATCAGTATCAGAGAATGTATATTTTATAAAATGAAACAGCTTATGCCATTTAGGTTTGAGAATGAAACACTGAATTGAAAAGGATGTGCTTTAGAAATGTCATTTGTGTCACCAACCAACAAGATAGTAGTCATATTCATTTATTTAACAATACAATATATATCATATATTCTAACTTTATAACTATGAATCACAAAATATAACATTAACTATTGCCTTCATAAATAAAATCTGTATAGATATATAGGTCAAAAAGTGTTTACTTAAGCTGCTGACATTTAATTTGTATAAACATTATACTCAGGGACATTGGTCACTGCTCTGTTTTCAGAAATAATTGGTGAGACATTGGTCATAACTTAACCTGCCAAAACAATTTACTTTGACTGTGGTTAGATTAGTGCTTAGAAAAATGCTGGGAAAATTTTGTCATAGCTTAATCCACCAAAAACAATATTTTAATGCCTAAACCCAAATGCTGGGACATTGGTGATAGCAAAACCCTCCAAAACAAGATTCAGTTTAACTTTCACGAAAAGGAAATGTAACATTGGTCATAGTTTGACACATGGGAAATGTATACCTGGTACACAGGCAGCACCAGTCATAAACTGATACACCCACTATTGTGATTGGTTTATAATTGTGTTTGTCCAGATAAGAATTGTTTATGTATGATGAAGCATCACCAACTACAGGTCAAGTGCCATTAAATTGGACCTGTGTTATGGACATTTCCTGAAGATTCTATGACATTATACATCTATAATGTTTTTCTAATGACATATACTTACAGATTTTAAATACTGAATTATAATCACATACAATTATCTATACGGATTAAATCATTAACTGCCAACACTATAATAAAAGCAAAAATAAACACTATACATGTATAGTGGTGCAGGGGTTATTTGCCCGGATAGCTCAGTTGGTATGAGCTTCCTGCTAGTGTTAGGAAGGTCCTGGGTTTGATTCCCGGTCTGGCCGCACATTTTTCCTCGCATGTTACATTTGGCGTCCAACTGAATAACTCACGATGGTGTGTTAAGTCTTGTTGATTTCAGGGGTCAGAAATCTTGTTAAGGGGGAGGAGTGTAGCAGTGCAGGGGTTATCAGTCTGGATAGCTCAGTTGGTAAGAGCGTCCTGCTAGTGTTAGGAAGGTCCTGGGTTCGATTCACGGTCTGGCCGCACATTTTTCCTCGTTTGTTACACATTTATACTTGTTATAAAGTTTATGTATAATAAAGGTGTAGATATAACAGGTTTAGCTATAACATAACTTATGTCTCTTATTAAAGTGAATGTCTTTATATCTATTCTTGTTTTTCTTTTTGGTCTGCTCGTTTGTTTACAACATTCAAACAATTTCTCTCCTCCACTTTCAACTACATTTAGTGTGTTGCTTAGATCAATGATAAAAAGAGTATGATTATGACCAACATTCATCAGTATAAGTTTTTATCATATACCTATCAATATTCTGAGCTTGACACTGTTGATTTCACAGAGAGGGATCTGACTTACCGGATCACCACACTGTAGTTTGCTGAATCCATATCACCCCTCTCTGAAACTGATGACGTAGTAAACAAAGCAGGATTACTTTTCCCATGCAACGTCACAATATTTTGATGTAAATTACTATGACGTCACAATCTGGCACAGTAAAAATGTCTTTCAGTTGACGCATTCTGATTGTGTATGCATTCAGGCGTTAAACAGTCTACACATCCATATCTAACTGATTAGTTTATTATGGATGAGTATGTAATGAGTTTATCATTAGAACAGTAACTTGATCCTAAGAGCATGATCACATAGAGTTGACAGGGACAGATCATGGGATCATACGAGATGCTTATATATCTACTGGACTGAATATTCTTATTGTCATATGTTGAATATTTGAGAACATGCTCAGTATCATATCACAGTGAATATTTGAGAACATGCTCAGTTTCATATCACAGTGAATAGTTGAGAACATGCTCAGTATCATATCAGCATGAATATTTGAGAACATGCTCAGTATCATATCACAGTGAATAATTGAGAACATTCTCAGTAATGGTGAGTGTTTAAGAACATGCTCAGAAACATCATAAACAATAGTGATGCCCTGCATGTTATATTTTGAGTAACATTGTTACAATTGGTTGCTTACATAATTTGTATTGATCAAAGAACAAAGAAAGAAACATTGAGTCTAGTGTATTATGTGATTGTTTAGAAAACTCTGATGTCAGAATTTAGCAAGATTATTTCATACTTCTCTGTAGAAGTAACTATAAGTATAAATATAATATTGATTGTGTTTCAGTAGGTCCCACGGTATTTTTGTATTACACTCAAAATAACAAAGACAGTTCATAATGTGTCGTAATTCTAGCTACATGTAGCTAAATCTGTGTTGAGTGAAAATTTTTGATTTCTTATTTTTTAACATTTTAATTTCTTGTCAAGTCATTATTCCTCTGAAAGTTGTGTTGCAAAAGAAAAGAACCCAGAAATTTGTATATACTGTTAATTCACATACGTGTATGTAGCTTAGATTATAAACTGACATGAATACTTGTGACTGATAAACTGTTATCATTTTTTCTTTATAAAGGTACTATGGGGAGATGGGTGTAGATTTACCATCCATGTTAAAACTCAGTGCACCGTTACCAAATCATAACAACTCACTACCCATACTTCTGTTGTACACATTTGAAGCAGAGGCTGCTTTGAAAGTCTTTACAGACTTTTCAAACAAGAAACAAATACAGAAGCAAATTATAACAGTATGTGATAATTCCCCAGCTACAGAGAAAAAAGTCCGCAGAATCATCAAAAAGGCTATTCAAGAGGTATGTGTAGAGTATATCTCTAGTTTTATCTGAAATAGAGCATGTAGAGGTCTCATTTTTTAAAAATATCCCATGAGTTTATACATTATTTACTTTTCAAATTATTTTATACAGAATTTTTAAACAAAAGATAAATTTAGAGACATTGGTTCTTCAAGTAATAAACAACAAATTAAAGTTGTCTTTGCTTTAAAAGTTTTTAAGAAATTTCTCAATTGAATAAATAAAAAAGGTTTTCAATTAAATTTATTTCAAGGGTACGTGGGTGTTCATACACAATGCCCATAATGCACCACACCTTCTGAACAGTATTGAGTCCTACATCTCAGAACAACCCAACCCTGAAGGATTCCGTGTTTGGATTACAAGTCAATGCAACACGGATGTACTACCAGTCAGACTTCTACAGAATTCTGTCAAAGCTGTGGTTGATACCCCCAAGGTTTGTCTTTTCTATAAGAATTTACCAACTGCATTTTTACAAACTTTGGTCTATAAAAAACTGACAATTTTATGCTCCTGAGATAGAAGATTGGAGGCATATTGTTTTTGGTTTGTCTGTTTTCAGAATTATGAGTTTTGTCAAATAATTTCACTTAATTTCCTCAAATTTTATTTAAATTTGATGTTTTGCTTTATATCATTAATTTCTAAGAGGAACTTGATCATGGCTAACATTCAGCAACAGTTGCTTGAGATATTGGTATTTGAAAATCTTGTGAATAGTTTTCAAAAACATAGTGCTTCTCAAAATGCATCAACTTTTTCTTATTATATGAAAGTTACATATTTCAAACACAGGCCTAACACTACCAAATTGATTAAATATTTATCATTAAGTAACAATAAATCTATATGTATATCTTTTACTAGGTAATGAAAGACAGCATGATTCGATCGTTCTCATGGTTTGAAACAGATTTGCTCCGACAGTCCTCAAGACCGGAATGGCCAGTCATGTTACACAATCTGTGTTATCTTCATGCAGCCTTGCAGCTGAGAGCCAGATTTGGACAAGGAGGTTGGAACAGTCCAGTTGATTTCACTAACATAGGATTTAGCGCCCTTCAGGTAAATATTGTTTTTATCTCATGAATATAAAATATACCATCTCTGATTGGCCAAAACACTACTGAGAAGTAATAAATACAAGCGTTAACCATTATAAAGCTTGGTTTGTTCTTTTAAAATTGCCCAAATAGGTCCATGGTACTTAGTTTTCACTAGCTAGTATTTATTGTTAGACCAGAGGAATTTGAATGGATCAATTAATACAACATGATGTCACAAATGCCTTAACAGAGTATGGCATTATATGAACTGAATTGGGAGACTGGCTTGTGATATATGCACCTACGTATAACCACTAACTATATATTTTGTATAATTCAATTTTCAGGAGGCTCTGGCATTTGTACAAACAGAATTTAAAGAACCACTTACATGTGTGGCTCCAGATGGGTCTCAAATGTCCAGATCTGTGTCCTTCAATGGAATTAGATTCTTGGTAGCAGAGGTTTGTATTGTTTTGTTAACTCTTAAAAGAATTATATGTCAAAGACATCCCACACATATATATTGACAGTATTTGAAATTTTGCTGTTATATTGTTTAAAATTCCAGTAAATGCTTTCCCATAGAACAAAAGACATACCAGAACTAGTCAATATAATGTCACTTATCATAAACTTCAGCATTATAATTAACAAGATAGCCCGGAAGCTGTTCAAGTGTGTACAGATAAAATCTTTCTTTGTTCCATCAACATATGGAAACAAATGGTCTCTAATTCTGTCACGTGCATTTGTTATTCCACTCTTGAAAAATGTCAACCTGTTTTATTGGTTTGAAATTCTTGAAAGTCAGTTTATTAACCTTAAATATCATATATTTGTGGTAAACATTAAATTAATTCATAATTAGCAATTAACAGCTACAAATCCAGTTATAGATATACATATTACTTTATGGTATTAATAAAATGTTCCAGAAATTGTTTGGAGATCCAAATTCAATACAATGTATGTTGGTAACATTTCAGATTGTATATGGCAGCTACATAACAGACTTTTATGACCAACAAAGTTTGAATGCTATCGTTGATTTCTGGTTGTCGTCTGCAGCTCTCAAGAGAGATTTTGAAGTTAAGGGATGTAAGTGTGACAATAATGACTTGATATTTTGGTAACTCGACTCGCTCACCTGGCCTGTTGCCTTTCCTTATTGAGAGGATAAAGATTGTGTATTAACTTATAATTATCATCATCTTTGGCATGTACCGATAACGTTTTTTGGGGGAAATAAGCTAAATTTGATCTCTGGTAAAGGCCTTTGATGCCTCTTATTACTATTATTATTTTTTTTTTTTTTTTTTTTTGGTGGGGGAGCTATTAGGGGGACTGATAAATGTAAGTACAACTTATGTAAGTACAACTGATTTTGTTGCCCTTATTTGGATGTGCCTTTTCAATTGGGTAAATCTAATTTTATATATATATATATATATATATATATATATATATATATATATATATATATATATATATATATATATATATATATATATATAGTTATAGAGTTTGTACATATGGGTAAAAATAAGACTTATTTTGCCAGTAAAAGCAGTATTACTTAAAAGGCTGTAAATTGTACTGAAACAAATCATAAGATGTTTGCAAAGTTTTATTGTGATTTAAGTTCTAGTGTTTGATAGTTTACTGTTTACCAGAAGAATGGAACCATTCAATTGCATGTTAAATTTCTCAATATCAATAATTGTTTCAAGTTTTAAACCAACCTTTGATAATTTCCACCAAAAGTAATTTGGAATTATATTGAATTTGAATTTTGATCTTGTTAACAGTAAAATACAGACAGCCTGCAGCATTCTTTAATCCAAACGCTCGACTAAGCAATTTGATCCAGGCAATAGAAAGTAGCATCAACAATCATCAACTTGATGTACCAGAGGGATGTCACATACACCAGACAATTGTTGTACGTAACAATATCATTAATGTAGACAATAAAACGCCATTTATCTCAATGCTGATTATCCAGACTAATGTAATGTTCCCAATCATTTTTTGGTTTTAATGTTTTAATTTAAATTTAGACCATTTGGTCATAAAATTGACTGTAACTTTTCTTTGTGTCCTCCAGATTTTCTGGATAATCTGTGTTAGACTGATCCTAGTATTACCTTTGTGTCGTGACGATTTCCTATTTAGGACAGTTTTAAAAATAAATTTGTCTGATGTGCTCATGCCCAGGCATTTAGAAGTGGAACAAATCTGTGCCACATAGTTTTTATCATTTCATTTCACAATATGTATCAGATTAAGTTCTAGAATCTAAAAATAAGTGGTCAAAACTGCTTGAAAAAAAAATTGGGGATTTTAATTTTGAATGGGAGGCTTGGAGCACATAAAATAAATCTATTTTATTTTGCCTTATCAGTTTCAAGTATGCTGTCCTTGTTTTGAATCAGACACCATCCGCCACCATGAAAAATATATAAAATAACATCCGAAAACTAAGTAGTTCATTTTTATTTATTTCCCTGCAAAAGTTATGTATGTCACAGGACAGCAAAGTTAATATGAGAAAAGTTTTAGTAAGTGTTTATTGTGTGTATGACAATTCTAAATTTTGTAGTCCTTCTAGCTGTAATTTTAACAATTTGACCTGATGTTTGTAAATGTAAATGAATCTACAATATAATCTTCTAAACTTAAATAAGATACTACTAGCATTTGATACCTAGAAAAATCAATAACTTTTGCATGCACATTTCATTTTTAAAGGTGCACTTTCACAGAATTTCATAAAATGCTATTAACATTTTCTTTAACATCAAATATTTCTATTACATTAAGAATATCATTCACTCTCTGAATTATTCATGCTGTTTTAAAAACTGTATTTTACAAACATGCTGACAAAGAACTATAAATTTGTACAACTTGAAAATGCCAAATTGTATACACATTTTAGTTGTTTCTGTTGATTAAAGTTAATATTGTTATATTTAATTCATCAATGAAAACAAAATGCGTAAATACAACCTGTGAAAGAACACCTTTTAACATTTCCGATATTTAATTTTGATTTAATTTGTTATATATACCCTTGTGTTCATCATTAATGAATGTTTGTTTCAGCGTGTATTTGTGATTGTTTAATCAGTCGTTTTATGAATCATTTCTTTTTATGCACAACAGGATGAACTTAGTGCGGTATGATTCTGTGTGCTTTGTGTCCATAAACAGAATGTTAACCACAAGTTTATATCAAAGTGAAAACCAAATCATTTTTGTTTGGACTTAATCACCAATTTTATCATACTAGATGTTAATCATTGTAAATCATGGCATCTGAAGTCTGTCAGTCGGGATCCAGTATTTAAGATGCAAACTCAAATTTTCACCATTTCCTTTGCATGTCTCACACAAATGCGAGGAAGTAACAAGTATTTAAATCATTCTTCATTTCATTTAACCTGTCATAATTGGCATATCATTTTTATTTTGGTTGTTGATAGTGTCTGTTTCAAATCATATAGAGTTCACAGTTACAAATTTTTGTAACGATTTTGGCCGCCACCATAAATTCGAACTGTAAATCATTTATATTTATATTTTCACCCACTTTTAGATAACAAAGTTTTTTACCTTATCTGCTGAACTAACATTTTAGTGGAAAAATCAACACCTTTTTTCAAATTTATGTCAGGTAGAATTTTGAGAAAGATGACATTTATTTGCCCACCCAAATGTAAATGTTGCAGTTATCATAAAGAATATGTGTATACATAGAAACAAATTATCTTAAAAAGGTCATCGTTTACAAAAATGACTTGGTTTACACTATGAATTTCCTGTTAGTCGATAACCTAATTAATGTGATACAAATTACGTTTGTATGTTATGTGTCATTGTATGTGTGTGTCAGTTGTTATAGGTATGTTAACAAAATTGTTGTCCTATTTTTAGCTTCACACAACCCAAGATGATCCTAACCTGGTACGATTTTAATTTGCCCAGCTTGTACATGTTGAACATACACATCACAACTTACAAGTATTCCATTACTGTTTGAAATTGTACCCCTCTGTCAAAGATTTGTTATCAACTCTTTCAACCCTTCAGATCATAATGGACTGATATTAGACAATTAAAAAAGACATACCAATTTGATTCCAAGGGGTGAAAGAGTTAATATTGAATTATTTGATTTGAAAACTGTTCAATTTTTTACTAATAAAATCACAGAAGAATACAACTGTCACATTTAACTGTTAGAAATGACCATTATGTTGTGGTTTGATGGAGGACATCGATACTTAGACCAGTGTCTTAACCACAGTCATATTGTCACATATGTCACCCAAAGTATGATTCTTTTTCCCTTGTCACATACACTTGATGTATAGAGCACTTTAATTTCCCCCTATGTTGTTCTTTTTTGAAAATTATGATTCAAACTGCAGCAATAAATCACATATTGTGAAGTATTTCAAATTTCATTATGAAATGTTAAGTATTTATAACTACAAGTAATTACAATTTTCCGTATTTATCAGTAAATTAAATAACAATCTTTCCTGGATACAACAAATTTCAAATTATTGCTATTATATATTACATTGCCTTTTTTACTACTGACTAGTTAATGACATTTACTTGTTGAACAATTTCTACCATATTCATCAAAATGAGATATATAATATGCAATGTAAACATTAGGGGTGTATAGATGTTAGTGTGTATAGACATAAGAGTGTATAGACTTTAGGGTGTATAGACATTAGGGTGTATATGGTATATGTTAGGGTGTATAGACGTTAAGATGTTAGGGGCATATAGACTTTGGGGTATATAGATTGTAGGGATGATAGACATAAGGGTATAAAGATGTTACGGTGTATAGACGTTAAGGGTGTTTAAATTATATGGGTGTATAGACTTTAGGGATGTATAGATGCTAGAGGTGTACAGATTACAGGATGTATAGACATTAGGGTGTATAGACTTTAGGGGTGTACAGACATTATGGATGTATAGACTTTAGGGTGTGTAGATGTTAGGGATGTATAGACTTTTGGGGTGTATAGACATTAGAATGTATAGACATTAAGGTGTATAGACATTATGGATGTATAGACTTTAGTGTGTATAAAAAAAATTAGGGTGTATAGACATTAGGCTGTATAGATGTTAGGGATATATAGACTAGATGTTAGGGGTGTATAAACATTAAGAGTGTTTAGATGTTAGGGGTGTATAGATGTTACGGGTGTATAAACTTTAGGGTGTATAAATTATTTTCCTGCAATTTAAACAGAGATACTGTCATACAAAGTTAGGGTGTACAGATGAGGTTTTCAAAACACATTCTGTGTTGAAAGATTCGGGTTGATTTAAACAATATACAGCTGAAAGAAGCGAGATTTGATGATTGTCAAATGTTATTCTCGAGTCTTGACCAAATTTATTCATTTGTCATTATACATGTATATATCAGATCAGAAAAGTCACTACAGGTCTAAGTCACCAGAAGTCTTTATTTTTTCTGATTATTTTCACATCAATAATAGATTGCCTTGAACTTTGGACTGTGATTCTTATCACATGCTTTGAACATGTTTCACATGTTAGTTTGGACAATACTGTCTTCACAGATACCAAGTAATTTTGCTTAAATTTGTCATGACATCATAATGTCATCATCTGCATTGAGCATGTATCATTTGCTTTCACTGGTCATGACATTTTGTCCTGGTTCAAATTGGCATATATACATCATATTCAATATGGCATGACTTCATCACATTGATTTTATATTTCATCATGAAATTTCTTCATAAAATGAATTCTAAATAGTCATTATGGCATTACTTCTCTAGATGTACTCTCTAAGCTACATTATATCATCACATATACTGTAAGATTATTGGCTACATGTATATTCATCATGGCATTATATCATCACATATACTGTAAGATTATTGGCTACATGTATATTCATCATGGCATTATATCATCACATGTACTCTGTACATTATTGGCTACATGTATATTCATCATGGCATTATATCATCACATGTACTCTGTAAACTTATTGGCTACATGTATATTCATCATGGCATTATATCATCACATGTACTCTGTACATTATTGGCTACATGTATATTCATCATGGCATTATATCATCACATGTACTCTGTAAACTTATTGGCTACATGTATATTCATCATGGCATTATATCATCACATGTACTCTGTAAGATTAATGGCTACATGCATATTCATCATGGCATTATATCATCACATATACACTAAGCTTATTGGTTACATGTATATTCATCATGGCATTATATCATCACATGTACTCTGTAAGATTAATGGCTACATGTATATTCATCATGGCATTATATCATCACATGTACTCTGTAAATTTATTGGCTACATGTATATTCATCATGGCATTATATCATCACATGTACTCTGTAAGATTAATGGCTACATGCATATTCATCATGGCATTATATCATCACATATACACTAAGCTTATTGGTTACATGTATATTCATCATGGCATTATATCATCACATGTACTCTGTAAGATTAATGGCTACATGTATATTAATCATGGCATTATATCATCACATGTACTCTGTAAGCGTAATGTCTATATGTATATTCATCATGGCATTATATCATCACATGTACTCTGTAAGCGTAATGGCTATATGTATATTCATCATGGCATTATATCATCACATATACTCTGTAAGCTTATATTCATCATGACTTTGCTTCAATACATGAACTATAAAAGTTGGCTTATATTCATCATCACATGGATTATATAGCAAATATTCATCATGGCATTAATTCATCACCTTGGTTTCTTAGCTTATATTCATCATGACATTAATTCATCACATGTACTTTTTAATCCTATATTCCCCATGGCAATACTTCATTACATGAAAAACTTTGCCCATCAAAGATGTTTGATATCATGAAAAGCTTTGTTTGCCCAGCAAAACTGTCAACTAGGTTTGCAATTGATAAAAAATTATACTTGTTATTAGACAGAGGTTTACTATGTATGGGGCCCAAGATCATTGTAGTAATACTTGACTGACATCATGTTTAGATGAACAACCCATAACATCTAATTATAATTGTAATATTTAAGTGTTGGTACAAGGTTGTCATGTTAATTTGTGTTATATATTGTTACGGAAATTGGCAGTGGTGAAAGTGGTGGCTGTAGAGAATATTCACAACATGTTGGAGTTTTCTGTTCTAACACAAAGAAATATTTGGGATTTCAGGATATCTGTATAAAGCTTTTATTATCCTGAATTACAATTGTATCAATTACTGGCCACCAAATCTAATGATTAAATATAGGACAGAACTGTATGAAGATGTGGTTTGGGGATAGAAATTGTCATTATGAAAATAAAGAAAACTTAGTAAAAAAAAATACTGATCAAATTATGAGAACGTTTTTTCACCAAATAATTTCCTTTTTACAGAGACAGACAGTGTTTACCGTGATGATTGACATACTTTATACTAATTACATCTCTTCCTATTACAGACTCTTCTAGGTGATGATCAGTATGTGTTTACACGCTTAAATAAAGTGTTTGATGCCATGCCATCCACTAACACACTTTCTCATAAGATGTTCCCACGACCACCAACACCATTCCAAGGTGAGTATTTGTCAGGTGGACAGAGTTTGTTGTTTTATCATTTAATTCAAAGGATTTGGTCATGACTGAGTGGTTAGAACATTAGTTCTAAATCCAGGCATATACGTGGTTTTAGCCTTACTGTAATCTCAGGACTCGGCTGTGTCTAAGTAATTTGAGTAACAGCTTTAAACCCCTGACATCTTGTACTTTCAGTCAGTAGCGGTTTGAGTCCTGCTGGAACCTCAGAACTGGACTGTGTCTAAATGATAAGAGCAACAGCTTTAAACCCTGACATCTTGCACTTCTAGTCAGAGGCAGTTTTAGTCCTATTGTAACCTCAGAATTTTACTCTGGCAAAGTGGTCAGAGCAACTTTAAACCCTGACATCTAGCACTTCTACTTAGTAGAAATTTAGTCCTTTTGTAACCTCAGAGTTTGACTCTAGCAAAGTAGTCAGAGCAACAGCTTTAAACCCCGACATCTTGCACTTTTAGTTAGTAGCAGTTTCAGTACTACTGCAACTTCAGTATTTGACTGTGTCAAAGTGGTTAGAGCAACAGCTTTAAACCCTGACATCTTGCACTTTTATTCAGTAGTGGTTTGAATCCTATAAATGTACTCTAATCTTGGGACTTGACAGTGTCAAAGTCATTAGAGCAACAGCTTTAAACCCTGACATCTTGCACTTCTAGTCAGTAGCGGTTCGAGTCCTATAAATGTACTCTAACCTTAGGACTTGACTGCGTTAAAGTGGTTAGAGCAACAGCTTTAAGCCCTGACATATTGCACTTCTAGTCGGTAGCAGTTTGAGTCCTATAAGTGTACTCTAACCTTTGGACTTGACTGTGTCAAAGTCATTAGAGCAACAGCTTTAAGCCCTGACATATTGCACTTCTAGTCGGTAGCAGTTTGAGTCCTATAAATGAACTCTAACCTTTGGACTTGACTGTGTCAAAGTCATTAGAGCAACAGCTTTAAATCCAGACATCATGCACTTTGGTCATTTGTGAAAGTTTGCCAAACTACATGTCAAAGGTTTAAATGTGATGTGAAATACCAATAAACAAATTACTTCATATGTCAAATTCTTTCTTAAGTCAATTTGTGATGGAAGATAAATTAGTATGGCATAATTTCACAGATGAAAAATTACATTTTAAAATATAATTTAACTTAATATTCAGGATTTTTAATTTACAAGCAATTTTTAGATTAATTAATCACTTACTGAAACATATTTATGTGATGAAAGATGTTGAAATACATTGTAAATGATAAATTCAAACACAGGTCCACCACAAGCTGGGATAAGTAAGACCAGTAACAACCCTGCAGTGGTCAATCAAGGTGTATTCTCTACTGCCAGTTATGCCACACACAAGATCCGCTTCAAGGATATGGAACTGTGGCAGATTTGTAATGATTTGCTACAGAAAACTCCCAAAATTGGTAACAGTAGCAAGGTAAGTGTTGATTGTGATGAACATTTTTCTGAGAAAAACAGAAAGTAACTCGAAATTCTTTTTATTTTTTAGCCAGAATGTTTTATAAGTGTTTACATCAAATTTAAAGATACTATGGGCATTCATTGTTTTTTTGTCTTCCAAATCAGAATATATCATATATATATTTTCACCAAGGGCATGGAACATATAGCTTAAAGGATGAAAAATATTCTTGGACAATTAGCAAAGTAACATTTGTTAACTGGTAATCACAAAATTTAATGTCATATTGGAACAATCTCATTTCCAGTCATTCCAAGAATTTGTCATAGAGAAGATACGAAAGTTGCCTGGTGATTATCCAGTTTTCAATGATTTCATTATGAAAGAGTGTGAAATCCTACATCGACTGCTAACAGAAGTCAGGAATACTTTACAGGTAAAAATCTGAAAAATAAATTTAATAGTAACTAGTGCATCATGATTAAATAGCAAATTGTGCTCCATGATGAAAACAATAATTTTGATATTTAAAAAAGAAATATTACATACATATACCATGGAACCTTGCCTAAAAACCACCTCATATTCGAGACCATAAATTATCAGTCTAATTTTTTTCTTAATAAAAATCAAATAAGTCTAGACCCTCACTTAAGAGACCACCTTGCTAATCAGACCATGTTGAGTCAGTCAGTTAGGTTGTCTAAGTACCAAAGTTCCACTGTATTATAATTATGATTCTGACATAAGGTATTTTTGACTATGTATATACAAAGCATAATACATTTTTAAAAAATGCATTTCACAGAAGATTGAAATGATTGCATAGAAAGATAAACCAGCCCATATTAACCCTTGAGAAAATAAATATTTCAGTAAGAAATCTTAAAACCATAACCTATGAAGACTTAAAACCCACCTATATTGTTGACTCTTATGTGCTATTCTGATTGAGTGAAAACCATTTCCAATATCCATTTTCTGTTTATCTGTATCATTTTATGACACTAATTTTGTTCTTCAAATAGACAATCAAAGCTGCATGTGAGAACAATGCTATGGGTGACCTGTTATCAGAACATTACATGACTGCAGCCGACGACCTCTATCATCTCCGTATCCCACGAATCTGGTGTCAGATGACCGGATGTACAGCACCACCTTTTACATACAATGCTTCACAGTGGCTCAAAGACTTGGAAGATAGATGGAAACATTTTGAAAAGATTCTCAGTAATGTAAGTATTGAAAAAATTGTGATCCGATATTTGTTCGATTTAAACTGTTATTTAGTGGAATTGAATTTATGTCAGTTGTACCTGAAACTGTATAGAATAACAATTTTTAGTTTGTGTATATTGTAACTATTTTCAAGAAGCAATCTAGTCATTAGACATTTTTTAAAAATGGGAATATATTTCAGGGTCGCAAAGCCATGCCCGCATACTGGCTGGGAGCATTCTTCAACCCTAGAGGACTTCTAGCTCTGTTGAAACAAGAAGCCATTCGTAGTTACTGTGGAGATCGATCAGGAAACTTTGAGCAGTTTGTGTTCCAAACAGATACAACATTTAGAGATTTTGGACATGTAAGTCATTTCAGTATAGTATAAATAACATCAATGATACATTTGTGTCAGTAAATACCATTGACCCTCTGACACAATAATACAGTTATTGAATCTATATATAAATTCATTACAGTAGGGTGTTTATGGTACAAAATTTAGGTTTGGGTTTAAATACAAGTTAATTCTAGTAACTATTAACACTAGTGACTGTTCTTTTGCAAAACAAAAAACAAAAAAAAGCATCATGAACTAGCTTGATCAGCAGTCTTTAAACATTCTAATTCATGTGATGAACTTTATCAAATCAATCTACATTTTACTTGTTAAATTAAGACCTTAACAGAAAGAACTTGCATGTTGCCATTGCATAATTAAGTGGTGAAAGATAAAGAAAGACATATGAAAAAGTCTTTGATGAGTATTCCAAATGTAAAAAAATGATCATATGTAGATCAATATTTAGATCTAACACTTTTATATTGACTTTTGTTTTATTAGTTACTACAACCACCACCAGAGGGAGTGTACATTCACGGCATTCACCTGTGGGGCTGCTCTATTGAGAAAACAACCAATGAATTCCAAGATCAATCATCACGACAAGGTTATGCCCCACTTCCTGTTTTACATCTTCAGTGTTTCCCCATAAATGAGAAACCTGCTTTACAGGAGCCATCTTTCCAATGTCCACTGTATCCATCACGTATAGCTCAAAGGGATCCAATCATGGAAATTGACATTAAAAAAGAGGGCATACCACCAATAAGGTGGGCTCTACGTGGATTAACAGCTACAATATGGCCGTATTAAATGTGGATAATTTCTGTATTAGAACTTAAGATAAAAATATAAATAAATGCTGATATATCAACATTAACATTCCAAAGCAAACATCAGTCCATGACAATTAGTGATGTATATTTATAATACTTAAATGTTGAGAGTGTATGTGTCTATAATATTATTGATATTTTTTTATTTGTATAAAGTCAAATGTGCCTTACAGTCTGAACAAAATTACAGGTATCCAGGTTGTGAAGAAATTTATCTCCCCTGAATAAATCTCAAGTGCTAATTCTATTTGCAGTGTAATTTGAAATGGAGAAAAAATGCAACTAATATTGAAATTATATACCTTATAAATGCATATGTAAATAATTTTTGGACAACTGGAACCAGAACATGATAATACATGTAAGTTGCTAAAAAACCAACAGTACGGCTTTGTGATATTTATGTCCAGTTGTGATTAGAATATATTTGTTGTAATTTTTAAAACATTTAACAGAAGATGAATAAATTACAGATATTTCATCATTGTATCAATGTGCCGATATTACTGATCCTGTATAGTTCAACACCATCTTAAGTGTGATATCTTTCAAATACATACAATATTACGTATGGTGATGCATAGAATTTTATTTATATTTTTATTATTGTTGAACTTATTTTTATGAATTTTTTCATGTTTGATATTTTCTTTATTAAATATATCTTAATGTATATGTATTTCTCAGACTAAGTCTGCTTATTCCGTCCTTATTGTGTCAAAGAATTCAAAACTGCTGACATTTTATGGAGTATTAAAATATTTTGTTGCAACAAAGTTTTTTTCCTTATAGAAAATGTGTAGCAGAGTTGTTATTAGATCATTATATCCAGTCAGAAATACTCAATAGATGGGTAGATTTACAAAACTGCCTGGCTTACCAAGGTCCTTACCACAATTGCACCGATCAGTGTGGGTTTGAACCTAAGCAAGTGTATGGGGAAGTTATCCAGTTTAGTTTAAAGCAGGTGGTTCTTTCTCTGGGTACATATACGTCACATTAATGAGTTCAACCTACATGTGTAACAAGCTAGACATGCTTGTCAATATTTTGTTGATAGCTCATAATAACCAGTCAGTAAGGCTGAACCTGCATGCCTGACAATATGTAGCTGGCCTATAACAACAATATTTCATAATAACCAGACAGTAAGGCTGATCCTACCTAAATGCCTGTCAGTATGTTGTCCACATAAATAACACTTCATAGCTCACAACAACATGAAGAAGGCAGTAAAGTCCGAGTCTACATGTACATGCCTGTCATAATGTTGTTGGCCCATAACAACACTTGATAGCTCACAATAACCAGGCAGTAAGGCTGAGCCTAAATGCCTGTCAGTATGTTGTTGGCCTATAACAACACTTGATACTCATAATAACCAGGCAGTAAGGCTGAGCCTAAATGCCTGTCAGTATGTTGTTGGCCTATAACAACACTTGATACATGTAGCTCATAATAAACAAGCAGTAAGGCTGAGCTGGCCCACGTTGACATGCATAAGCAAATGCTTGCCCACAAAAAACACACGGCGAGAGAAAGAGTGGACGTGCCTGGTTACCTTTTTGGCAAACAACAATCGCACAATATGGTGGAACTGACATCTCCATCAAATATGTTCACAATAAATGCCAGCACAACTTGGTATATTTGATGTACTGTGGTAGCTGGTAGGCAATGTTTTGGTGACAACAGTTTGTGCATAGCTGTTTGAAAATCTCTGGTACACAACAGGATTCTACATGTTGCAAGGATTTTCCTACATCCTAACTTCTGCGTCCACGGTCCAAAAAATCAGGAAAATATACACTCTGACTAAAACAGAAAAATTATTTTGAGACATTTTTTTAAAATGCTTTTATTCTTTAATTTGAAACTTTAAATTCAGAATTTTTGCATAATTTTGGGATAATACCAACTATTGGGAATAGGTCCTATAACAAAACCCAAAAATGACCAAGGAAAATCCCAAATCAATAACACACCAATCTTACAAGGCAGTTGAAAATACAGCTCTCTATCAATCTTTTGCTTTAAACCAACAAGACACATTAACAAGTCAATCTTTAGTGCACAAAAAAAAAACAACTAAAATTTGGTATGACATATTTATTGCAATGTAAAACAATTCTATTTCTCTTATGCAATGCAAAACTTTTAAAATTACAATACAAGATTCAAGGAATTTCAGCAGCAAATATGATTGTACTTGTGTACAAAAACAGATTATTCTAGCCTACATGTATCTTTAGTAAGTTTACCGAAAAGCTTAATATAGTGTTACACCATTTTAAAGATAAATAACCTGTCAAGATCTTGGTTTCATGACAAATTTCAAAAAGTATGTATGTGATGAAACTAAACAGCACAACGTTGCCTAAAACCCTGGACCTATTAAATTAGCCATCTAATTTCAGTCATCGTTTTTGCTCTAAAAAAGTTGAAATCAGTTATAATACAAATGAGGAAAATAATAATCTAAATTCACATCTTTCACCTAAACATATTTGCATGATTTTAATGCAGTAAATATTTGAGATTGCATCATTTACTTGTCCTAAGAAAATGCTACATACCAAAGTAAATGAGATTCAATCTACAGACTGGAGACAAATTCTCTCAAGGGCTGTTGTTTGACAACAAATTTTAGTTTTGTGACGGGTAAACATATTATAAGCAGGTAAAAAGATAAAACATCTTTTTTCTGTAAATGGCATTGTATGCTGAAAAATTGTGATTTTGTCAACGAATGTTGGGCCTATTCCCCTGTCAGAAGTGGCTGTTGAAAAGAATTTGTTCAAAAGTAAAGATGTAAAACTGTGACAACCACAGTGGAGTCATGTAATGATGTAACAACCGCAGTGGTGTGTTGTAATGCTATGACAACCACAGTGGAGTGATGTAATGCTGTGACAACCATAATGGATCGTTGTAATACTGTGACAATCACAGTGGAGCGATGTAATACTGTGACAAACACAGTGGAGCGATGTAATGCTGTAACAACCACTACAGAGTGTTGATATACTATGACAACCACTAGTGTTGTTATACTGTGACAACGACTACTGAGTGTCGTAATACTATGACAACCACTACAGAGTGTTGTTATACTGTGACAACTACTACGGAGTGTCGTAATACTATGACAACCACTATGGAGTGTTGTTATACTGTGACAATCACAGTGGAGTTTTGTAATACTGTGACAACCACTACGAAGTGTTGTAATACTATGACAACCACAGTGGAGTGATGTAATGCTGTGACAACCACAACGGATCGTTGTAATACTGTGACAATCAGTGACAATCACAGAGGAGCTATGTAATTCTGTAACAATCGCTGTAACAACTCCTACGGAGTGTTGTATTACTATGACAACCACTACGGAGTGTTGTTATACTGCGACAACCACTACGGAGTGTTGTAATAATATGACAACCACTATGGAGTGTTGTTTTACTGTGACAACCACAGTGGAGTGTTGTAATACTATGACAACCACTATGGAGTGTTGTTATACTGTGACAACCACTATGGAGTGTTGTTATACTGTGACAACCACAGTGGAGTGTTGTAATGCTGCGACGACCACAGTGGAGTGTTGTAATACTATGACAACCACTATGGAGTGTTGTTATACTGTGACGACCACAGTGGAGTGTTGTAATGCTGCGACAACCAGTGGAGTGTTGTAATACTGTGAGAACCACAGTGGAGTGTTGTAATGCTACGACGACCACAGTGGAGTGTTGTAATACTGTGAGAACCACAGTAAAATGTTGTAATGCTATGACGACCACAGTGGAGTGTTGTAATACTGTGAGAACCACAATGAAGTGATGTAATATGTCACTTCACACACAATCACACATTAATGGACATCAGATTTTTGTACCCTGTCAAAGACTTGGATGCCTTAGAGAGATTGATATGAACATTTGTACATATACATTTGCAAAAAAAGTCATTATTTTCAATAAATAAACATAATTATAAACTTACAATAGATTAAATAACTAAATGGAAATCCTGTCCAAACTGGATAAATTCTTTTTTTTTGCTAAAAAATCAAAACAAACATAAATGATACCTTCAAATACATGTACATACCATAGTCATCTTTACAAGCCAAAATGTCAAAATTGTGCAAACAATTTTTTTGTTGTTGACATTCTGGTTTTCGGCAAACCTGTATATTTACATTTTTCTCAGTTTTTTCTGCAGTCAGCACTTTCATATTATATCATAACGTTGGGGAAAATTAATTTTCACCGCGAACAAATTATGTAGCCTTGCATTGGGAACAGCCCCAATTAGAAAAATTTGAGAGGCCTGAAATTCAACAAGGTGACAACAGACAAAAATATAAAAACTTGACAAAATTGATGACACAAGATAAATACAAACATGTAAACACTTAGACTGACAAAAGATGTAATATGAACAACTGTTTTTACTGCATATATGTTTACGATTTATAGATGTTAAAAGCTAAAATCATAACATCTATAAATCATACATATAATTGTTTTAACATATACAAAAAAGTGGAATTTGAACTTTGCTCTATCTGGAAATAAACCTTAAAGGGGCATTAGCTGTGTTTTTTGCCAAAAAATTATCTTTCTTTTTTAACTACTTGATGTAAAATAGAAAAAGAAAGATATACACATTGAAATTTTTGAACTTCCTATATACAATATTTTGTGAAAATTCCTTGAGAAAGCCAGTTTGGCAAATATTCATTTGAAAGTGATTAATTCAACCTCACTATTTGTATATGCATATCACACTGGACCTGACCTTTTTCACAAAATATATACAAATATAAGAATTTCTATGCCTGTGTACATCAATCTAATATGATCTAAGTAGAAACAGGAGTTAAGGTCAAGGTACAATAAATATTTTGATTCCCTAACCTCGAGTTAGTATTTGAAAACTAGGTAAAAGTCAAAGGTTAAGGTCACTATGTCAAAAGCCAAGGTACCAAAGGAAAGCTATGGTTATGAAAAATCTATATGCAAAATACCAAAGTCGTATCCATCATGGTTTAAAAGATATGGCTAGGGCCACTGATTCTCCATTTCAAATTTGCCTTAATTTTGTTTTCAGTTTTTGGTGAATTCTCTATTTTGGGGTTTCTTTTTCTGACATAAGATAAAGAACTAAAGACATACATTAGATTAAGAATCTTTAATAATACATGCTTATAATGATACTTTTAATAGTCTGCCGACTTATAATACCAGAGAAATACAGAAATTGATGCAAAATTATGTGATGAAATATTGTAAATAAACAAAGAAACAAAGTTTATAACATACAGAAACAGCACATTAGTTTGGAATTTAATACCTCCTGTTGGAATTTTTAAAGATTTTTCAAAAATGTAAATTCCATTTCAGATTGCCTATTCTGTGATTGCAGAAAACCACTGGCTCTATATAGCCAACATTAAAATTTTGAAAAGTAGGTCAAAGTCCACGGTCAAGGCCACTAAGTAAGAAATCAAGATACGAAATGAAAGCTTTTATCATAAGGAATCCATATGTGAGAAATCAAAGCCCTGTCTTTTGCACTTAAAAAGATATAGGCCAGGTAAAAAGTTTGTCAAACGACTTTTGTCCCAGCGAGCTAAATAATGAAATAATTTCTTTTTTGGAAAACACAGCTAAAGCCTCTTTAACGGCATACAAGCTATCAAAATGGAATGTTTTGTTTTTGTTAAAAGTTTCAAATATTTGTTTTATACAAATAAAAATTCTTAAAAAAAGAAAAAGAAAAAAAAAATCAATCTGATTAAAATCAACCTCTCACAACTCTGCGGATGACCTCTCTTAATTGGTGTGTAATGTTTGACCAATGAAAATGCAACTTACAAACCTGAATGGCAAAGAGATGATTTATTTTGTAAAAAGAAAATCCCCAGTCAGCAAAATTCCATCAGAATATCTCAGCCTACACAATGTTACGAAAATAATTCTATTTCTGGATTATGTGTCTCAGTGTAGTTTATAATGTTAAAAACGTTTACTTCTCTTTGCCAATTGATTGTCAAGATCATATAAATTGCTTTTTCACTGGTAAAAATTGACACACCTATGAGGTCATCTGCAAATGACCCACTAGCGCATTGCGTTAGACCCTATACGCAACATATCAGAAAATGGGAGCATCTAGAGATTGGTTTTTAATCAGACTGCAAAAAAATTGTAATACTGTTGTAATTTGTGAAAAGAAATTGAATATGAACAGTGTCCAAGTTAATATTGGATATTCTTTCAATGTATGCAGGATACGTTAAAATTTCTTCTGTGATACATCTTTTTAGTTTTTCAAATCAAAGTTTAGGTCTTATTGTGGGATATATATATATATATATATATATATATATATATATATATATATATATATATATATATATATTATCAAAATGACAGCTTGAATGCCTATAAGGATTGACTTTTCCAGGCAATTAAACAATCACAATTTCAAACTATAATATACAAAGGTTATTTCATTATTTTAAAACATATAGAATCCAGCAAGTTAACAATTGATGTCAATTAAATAATACTTAAAGGTACTCGTTCACAAAACTCTATTCATAACTTTTTTGTCAATGATCCTATATACAAAAGAAAACAAAATTCAGTGTTATTTTTAAAAAAAATTGCATAATAAAGAACATAAATCAAGTAAAGGAGCTTTACCTTCTAAAATACTTTGTGATTTTCTTATAACAGCTAGATATATTGTTAACTAACAGATTTCAGGTATTTATATTGCTGAATGTTGATGAAGTTACTTTCAACAAATAATTCCAAAAAAAATGTCGACATGACAACAAACTTTGAACTCTACACACACCAACCAATGAAAAAGCACCTTTAAAACCAATCATCATTTATGCAGTGTAAATCCCCAATATCATATTTGGTGTCCAAATAAAAATCCTTTCATCACTGTATATATGTAATAACACATTTATGGTGATCTAAACTGAATCATTCATTCATTTTTATACAGTAAAACTTTGAAGTCAAAGTTCAAGGGACTACCTTGAAAATTTTTGAACACTAGTACTGAATGGTAACCGAGAACAATACAACTTGTAATTTAGGGGTTCTTTAGGGTGTATAAGGACTACTTCCGCGTAGGACAAATAAAGTCATGATCTTTTATAATGAGTGCTAAAATCAACTGAATTTTCGTAAATAAACACATTTCAGTATTTATGAGAAAAATAACTGCCAAGCTTTATACACTTATTAATTTGGACTTATTTGTTGTTTTTTTTTATGTTTTTATAGGGAAGGACCCTAACATTTATTTGAAACATCCAGAAATCTGATCAATAAAAGTTTGAATTATAAATTCAAAGAAGATTTACATAATGAAATTATTCGAGACTTTCTCTATGGTTCAACATATTGAGAAATTCAACTCACTGAAGTTTGACTCACCAAATATATATGGACTGGAGGCTCACCTGAGCCTGTATTGCTCACCTGTCTTACACATTGAGCTGTTTCACAGAAGATCTTAGAATGTCTAACAGGGGGATAACAGACGCAAAATGTACACAAAGTAAAGCTACTTTCTTGTGACGAGTCGAACAGTTTTCTTTCTGATTTTACCACCTACAAATTCATCATTCAAGTAACATCACATCAAGAGTGTTTATTCCTGCTTACGGCACTTTACCATTTTTTATTACCTCTCATTTGCTTTTTTTTATTGGCTTTCACATTTTTCTTTGTTTGACCTAACTTTTGTTTTGCCATCATATCACCTACAGAGGCCGACGCTGCAGCAGGTACTTTATCTGACTGTTTTTTTTCACTTTGTCCATCAACAGTTGCCGATAACACTGAATCAGAGTCACATTCAATGGCCACTTTCTTAGTTTTATTATTCTGCAGTTTTACCACATTTCCTGTGGTGACCAATTGTTTTTCTGGTAGCTTGACATCACTCTGTTCATTAGATACCCCAAAAAATAATTTCACGCCGTTAGCATTAGAATCATTACTATCAGCTTTCCCGTTTACTGACCCTACCATAAACTCTGTCGGTTTACAACACATAACACTAGATTTTTCTGTATCAATGGATAGTTCAACTTTTGTAACAGCAGAGTCTTGAAGACAAGTGTACAATTCATCCCTTTCATTCTTACTTTTGACTTGTCCTGAAGGACCAGACAGCAATTTTGTTCCTTTGACAGAGCTATGAAGTGACAGTGCAGTAGACACATTATCTAAATCAGCAGTGACATCTTGTAATCCCCCTCCCTGAGCCTCAGTAAAGAGAGATTTTGTTTGTACATTATCATTAGACTCCATCTTTTCATCACTTACACTAATGTCATCAGCTAAACTGTTATTGTTCTTTCTAGTCAGTCTTTTACTCCCTTCATTTTTATCGACTAACTTTGGAATAGATGAATGCTGTTTTCTAGAATTTTTAACTTTAGAACTGGCTGTACTATATTTGTTTTCACTCTCCAAATTACCTGTTTTTGTAACTTGGGATGACTCTTTTTTGACATTTTCTACAAATTTGGCTTCTAATTTTTCCTTACTGTTGCACAACTCGGTGCTTGCTTTGTCTCTGTTTAAATTTTCAGTATTTCCATTGAAGACCTTACTTCTACATTTAGCCTTTTCATTTTCTAATAATTTGGTATTGGTAGATTTGGTTTCTGTATTGTCCATGGTAACAGATACTTGGTTTGTTTGATTTCCCTGTGACATGTGAGTCTCTTCAAGTTGTGATTTATGTACATCTTTACTATAATATTCATTGACCTCTGCATCCTTTCTGACATCTACTGGAGTATCTGGCTGTGAAGCAGGAGTTGCTTCTCCTTGATCTAAGTTGATTTCGGTCAATGAGGCTACATTGGGTAATACTTGCTGAAGCATAGATATATATTCTGTATCTGCATCCTTGTTTCCAGATCCATGACTGGAACTGACCATGTCTACATTTGTATCTGAAACGGATGCTTGCAATAGCCAGGAAGTATCCGTGTCACATCTTCGAACATCACAAAATTTGACAGAATCATCTATCTGCTGCATTGAAGCAATCATACCATCACCCTGGGAGGCTATTATTGCATTATCATCAATAGGCAAAGAGATTGCAACATTATCTGTCTGATTTACATTCTGTAAGCTGACTGAGAGATAAGAGGTTGTATTATGATTTTCCACCTCTGTAAGACTATGTACAGCTGATGTATCATCTAATTTTGGCACTGAATTCAGTTTCTTTACAGTGTTTTGATTTGGTACTTCAGTTTTTGTTACATTTCTTGCATCATGACATGATTCTGTAATGTTTGGCTGTACAAATGTTCCCTTCTCTGTTCCCCAACATCTCTGCAACTGAGCTAGTCCCTCTTTTTTCTGACAACTCTGAGCTCCTCCCTCCTCTAACCCCTGACTCACTGACAATTGAGCTGTTGTCTTTCTCAAAGTTTCCGTTAAAATTTCATCAATTTCTTGTTTTAAACTTAGCTCCTCTACATACCTTTTCATAGATTCAAATTCAAATATATCCTGTTCCTTCTCCAAAACAACATCTGCATCCTTGATTAAGTTTTGTCCTTCATTTTCTGTTCTATCAAACTTTTTTGTGGTTTCAACATCTTTCATTAAATTTGCATCTTTATTTTCATTTTGCATGTGATGTGAATTTTTCTCGTCCTCAAAACAAGCCTTTCCTTCAGCTATATTATTCATCTGATCTGAATAATGTGAAAGCATTGTATGAGAAGTTTCTTTCACCACATCGACTTTAACTTCTTCAGCAGTCTGACTTCCAGCTCTATCTCTAATTTTGTTCAGTTTTGAGGTACTCATTCCAACACTCTCATGACTTTTAGAGACACTGTCTTCTGTACAAGTGTCCAATTTTTGTTTAGAAATACATATACCTCCGATTTGCAGAGATTTGTTGTCATTATCTGGACTTTCACTGTCGACACAACAGGGAGCATTAATGGTCTCAGAAATTGGATCAACAACCCCCACTTCGTGAGAATGAAGATCAATTGCCTCTGATTTGGCCTCATGAGAAGAAACCAACATTTTGCCATCCAAATCCACTTTCTTACAAGTAAAATCAATATCAGCCCGACACTTCCTACTGGATTCTGTGACCTCTTCAAAATGAGGCAATACTATTACTTGCAATGCATCAGTGCCACTCTGTCTTGTCGGAATAACATTTTGGGCAGTTCTTTTGGTTTTCTTCTTAGTTTTGACTTGGGACTGATTGTCACTTTCAGTAGTAGCCTGTGTTTTGTTGTAAAGTTTTCTGTCAGTTCTGTTTGTGTTCTTCTCCGAGTTGGTACTACCTTGACTTTTCTTATCAATGTTTACATTTATTCTGTCTGTATTCTCCCTTGTTCTATCTTTGCATTGATAACTTTGTTCAGCAGTAGCCCTTGTTTTGTTATCTACAGTTTTGTTAGTGCCATCTAAATCCTCTTTGATACTCTTTATCAATGGAAGATCTGACTCAACAGTTGCCTGATCAAGTTTAATGTTAGACCTGTCGCTATTCTCACTGGTTTTGTCTTTTGACAAAAGATCTGTTTGACCTGTGGCCAGTCTTCTGGTATCAACAGTTTCCTTAATCTTGTTACCATTCCTCTTGGCTTTTTCTTTCAACCGTACATCTAATCCAATGGTTGCCTGCAATACCTGATCTAGGTTAGTGTTATTTCTGACTGTATTTTCCATTGCTTTATCTTCAAACTGATTTTCGGTGTCATTTCTGTCTGCATCCTTCTTGACTTCATCTACAGCCTTTAATTTGCTGTCAAGATTTCCTTCTGCATCCTTTTTGACTTCATCTACAGCCTTTAATTTGCTGTCAAGATTTCCTTCTGCATCCTTCTTAGCTTCATCTACAGCCTTTAATTTGCTGTCAAGATTTCCTTCCACATCCTTCTTGACTTCATCTACAGCCTTTAATTTGCTGTCAAGATTTCTTTCTGTATTCTCCTCGATTTTATCTGTAATTTTACAGTCAATTTCAGCCATTGCCCATTTTTCATTGCCGATGTTTTTCTTTGATCTGTATGTTTTATCCTCTGATTTTTCTTGACCAGTAGCCTTTTTGTTGCTCAAATTTTGATGAGTTTTAGATTTCACTTCCCTGGATTTATGCCGAGACTTTAGATCTGCTTGCATTTTGTTTCCAGAGATTTTATCAGTTCTGTTTAAGTTTTTAATAGTTTTACACTGGGATTGATTATCTATATCCATTTTTGTATTTTCTTCAGTTTTTTCTTGGGATGACAGATCTGTTGCTGTATTATGCTTGGTTTTACCTTGAGGTGCTACATCAGTTTCTGTATTCTTACTGGTTTTATCTATGGATGACAGATCCATTTCTGATTTTTTCTTGGTTATGTCTTGAGGTGCTACATTTGTTTGTGATTTTCTCTTGGTTTTGTCTTCAGGTGCTACATTTGTTTCTGATTTTTTCTTGGTTTTCTCTTGGGGTGTTACATCCGTTTCTGGATGTTTTTTGGTTTTGTTTTGAGGTGGTACATCCATTTCTGAAGAATTCTTGACTGTATCTTTGGATGCAACAAGTGTTTCTGTTTTTTCCTTGGTTTTATCATGGGGTACTACATTCTTCAACTTGATTTTGTTTTGAGACAATATTTTCGTTTCTGTTTTTTCCTGGAATCTATCTTGAGTAGCCACAGTGGTTTCTGGACTTTGCCTCTTCATTTCATCTTTGTCAGCTAGATTTTTATCTATACCACCCTGTCTTGTAGTATCAAACTTTTTGATCACATTGCCCGCTTTCTCCTTGTTTTTATTTTCAGTTGTGTGACCTTCAAGAGAGTAAGACCATTCTTTTTTATCATACGTTTTGCCAGCTCTCCTATTTGTTTTTTTATTTGGTTTCTTGGCTTTCTCCTTGGTTGATAAAGTAACACTACAAGCTTGTGTTGTGTTGCCATGGTTTTTCTTAAGTTGACATTTGGTCTCTTTGGGTGTATCTTGCAGTGGTGTCTCCTGCATTGTGTAGTCATGGTTTTTGTTACCACTTTTATCATTCTCTTTGAGCTTTTCTTCAGGTGGTGACTCTTGTGTTATTTTGTTATGGCTTGTTCTGATTACATTTTTATTATCTGTGGGTTTAAATTGGAAAGCTGGCTCTACAACAGTATCTACCTGTGTTCTGTTGCCATGGTTTTCTTCATTTCTATTTTCTTTAGGTTTATCTTGGAGTGATAGATCCACTTCAGTACTAGCCTGTGCTGTGTCATGTATGTTGTCATGGTTTTTGTCATTTCTATTTTTATTTTCTTTAGGTTTATCTTGGAGTGATGGATCCACTTCAGTACTAGCCTGTGCTGTGTCATGTATGTTGTCATGGTTTTTGTCATTTCTATTTTTATTTTCTTTAGGTTTATCTTGGAGTGATGGATCCACTTCAGTACTAGCCTGTGCTGTGTCATGTATGTTGTCATGGTTTTTGTCATTTCTATTTTCATTTTCTTTAGGTTTATCTTGGAGTGATGGATCCACTTCAGTACTAACATGTGCCATGCATGAAAGATGTCTGTCAATTTCCTGACTGTCATTTTCATTAAATTTACCCACAATAGTTGGATATGCAGTGTTTGAACATGTTACAGTTTGTGCTACAACATTCTCCATTGCTGTAACAAGATCTGTTTTTAGATCTGCAGTCACCACATTCTCCTTCGTTGTAACAAGATCTATTTTTAAATCAGTAGCAACTACATTATCAACAGTTGCATCAGTTCCAGAATTCATATCCAACTTTCTGATGTTATGTACTGTAAATTCTTGTATATATTCTGTTTCAGCATCACTACACATTTGTAAAGGCTGCCTTGAATAATTCTTCTCTTCAGCTATTTGTAATAAATCAAATGATTTTGGCTGATTCTCAAAGACCTTGGACTCGTCAAAGAGTGCGACACTTTTGCCCCCTAATATTATGTCTTTTTGAACCTCTAGTTTGTCTCCCAATGTCATGTCCTTTTGAACCTCCAGTTTGTCCCCTAATGTTATGTCCTTTTGAACCTCTAGTTTGTTCCCTAATGTTATGTCCTTTTGAACCTCTAGTTTGTCCCCCAATGTTATGTCTTTTTGAACCTCTAGTTTGTCCCCCAATGTTGTGTCTTTTTGAACTTCTAGTTTATCCCCTAATGTTATGTCCTTTTGAACCTCTAGTTTGTCCACTAATGTGTCCTTTCCTATGTCCTTCAAGCTATCGATAACTTCGTCTCGGATCTCTTCGTTCAGCACCAGATGTTTTATACTAGGAGTCAAGCTGTCAACACTTTGTAGTCTATTTTTCATGGCTGCATCATTCACGTCTACAGGCACGACACAAGATGGCTCCTCTGTCCCTAAAGTTACAAAGTAGGCCGCTTCTGGAGCTGTCTGAACCTCCATCATCTCAAAATTCTGATATATGGACTCAACATTAGAGACTATTTTGACAGATTCTTTTGATAACTTCGGATGTTCTACAACAGTGAGATCGTTTTCTCCTTTTTCTTGATTCCTGACAGCATCATCAGATGCCTCTTTCTTTGTAACCGTCACCAACTCTTTGTCTTTTGAAGTCATTTTACTCGACAACTTTTCATCTTCTATAGAGACTGAATTGTTTCCAGTAGCCATGGTGTCACCAACACTTCCACTTTGCACAGTCTTTTTATCACCATCCTCTGCAGCATTTTCCCTGACAATACAGAGGGTGGGGTCACTCTGTAATCTGATGTCATGACACATAACATTGCGACCACCAGCATACATATGACTCTCTGCTCTACTTGATGCTCTGTAACAAACGCAAAATCACTAATGTATTGTAAATCACCATAAATATACACTTGCTGTACATACATTGTATACCTGGAAAATTTTGCCCTTTTATGCCAGAAAACATATTCACTGTCTTAAATCCCCATTAAATCACAATAGACTCATTGATGACATGTATGTTTGGGGACAGTTATTTAACTTAAAAAGTTTGCTTTCATTTTAAATTTGCCATTTTATCATAGGGTGAACATTAAACAGAGCAATAATCTCCAGGTATATTATAGTATTTAAAAACAAAACTGTCCAAAAGGGTCTTTATGTTTACCTAAGTACAATGTACTGAAATATTTGGCCCTTCAGAGCCAGGCATTTTTCTTTTACATTGAATATGCCCTTTCCTCTGAAGTTACTTTTTACCAACATTGGTTGCTATCTGCCAAACTCATGAGGAATCATTTATGTAAAAAGTTAGCTGAAACAGGGATTTTCCACCTTATCTAACAAGGTCAAAATAAGGTCCCATTCCTAATGCAAAAAATTTGGAATCTAAACCCACTGCATTTTTTCCCAATTTGCAGTCAAAATTCCCATTCCTAATGCAAAAAATTTGGAATCTAAACCCACTGCATTTTCCCCCAAAATTACTCATTTACAGAGTACCAAGGAAGAGACCCCCCCCCTGGAACCTGGCCTTTTGTTAGTAAAATTGCAATCACTCACAAAATCAGCTTAGGTTCCAGCAGTGTTTGAAATCTACAAATACACAAAAAAAAAACAAGAGATCCCAGAAAATCATGGCAAGAATTTCTCCTATTTTAATCTGTCATGTTGACTTCTTTTGGGAACAATTTTGACTGCAACCTAAATTATGGAAAAATGCAGTCTCATAAGATTTAGATGTCAACCTCTAAAAGTTTTCATGCCTGCATTAGGAATGGGACCTTATTTTGACCTGGTCCCTGCTTTGATGTCAAATCTAGAAAAGTGTAGTAAGTGAATATTTCTGGGTTGTGGCAGTACTTTTTTTTTTCCCATAATAATCAATAACATATAAGGGTGGGGCTGTGAATGGTTTTTAAGTTATAAGCAAAAATATAAATTTCAAGGGGTGGGGCAGGACCCCCATATGCACCACTCTATGTGTTTCCCCATAAAAATCAATAATATATGTGGTTTAAAGTGATATAAGCTGTCACAATGATTATTTTTGTCCCTTGACATATAGTCGAGAATATGATAAAATGTGTTCAAATACATTATCAACACGTAAAATGTTGTAAAAGATCTTCTTTTCGAAATTATTTGTTTTATTTGAATTTAAGTTTTCCCATACCTTAAAAAATCCAGCTATATTTCCGTATGCAATGACCTTTCAGATCAACTCTTTTGCCATATTAATCAAACTTCGTAATTCAGTCAGGGGATCTCGGTCCTTAATGCGACTATGATAAAGTCTGATGAATATTATGTGTTTTATATTTATTTTTGAAATACAGGATGTGATTTTTATTGGAAAGTTCATGTATTATGTAAAATATATGCTTTTCAATGCTATTTTAAATACCTGAAGAAAATTGGATGAATATATGAATAAATATATCAGGTCACTAAAAGAAATTTTCCCGACCTTTAATGTTACCGTGAATGCTGACATTGACAAAATCAAAACAATATAACTGTGAAAAGTATGTGTACCTCATGTTTTACAATCATGCATGTCCAGTGGGCAGTTCATGATCATATGTATTAAGAATGATAAAGTTGAGAATGCGATGGGACAAGTTAAAAATGGGTCGAGATCACCCGATATACCCGGCACGTGGACAATTTCAGAAATAAATGTTTTGAAATGACAAAAAAGACAAACTTTGTATGATTTAGGTATGAAATGATGATGTACAAAAATAAACACAAAGGGTAATAAGAATAGAATGTATATTAACTGCAAATAGCACATGTTAATTGGTTACTCAGTAATCTTTGTAACAAATTACCAAAAGTTAATTTGCAATGTTCAAAGTATGGCGGACAAAACTTAACTGATATTACGGGTTACGTTTGGCAAGAAGATTGTAGCAATTTAACACACGTATTTGTTATTCTAACCACCAGATGGTCTCTTTGGAATATATATATGAGATAGAATATCACATAAAATGGGTATGCAAAATTTTTCACCTACGACAGCTCATATCGCTTTAAAGGTGGGGCTGTGAACAGATTTTATGTTATAAGCAAAAATTTTAATTTCAAGGGATGGGGTAGGACCCCAATATGCACAACTAAATATGTTTCCCCATAACAATCAACAATATATATGATTTAAGGGTAGGACTGTGAATGGTTTTTAAGTTCTAAGCAAAAACATAAATTCCAGGGGGTTGGGCAGGACCCCCATATGCAACACTAAAAGTGTCTCCCCATTACAATCTAAAATATATATGGTTTAAGGGTGGGACTGTGAACGTTTTTTAAGTTATAAGTAAAAATATATATTTCAGAGGGTGGGGCAGGATCCCCCACACAACTGAATGTGTTTCCTAATAATGATCAATAATATATATGGTTTAAGGGTAGGGCTGTGAATGGTTTTTAAGTTATAAGCAAAAGTATAAATCTGACGGTGGCGGGGGTGGGAGGTGGCAGGACCCCCCCCACACACACACACACACACACACCACTGAATGTGTTTCCCAATAATGATCAATAATATATATAGTTAAAGGATGGAGCTGTGAGCAGTTTTCAAGTTATAAGTAAAAATATAAATTTCGACAAGAATATACATGGCTCGATGGTAGATATGTAAATGGTTTTCAAGAAATACATAGACTTTAAATGTCAAAATCCAAGATGGCTGCTCGGCAGCCATTTTGTAATCCGACCCGCTTGAAAATGAAACTACACAACTAGACCTCAACGAGAACCTATATGTCAAATTTCATAAAGATCCCTTTAGTACTTTCTGAGAGATGGCGATAACGATCTTTAATGGTCAAATCCAAGATGGCCGCCTGGCAGTCATTTTGTTAATCGACCCAACTGAAAATGTACACTGCACAACTAGACCTCAAGGAGAACCTATATGTCAAATTTCATAAAGATCCCTTTAGTACTTTCTGAGAAACAGCGATAACAAGAGTTGATTAAGGACGAATGACGGACGGACAACAGACCATGGACACAGGGCGATTTGAATAGCCCACAATGAATGGTGGGCTAAAAATTTAGTGTGGCATAAAACGCCTTTAAAAAACAATATTCTAAAATCATGACACATTCCAAAAAAATGTATCTAAAAATGTACAATGACAATGTTTGGAAATCTTTAATTGATATAGTGCTCCAACAGCTTATATAAATGAAGAAACACAATTATGTCTATTTAACGCAAGTATCTGAATGCTTCTTTAATTGTTTAAACTACACTCAACTGCAAAAAATTACTGATTGATTTCAAGCTTTGATTCTAATACAGTGTATTAATTAAACCGACTCCTATGCATTATACATGTAATCAATCACTGATAATGCTTACTTGGTCGCTAGGTCACGTGGAGTCTGTGCAGAATTTGGACAGCCAAAACACCATGGTGCACACATACAGAGCTCTTACATTGTATAGGAATTGAAACCTAGTGTCTAAGAAAGCCCCAAAAAGTTTACTTATAGAGTCATTGACAATATTCCAGGCCTCTCCTTAAAAAAATGTGACTGAGCAATTTGCCAATTACAAGCAGGTCATCATGGCTACCAATTTCGCCTGTCATGTGTCGACAATTTATCAGCTGAAGAACAGACGCCAAAATACCAGCAGCACTAATGACTGACATGGTGCACACAGGTGACATCAGCAGGTCAGGACAATACATCATACTGACACATCATGGGAATTTCCTGGAACTTACAATCTCCAACATGGTCTGCGTAATGCATGACTGAGACAGAGAAGGGCGTACAAAGGACCAATACTGACACTGCATCACAGGCATGCACATTTACGTTGGTGCAACAACAATTGACATCACCTTCTGCGGAACTGGCATCATGTTTTTTTTCACAGATGAGAGCAAATTTTGTGTTGAACACGTTGGTGTCTGCATGTCTACAGATGTCAAGGGGAAAGGTTTAATAATGAATGCGTCCTGGAGCAGGACAGATGGGGCACTACATCAGTCATGATGTGGGGTAGTATCCCTTAGTATCCCTTATCCCAGTTTGTGTTCCTCAATTTCTGAGTAAGTGGACCTGGACCTGGACAACTGCACAGTACAACGACCATGTGCTAAAAGACTGGTTCCCTTCTCGCTCATCCTCAGAGATTTTAACTGCAAAAAGATAATGCTCAGCAACAAACAACTAGAATATCCCGGAATTTCCTCTGTGTCAATGGAATCCCAGTTATTGATTGGCCAGTCCTTTCACCTGATATTACTCCTACAGAATCCTGTGGGATACTATTGGACGACAGATTCAGAGAAGGTTGAGACTGTCACGAAACGTCAATGATCTTGGGGTGGTGTGAGAAGAACGTGCCCCAGGCATTCATCAATAGACTTGTGAACTTGATGAGAATGTAATGTGTTATAGATATTGCCAAACATGGAGGACACACTCTTTACTTGGGCTAAGGTCATTTGTGCAAGATTTGAGACTAGTCATACCTTTGACAACTGTAGACAAAATCACAAAATACCGTAATCGGCCGTGTATAATCCGCACTCTTTTCACTCTAAAATTTGTCTCAGGCAGGGGGGGGGCGGATAATACAGTACTTAGGACATTTTTTCCGCAGGAACTACTGCATGAGATTCGATGTGGGTGGTAAGCCTGACAAAGTTTTTTCGTAATAACGATGTACGAGTCAATGTATATCATCATTTATGTCTACAGTGACGGTGAATAAATCAATAAATGAATCTTGTTGTCTTTTATTTTTGTGTGTTTCAGTTTACAAATAGGCTAGACTACACAGGCACTTGTGTAATGCAATCCCTTGATCGAGGGTGTTGTGATCAGTGGATTGCATAACGCAAGTGCCTGTGCAAGGCTAGCCTAATGTTTGGCGAGGAAACAGAATAGTACAGTACCTTCTGCTTATCTTCATCATGAAGTTTTGTTATTATTGAAAAATAGAACAATCTCAACAAGAATTCTAATAATTATTTCACGCTGGTGAACGACGAGGCGAACAGCCATGTTGTAACTGTAAATGAGGGGGCTAAATGGAAGAGCAAATATGTAGTATCTTGTAGTTTCGTATTTTCCCATTTATATCATATTATATAGTTTTGCGTTGTTTGTTTTGAGACGATGACTATACATTAATAAATAAAACAATGTTTTCTGGGTGTTTTGTTCTGTGGAGGAATGTTATTTTACACATTTCGTACAAAAAGGTATATACCGGTAACTCTCTTACTACAATACATCTACAGTGTAGTATTAAGTTACGGAACATGCCAATTATACAGGTAAGTACGATGAGTTAATTTTAAATTGAAATATATGATAAAAGGTGTAAAAATAACACAATGCCACACCAAGGTAATTAATGTTTGTAGTATATGTCTCCATTCATAATCAATGATGCGCGTGTAACAGACAACAGTATACTTGGATCTGTATATATATATCCCTTTGTTTCAATAATTACGCTATACACGCGTATTCTGGATAAATAGATCGCTTGTGTACAAGTGCTCGCCGCTAATTAAAATTGTTACAAACTTTTGTCGCCGATTTCCGCAAATATAATATCTATTTCAAATGTTGTTCTAATACATACTATTAATTAAATATATAGGCTACCACGCCAGCAAAAGCAAATGATTGCGCTGTAATTAACGGAATGTAATTTTACAAAGACTTCGACTGATGTTTTGATATTTCTTTTGTTATTTATTTCAAATCATTAATTTGCTTATCATATCCCTTATCTAATATCTCGAATATATATATATCTATAATAAATATTTATCTATTTCTTCCAAATACCGATCTGCGAATTTTGAAAATATTTCTGATCGTCATACTGCACTTATACACAATAATAATCAATCTCGCCAACGATTTTCGGCCATACGGCCGTGGAAAAAAGTCAACGCGGATTATACACACAAAGTCCTTTTTTCTCCGAGATCTGATGCTGAAATTGGGGGTGCGGATAATACGTAAATGCTGATAATACACGACCGATTACGGTAACAAAATTTAGCATCAAATTCCATGACACTGACTGCTGATTATTGTTTTTTTTAATTAACAGGACATCAACTTTAAGGATGTTATTAGTTTACCCCTTGCTGATATTTACAATAAAAAATTAAATTATATTGAACCATTTTTGTGTTTCTTTTGCTGTTGAGTATATTTAATAGTGTATACATCATAGAGGTACATTTATACCACAAAACTCACCTTTGCTTTTTCCTTTTCCAGTCTTGATTTCTTTTGCCTCTCTGGCCGTGTGGCAGGTTTCTGTAAATAAAATAAAAAAACCATCGAAGCGTTTTTTTAATGGCAAGTGTCACCTGACTTTCCTTGAAGAACCCACTTTATTTCAATTACATTGCAGGCCTTATCAGTCACATATCAGACCTCGATTTTTCCCTTCCTATGCCATGTGCTTGAACAATCATTACCTTTTTAATAATTAAGGGGGCAAGACATGGTACCAAGAACCTGACATATGAAATTCCCCTAGAAAATAAACTTTTTATCACTAGACCAGTGCAAGCAACCTCCTTCAATCAAACATTTAAATTTGCAATGGATTAGAAAAAAGACTATGCACAATTCAAGAGGCCAAAATGGCCATACTGGTCAAAATTTTTGTTACTCTTATTCTTGGGACTAAAAACATCCAAAACTCTATTAAAATTCAAGAATCTTTTCAAATTTATTATTCACTGCCAGGAGGCGGCGAATAGATTTCAAATTAAGTTAGGAAGTAGTATATGGAAGGAGCTCTTTTAATGACAAGTTATTTATTATTTTCAGTATGAAAGTGATGTTGGTTTGTTTTCAAAATTGATTTCAATTGGAGAAATAAGAAATTAACGATAAGTGGGAGACATTAGTCGAAATGATGGGAGCAATCATTACGTGATATGCTTTTGATTTGGATAAGAGCATGATATCCTATTATATAAGTTTAGTGGTACGACGGAAATTTGGAACAAAATGTTTTTTTATCATTTAAAATGATTTCGTTTGTGCAAAACGGAATAAATATAACACCGAAAACGAAATGTGTCGTATGAAATATTGGATGATTGGGAGAACATAACAAAGTGAAAAACGGGTTGGAACGATTTACTGAAGAACAGACCTTAATTACTGAACACACACCATTTTTTACTTTTTATTTCGACATAAAAAACTGTAGTACATGTAGTAGTACATGTTAAAAGTCTACATATAATAAAATGTTACTTTTAACACCCCCCCCCCCCCCCCCCCCCCCCCCCCCCCCCCCCCCCCCCCCCCCCCCCCCCCCCCCCCCCCCC
Organism: Atrina japonica; assembly: GCA_030159075.1. Classification (NCBI taxonomy): domain Eukaryota; kingdom Metazoa; phylum Mollusca; class Bivalvia; order Pterioida; family Pinnidae; genus Atrina; species Atrina japonica. Next base: position 1,303,793 of record BROG01000060.1, on the reverse strand, counting down.
CCCCCCCCCCCCCCCCCCCCCCCCCCCCCCCCCCCCCCCCCCCCCCATAAAGTCAGAATTATTCATGTTAAACAAGATCGAACCACTCTAGAGCCGGCTAGGCCAACAATGAACGAAACAGACTGGAATATGGGACTTGTTTAAAAAAAAATAATTCTGAATTATTCCATAAATGTTTTTCTAAATTACGTTTTATATACATGTACATGTATAATTCCTTTGAAATACCTTTGGCGGCAAATTGATGCTTTGCATCAAGTTTTTCTTGTTGTCAATTGATTTCAATTGGGAAATTTCAACTGCAAATTGGGAAAAATTCTTTTATTTATATTGGGAATTGGGTCTTATTTCTATGATAGGGTGGAAAATCACTGACATACCAAATATGAACACAAATTCCCAAGCTGTTATTTAGAAGAAATTTCAAATGTTTATAAATAATTGCATGATGCAAATATAGCAAGTTAACAGACAACAAAAGATAATATATATAACATGTGACCTTGACCATCACAGGATGCTGCAATACTGTAATCCCAATGTCTCTGTCATGTGGCTTAGTAGGCTACACAATACAGAGAGAGCACCTGCTATTTATAGCATCAGAGCGAAACTGACAAGTAATCTGTTGATCTGTCAATCACAGGAAGATACCAATTCCATGTCATGTAGTAATTAGTGTGTTATATTTTAAGTTATGAAGAGGAAATATAAAAATCTTACTCGTCTATCCATTTCGGAGAAAATAAAATCTCTGCATGGTATCTGCAATCACGAATCCAACCAAATTGCTGAAATCATTTCAAATCAAATCTTAGAATAAATATATCAATATTTTCATTTACAAAAACAGTTGTCAGAAGACAACAAAGCTTGTCGAAAAATGGGTGTAAATTTTCAAAATAGATTTTTGACCCATAGTTGTCAGGTTTTAAGGCCAAGGTACAGTAAATATTTTGATTCCTTCAGCTCAGGTTAGATCTGAAAATGTCAAAGTCACTAGGTCCAAAATCAAGGTACCAAATGACAGCTCTGGTCATAAGAAACTTAAAAGTGAAATATCAAAGCCCTATCCCTGTTGGTTTAAAAGATACAGCTATGAGCTAAGGTTTAAGAGTTTGAAAAGTAGCTCAAAGTCCAAGGACACTGGGTCAAAAGTCAAGGTAACAAATGAAAGCTCTGGTCATAAGAAATCTACATACATATATATGTGAAATATCACTGGACCCTTGTAGCAAAAAAGATATAGGCCAGGTTAAAGTTTTTTCTACAATTGTCGAGGTCAATAACACCTCCGATGGTATGACATTAGCTCTCTGGACTTTTGTTCCGGGAGGCTAGAAAGAATCGACCATCAAAAATGAAAAATAAAAGTAGTTGTGTCACAAGCAAGATGTGTTTTGTTTGGCACATATGTTTAAATCTAACAGAACTGCCAAGTCAATGTGCACATAAAAGGTTTGATGATCATTTCGACTGACTAGATGTTAATATGAAAGCAACTGGAAAGGAACATATTCTATGGTCATGGCAGATATCTGCAAAGAATATGTTCTTTTCCAGCTTTGTTCATACTATGTCAAAATGAACATCAAGCTGTATATCAAAATCTTCCTGATAAGTTATACAGTACATATTAAAAAGGAGGGGAAGCAAGTTGCTACGATGATAACTACAAAAGGTGCAGTTGCTACTATGAAACCAATCACAATGTCTAAAACTTCATTTTTTTCCATGATTGACAGATTAGTCCTTCATTTTTATGGAAAATTATTTCTTTGTCAACCCCCTGGGTATTGATAAGCTACACGCATTATGTCACAATACAATGTTATGACACAGAGCTTCTACAACTTCTATGTAATGACAATGCAGTGCATAGTTATGTAAGACTTTATTTTGCCTACATAAACATGTAGTTGAACCATGGGAGAAAATAATCAAACATGGTTGACATGTCAAGAAGATATGGAAATATCAACCCTTGTGGGAAAAATCTGAAAGTGCAATTTCTCACCACATCAGTAAATATTTTTTTCACCCGTGGGTCAGACTTTTCCTTCTTTTTCAAGGGGAATGATTCCATGTCAACCCTAGGGTATTGAAAAACTACATGTGTTATGACATCACAATATAATTAAGACAGAGAATTACAATGGCTAAACTAGAACGCAGTAAACAGTTATGCCAGATCTACATACACATGTATTTATAACATGTGAGAAAAATACTAGTAAACAGCCCCTACCTTGAGGGTATGACAAAGGAATCAATCCTTGGGATAAGATTCTTGAATGACAAGGTAGGAGTAAATTCTATTAATCCATTCAACAGATCCCATGTAAGATATAATTAATCATCAAGATTCTATTTATTATGGACATTTATCAAGATATAAGATAAAATTAATTCTACAGTTTTCCTCAACATAAAGACAGTATTATGCTTAGATCAAAAGAATATGTACCCTATTCCTTACAGCTACATTGTACTGATTGATAATGGCTGCCTCCAAATCTTTATAACATATGTTCGTAAGATACCCCAACTGGTAGATCAACTTCTTAGCATAAATCAGTTGCCCTGCTTCTGTCTTCCTGTGAACAAAATGTAAATAATGTTCTTCCTGTGTCTCAACTCTCTTTTTTGGTGAGATTGGTTTGTTTTTCTCAGTTGACAAACCTTTTGGTGGGTCATTCTCAGATAGTGAATCCTTTCGTATTCGTTTTCTTTGTGGTGAAATTCCTGTTCTTTTTGTTTTCTTCGAACCAGCCTGCATGGTTTCATCATCAACTGCTGGGATTTCAGACTCTGAAATATGTATGTAGCAAAGTTAACCATGTAGAATGACAAAATGAAAACCAAATTCTATATACAAAAGTCAACAAGAAACAAGGCTCACATTAAATACCTTGCTCTTAATCATTGTAAGAAAAACAAGAGATTCCATAAGGATCTTGGTGCCCACCATGAAATGTTCTATGTCTGATCTATGACAGACTAATCTTTTCTCTTATTTTGTGTTTTAACACTGAATTTGAACTTAAATCCATATTTCTGTGAAATACTTTTTTTCAAAAGATTATAGTGAAACTGAACTTGAACTGATCTGAACACATTACATTTTAACAGAGAATGGCCGACAGGTGTCCATTTTGAATTTTTATCTCTCTGAAAATGTAATATGCACATCTAGACCTCAGGGAGACCCTCCATAATCAATTTTGAAAAGATTCCTTTAGTACATACATGTATACATACTTCCATTGCCAAAATCCAAGATGGCCACCTATCAGCCATGTTGGAATAGAATCTCTCTGAAAATGTCATATGCACAACTAGACATCATGGGGGAACCTTCATGTCCAGTTTCAAGAAAATCCCTTCAGTCTTTTGTGAGAAATAGCAATAATAAACTTCTTATGGTCAAAATCTAAATGGCTGCCTGTCGGCCATAATGGATTCAGATCAGGGCTCTACGATTCATACCAGCTTCTACTAGCCTTTGGCTAGTAAAACCACACTTTTTACTCGCCAATAAAAGCATGTTACTAGCCAAATCTAAATCATTTTTAAAAGATATAGATTAAGGTCTATCAACATACAGTATCCATGAATATCCTCTACGTCATCGAGTAATGCTTTATCATTACTTTATTTACTCAAATAATTCAAACTCAACTGACTGGTCACCCGCATTACCTACATGTAACATACAGATTTGACAAGTCTGTGTTGTTCAAGGGTACTGTTATGGACATTGTTGCTAATCATTGCTGAAATTGACACCCTAGAATTGTTCAATCTATTTATTCATCAGTTATATCATGTGATTTTTTACCTTGATCTGTATTTATGAATCCAGTAAAAAGTACACAGATAAGGTAATGATTAATATATTTTATTAATTTTAATAACAATAAACAGTATGAATCTGTAAATCCCTTTTTGAAGATTTTTATATACATGTATTTAATATATTTCAGGTCTTCTGAAACACACATGTCTGGTTTTCAGATGCATCCATTGGTATTATGGACATGTCTTGTCTTGTTTGAACTGAATAAAATAAAAAGTTGTCTTTGATATAACTATTTCAGCTTCCAAAGCATAAATTTGACATTTAGTTAAAATTATAAAATTTGAAGTCTTCTTATTCAAAACAATAAAACTGTCTTGTTACAACACATAATTACTTCTCACTTTGACTCGAGTCACTAGTTGCTTCTCTATATACATCATGGATATCACCTCCCCAGTCCAGTGTTTGAGAATGGCTTCCTCCTACCAGATAACATCCACTGTTTTTACACAACCCTCTGCTGACAATGCTCAAGCTCTGACCCTCTTTACTAATAAGAATAAGATCTGACAATCTACTAATTGATGAACTTCTAGCATCTGATTTAATGCGTTTTTGGGCAGAAAAATGCCCTTTCACACTCAGCTGAGCTGATTGGAAGAACCATCTAATCTCAAATTAATAATAGTATATGCTAAAATTAAATCTGTATGGTTCTTTTTTAAAAACCTTTCCCAAACTACACTGTATGAGAGATCAGCAAATCCATTTCCAACTAAAAGTTTTCAAGTTCCTCCATTCAGTTTCGATTGCATCAAAATTGCAATTTGCTTTCTCCAGTGGAACATGAAAAACATCTATCAATAATTTCAACTGGTCATCCCCAAAAGTAACCAATTCTCTAACAGATTTAGGCCATGTATCATGATTCAGAATTGAAAAGGCTTTGATAGCTTTTCCAGCTTTTCTGGTCTTGTTTGAACCAGTAAGTTTTTCAAACCTCTTGTTAATTTCAGTTACAATTAAGGTGATTATTGAACTAAACTTTTTTAATAGCTCATCCTTCAGGGTTTCTAAAGATAACTTGAAACTGTAGAACTGTACCCTGAAACATTATTTCTCCTTCTGAATCATACTCCAGCTGCTGTGGATATAATACCAATAAATTTTGGACAAGTAACTGCCTGCAGGGACATTTATTTTTAGTTCCTCAAGACTGACTAGTGCACTATTCACAGCAATACAGCTGATGGCAATAAGATCCTCTTTCTGAAAAATCAGACTTAGTTTTTGCCAGTACTTCAAATACATCTCATGAAGCAAGAGCCACAAAAACCAGGCTTTTCATTTCTTTGAAATATATTTTACCCGACCCCTTTATATCAGCATTAGTAGATGTGGAACCTAAATGTTCCATGTGTGACTGAACTATAGCTACTGAGATGAACTTAATAAGATCATCTCTTTTGCCCTCAATTAATACTTTTATTGCCCTGACACATGTGGCAGCCAGTGTGTTCCCTTTACTGGAGAAGGAGCATAAACTTCTAGCTTCTAATTCTTCCCCAATTGCTCTGAGTTCTCGCAAACTCTTACTAGAGTACTTGTAGGTTTTCCATATAAGATGTAGTACATCATCAAGCCTTTTGATGTATGTACTTTTATGCAAATGTAGCACAGACAGTTCCAATATTGTGCCATACAGTGTATGTCAATTAGATATGGAATGTCACGTCACATTTTGCAAACGCCACTAGTTTGACCTAGGTTTACAGCAGCGCCCTCCCACAGAAACCGATAACTTTTATCTTTATAATTTTCACACTTCATTTCAGAAAAGGCATTATCTAACAATAGCTTTGCATGTGCATGCTGAACAGCATTTCAGAGAGATCAGCTTATTAAAAGGAACACCCATTCTCTAGTAGTCGAACCAATTTCAGTCTCAGAAACTGATCTGTCAGTATAGCCCCGTCAATCATAACTGAAATATAATTTGATTTTTGCAACCTGTGTGACGTTTCAGATCTCAGTTCACTAGCGATTGTGGAAATCATTTCGGCACATCTTACATCATTATCATAGCTTGGGGAAATATCAAGACCATTTTTTCTCTGTAAAAGTAAAATATGTTTGAATTTCATAAATGGGCATTTTTCTTCCTTTGCTATAAGATAGGCCGTATTAAATTTAATTTTTAATTCATAGCAGGCCGATTGTTTTTCAACAACCTTGTCGAATGTGAATAATTGAACCAGGAGACGGCTTATTTAAACATGTACGATTTTTTAGCTCTCGCCGATACTAATTAGAACACTTTTCGTGGACTCTTGTTATGATAGACCAGACTTTTACGTTTGAACCTTTTCTTTCCAGTTACAAATTCGGTTTTCAATGTCTTGCCCTACTTCTCTACACACTTTACAAAACATTACATCGTTTTCGGAGATGAATAACAAGAAAATTTGATTTCCAAGTGTCTTGGAATTTTCATTTTTCGGTTTAGATGTTGTACATTCCGAAACAGACGGATTATCATCTGGAGATCTAGACCTCTCGTTTGCCGAACTTGTTTCTGGTTGAGAAGTTTCATTATCTACGGGCTCATTCGATTTATTCAATGTAAAAAAATTCGTTAGAAGAGTTTGTTTCTTGTCCATCTTGACTTTTCAAAGTGTTTAAAGTGAATAGATCAATACAGTGTCTTAGTCAATCGTGCGCTTTAAAAGATAGGAATTTTACATGACGATGGCTTGAAATATAAAAGAGAAAATTTCACCGGACAGGAGACAACGGAAAACTGACCTGGCGACAGGTTTGAGATCTTTACTCGCATTTCAAAATTGTTACTCGCAAATGCGAGTAAATTACTCGCACTGTAGAGCCCTGATTCAGATCTCTCTGAAAATGCAATATGCACAACTACATCTTAAGAAGAACCTTTATGTCAAATTTCAATGAGATCCCATCAGTCCTTTCTAAGAAATGGCAACAAACATCTTGTGTTCAAAATCCAAGATGGCCACCTGTCTGCCATGTTGGATTCAGTTCTCTCTGAAAATGTAATATGCACAACTAGACCTCAAAGGAAACCTTCTTGTAAAATTTCAAGGAGATCCCTTCAGTAATTTTATGAGAAGTAGCTGTAACAAACTTTCTTAAGTCAAAATCCATGATGGCTGCCTGTTGGCCATGTTGGATTCCGATCTCTCTGAAAATGTAATATGCACAACTACACCTCAAGGGGATCCCTTCAGTCCTCTCTGAGAACTAGCGGTAACAAGGACAGACGGACTGACAATGGACGGACCAAAGATGCAGGGCCATATGAATAGCCCAGCATCTGTTGATGGAGGGCTAAAATCACATTGTGGTGATTGTAATAGGACATATTTTGAAAAATAGAAAGCCCCCCCCCCCCTTCTAAAACTTGTAGTTTCTAAAAAGATTTGCATGTTTCTATTTCAAATAATCAAAAAACTCAGTTGAGCCAAAGTATTTACTTAAAATGGTGGAGCTTTGACCCAAATATAGCATTACGTAAAAGGCTCTTACTTTTTGGGGAACATGGGCCATGGTGCTGAAATGGGAATTTTGCAGCATTTTAGCTGAAGATTGGGAATTATTTGGATATGCCTGAAAGGTCTGATTTCATTTATTTGCTATGTATTTTTTTTCAAGCTGCCATATTTCAACTTATAAGAAAAACAATGATTGAAAATATCAGCATAAAAATGAGAAATAGTAAAACAATGTTATGTTCATGATTGGGTACTTTTGGCAAAAAATTGGGAAAACAAGATTTGTTTGTGTAGCACAAATGCCCCCAGTCCCAACAAATATGTATACTTTAAATATTGCAATACCCTACATTTTGACGTCCCCCAAAGGGCATGTGATGTCAGTGAAGGGTGAGCAACCCTTAAATGACCTTACAGTCAAACTTTGGTTATTGTATCATAATCCAAACTTGAAATATTGCACTTTAAATGTAAGCGAGATGGAATTACGGACAGACAGACACACAAACAGACAGGCAGACAGACGATCCAAATACTTTATGCCCTTGGTGTACCTTTCAGGCTGGGAGCATAAACAAAAGATATTATTTTCAAATGGGAATATAGCCAAATATCAGCTAAAAAGTGGAGAAAAAAAAGCACTGACATACTTTTCTTTTTGAGGTCCACACTTTCAGCAACGTAATCAGATTCTTCAACATTATCTGTAACCATGGTAACAGGCTCATCATCTTTCTGACTAGTTTTTTCTTTTTCTGGTAATGTATAACTCCAGGATTCTTTATCTTTTTCCTCTGCACTGCTGTAATCTCCACAACCCTGGTCGCTTATCACCTGAATTAAGTCATCATTTACCACTACGCTACCCTTTACATCACCAATAGGTGATTTTTCAAGATCACCTTGCACCACCTCAAAAATCTCTTTTTTCTTTTTCTTAGTTTCTTCTGTTTCTTGAAATGTATCACTGCACATCTCTCCATCTTTTTTCTCTGTACTGTTATAATCTCCACACCCCTGGTCACCTATCACCTGGAGTGAGTCATCATTTGTTATCCCACTTGACTCCAAATCACGACTAGTAGGTGATTTTTCAACATCATCTGACACAATATCAACAGATTCTTCACCTTTCAAGCTATTTTCTTCTTTTGGACATGTATCACTGCATGTCTCTCCATCTTTTTTCTCTGTACTGTTGAAATCTCCACAACCTTGGTCACCCATCATTTGATTTGAGTTGTCATTTGTCAACACACTTCCCTCCACTACTTCACAAGGGTCTGTAGTGTCAATAAGACCATTACTGTCATCATCACTATCAATAACGACCATGCTATCTTGCACAACATTACATGATAACAACTTTCTGTCTGTCGGAGAACCAGAGGTATCACTATCGATCACCACCAAACTGTCCATAAGACCACTATCATCTTCTGGGATATTTTCATCTCCTTCATCAGTAACAGCAGTATCTTTGTTACTCTCTTCAAATACTCTCTGTAAATTTTCTAGAAGATCTTCATCTGTTATTACAGGGCCGGATAAATCAACTAACGACTCCTCAACTGACATGATACCTTGAATGTTAGACTCCTCTGTTAGATCTTCCCATCCTGATGTGTTCATTTTCCTGACCACCTCAATTTCTGAACCCTCTGTCAGGTGTGACTCGACAGCTTCTAAAGGCGACACCATTGGACTATCTATACTCTCCCATACTGACGAATCATGGAAACCTAAATAATAAAAATTTCCATATATCAGATAGCTGACTGGGTTTGGTATTTCATAAACTCATCATGTTACAGAAAAAAAGAGAAAGAGAGTAACTCATGTTTCTTAGACACATAACAAAGAACAGCTCATTTCTCATAGACACTCATCACAGAGAGCAAGATAGATTCATGTCTCATAAACACGCATCACAATGAGTGAGAGACTCATGTCTCATAGACATTCATCATATAGAGATCAAAAGAGAGACTCATGTCTCATAGACATTCATCATAAAGATCAACTCATGTCTCATAGACATTCATCACAGAGATCAACTCATGTCTCAGACATTCATCATAGAGATCAACTCATGCAGGGTTCTACTTAAGAGCCGACACCCGGCGATTTATGCCACCTACTTTCACGTTAGTTGCCGCCTACTTTTCCAAAATCAAATGGAAATTTTAAAAATAGAATATAGATCCTTAGAATTCAATCATTTAATAAGAGAAAATAAGTGTCTAGAATCAAGGAATGCACTAATTTGCTCCATTTTTAAAAAAAAATATCCTTATGGGGGACATGCAGAGACTCATGTCTCATGGACACTCATAACAGAGTGAGACTAATGCCTCACTCTTCAGAGTGAGACTCTTGCTTAACCAGACTCTCATCAGAGTGAGCCACATGACTCATACTCATCAGAGTGAGACTAATGTCTCAGAGAGAGAGAGAGAGAGAGAGAGAGAGAGAGAGAGAGAGAGAGAGAGAGAGAGAGAGAGAGAGACAAACACACACATAGATAGACAGACAGACTCATGTCTAAGGTTACAAAATCCTAAATCAGTAAACGTGTACACTATCCTTGGTAATGGAAATGTAAGGTTTAATCATATACAGGACTACTAGTATTTGGCTAACTCATAAGTAGGCCTAATAACCACAGTAAACCGAGGCTGAAAATCTGCCCAATTGATATGCCTTCGCGAAGTTTCAATCAATACAGGAAAGTCTGATAAAAAATATCTTTTCATTTTCAATTTGCATTTTACAGTTTGTCAATGTCTAACATATCACGCGAAGTTCTGTGAAAATTTCTACATGTTATTTATTCAGATCTGTTGAGAAATAAAAATATATCATCGCTAGTACTTAATCAAACTGCCTATGTGATGTATCAACCGATAACTTGGTCCAAAGTTACAAGACATCCAATAGAAAACCAGCATTAATTGGCATTGCAGAACATCCAAGTGATGTTTTCAAAAGTAGAAACTTGCTAGCAGGAAGTTCAAATTCAGTGAACACAATAAACACCATTGGCACCCATATTGTACAATGTACATGTGTAGTCATCATTATAAAGTAACATATTAACATATGAAATTGATTCTTGGATTTATCTCTTCATTTTATCAATATATCCCCTTTCCATACCTCTCTAACAGTCTTTGATCTACAGATATACGGATTATGGGGCTCAACAAGGTTATTTTTATGATTATTATGCATTATACACTTCCAAAACATGTCTTAAAACTAGGTTTTTATAAATTTAAATTCTTCATGAGATATTAATTGATTTATAAATTTTATTTCATCATGGGATATTTTAAATCTTAATCAATATTTGCTGCTGGTATTACCTGTCCAAGTGCTGAAGTTACCTGAACATGTGCCGAATTTACTTGATGCCAAAATTACTAAAATTCGGTGAAGGTATTTTCAACTTCCGAGGAGTAGTTGATGTTTCTATTGCAAGCTAGGTAGGCCAAACTTCTGTCCCGATATGGGCCGATTTTAAGCTACAAAAACAGCTTTTTTATTGGCAGGTATCAGATAAATTCAGCATCTAAGCATGTCAATTTAATTGTACAAGTACATGTACAGAAATTACTTGGTATTGAAATAATCCATTTTTTATTATGTTGTCAACATCTCTGATCTAAAAATTATTGCGAGAATCTCCATTGAAGACATTCTGCATCATATTACATCTTTAATAAGCACTTTAGAAGCCACTATTCAAAGCGAGTTTTGCATCAATTGTTAGAAACAAGTAAAATAAAACCTTAGTTGTTCAAATACTTGGAAATCCAGATTTGCTAGTGTTGAAAAAAAACCAATGGAATTTCTCAAGTTGAAAGTCAGGAAACAGAAAAGAAAAAATCGGGGGAAAAAATCATGTCTGACTTGTAGCATTTATTTAGGCTTGAACTATATGCTAAAATGGAATCTTGATCAAAGTCACTGCTTCTTACTTTGAAGAAAGAAATAATTAAGGGAGGACTTCTGCTTAGATCTACCAAAACAAGAGGCCCAAGAGAACCTCAATAGCTCACCTGAGAACCACCTACAAATGTGGAAAGAAGACCAAGAAGAATAAGTACATGTGGGCTGATCTGGCCAAGAAACATAAATATTGCTGTTTTAAGAAATTCATCAAAAATTATATACAGATCAAATTTTGGCAAAATTCTTGCAAAACATTTCTTCAGCTATATACAAGTAAAACACTTTAATGCATCATTGTGAAATCAAGGGGAGATAATTGAGGAACTCGTGCAAAAATGAATGAAAATAAGAAAGTCTGAAAAGACCTCAAAAACATGTCAAAAATTGATATTCCGATTTCTATGAAAAATACAAACTTGAATCATACATCCATGTAGATAACTAAGAAACAAACCGTTTTTCAATTCATGCAGCAGTTAGAGAAGAAGATTTTTAAAGAGGGGTACCTTTTGGGACCTATTATGCCCTGCCCTGAATCCACCCCTGGGCCAAACTGGCTGAAAACGATAAACTTGGTAAAGGACCTTGAGCACTTGATTCCTGTCAAATCCCTTCAGTGGTTTCAGAGAAGAAGTTGAAATTACAAAAAGTTTATGGACGGATGCCGGACGGGGAGTAATTACAATAGCTCACTTGAGTCTTAGGCACAGGTCAGCTAAAAATCATGTACACGAAGATTCTTTTACACAAATAAATTGTAAACCTTTACTGACAATAACCTAAACGTAACCATGTAAATGTTTCTGTCTTACTCTTGTCTCATGGACACTAATCACAAAGAATGAGAGACGCATGTCTCATAGACACTCATTGTAGAGAGAGACACTCATGTCTCATGGACACTTCACACAAACAGTGAGACTCATGTCTCACTGACACTCATCACAGAGAAACTCCTGTCTCATGGACATTCATCACAAAGAGCAAGACTCATGTCTCACTGACACTCATCACAGAGAAACTCGTGTCTCATGGACACTTCACACAAAGAGCAAGACTCATGTCTCACTGACACTCATCACAGAGAAACTCGTGTCTCATGGACACTTCACACAAAGAGCAAGACTCATGTCTCACTGACACTCATCACAGAGAAACTCGTGTCTCATGGACACTTCACACAAAGAGCAAGACTCATGTCTCACTGACACTCATCACAGAGAAACTCATGTCTCACGGACATTCATCACAAAGAGCAAGACTCATGTCTCACTGACACTCATCACAGAGAAACTCGTGTCTCATGGACACTTCACACAAAGAGCAAGACTCATGTCTCACTGACACTCATCACAGAGAAACTCATGTCTCATGGACATTCATCACAAAGAGCTAGAGACTCATGTCTCATAGACACTCATTGCACAAAGAGAGAGAGAGAGAGAGAGAGAGAGAGAGAGAGAGAGAGAGAGAGAGAGAGATTTAGTTTTACTACACCACTGTGAGAGAGATAATTCTGACAACTCCAAAACGCATACATGCCGACTTACAGGGTGTCGCTAAATCTGTTTGACTTCCACAGTCGGACACTTGAGCAACAGGTTCAGATGTCTGTGCATCCTCATCTTCATAAAATTCCTCCTCTTCGTCCTCCTCTTCATCATCATCATCATCATCTACCATCTTAGCTGTCTCAGCAGCCCCTGTATTGTTGCAAAAATTATGTGATAAAATGTATGCATACAGGAATTCTGAATGTCACAAATAAATTGCTATAAATTTTCTCTTTAATCTCTGAGAAGAAATTCCCGACTCCACTGAACAGAAACAAACAATCACTGTGAAGCGAAACAGATGATATGGGAAACTCAGGGTTTCATTAGGAGCTGAGAATCATGGGTCATTGAACCCCCAGTGAAAATTTTGAAGGATCAAAACTTAAAACAGAAGATTCATGCCCAAATTTTCCAGAGTCAAAATTACAATTTTCACTGAATATTTTTTTTACTAATGCAGGCTTTCTACTCTATCATGACAAAAAAGTAGGAAAAAAGTAGAAGTAATCTATTCAAAACAGTAGGAAAAAGTAGGTATTTGAAGGAAAAAAGTAGGAGACTTACCAGATTTAGGTGATCATTTAAGTGCTACTCACAAATGCAAATTTTGTCTCTGACTGTAACCACCTTGACAATACTGAAGATTGGCAGTGTTCACCTAAAATTTTTTTTATTTCTTTAGTGATACATTCAAATCAACTTTAGAACAAACAGCTTTAACTATCTGTTATCTGTTTCCTTACCTATTTCAGATTGTCAATATAAAAATTACAAACAGTGTATACTAATGTTCTATACAGTGAGCAGAAGATATGGTATTGTAAGAAATGGTACATGTTAGTATCTAGCAGACTATATGCCTGTCAAATATCATAAGCAAGCTGACTTATATATGCAGTAAAACTACTACAGCATACCAAAGTATGAAATATCCCAAATATTCATAATCTATGACATAAATTTACACTACAATACAGCATTTCTATACATGTTAGTGTGCAAGCAAAAGTGCAGACAAAACAGTTGAAAGGTAACAAGATACAAGAAAAGTCTGCACTCTTAATTTTTGTTATAAACACACTGCAGCACATTTCAATGCAAGTTATGTGACAGATACACAGTAAGCTCACTGAACACAATAAAAGCTTATTTATTCTTTGGTTTTTCACTCCTGCAGCCAAATAACTTTTCTTCCTTTTTACTTCTATGTCAGATCTTTGTCCCCTTGATTTTTCCAGGGCTACTGATGCCTTTTCTAAATCATTCTTAGCAATTTTTAGTAGCCCTTGAGCTAAATTAAGCTCTGCAAAATTTGTGTTTAATTGCTTGTGTTAATCTATTATTGGCTTCTTCTAAAATATTTGTGACCTTTGAAAGTTCTATCTTCAGTTCCTCTTCAGTCTGCTTCATTTCTTTTTCCCTCTCATGTATCTTTCTCTTTCTTTCCTCATTGATCTTCTTTAACTTTTCTTCCTTTTCTTTTTGTTCCATCATATCTCTGTCTTCTTTCCTTTAATGTTGTCTCTGCCTTCTCTTCCTCTAATCTCCTCATGAGCATTTGCAATACTTTCCGTCATACTGTGGGTAATAGGCACATTTATAGCTGAGCAACAATAAAAGTTTACAGCATCTCTAGTAATTATCAAACCATTCAGAGTCTCTTCTGACATAAGATTCCTATCTGCTGTCAGAACCTTTTTGTTAACAGAAAAGCTTCTCTCTACATCAGCATTCCCATGATTAGACATAGGCATGCTGTTATAGCCTTTTTGAGAAATGAATATTTCAAGTTTCCACTTGCATTCTTTTTGCCAAATGCATAATTCCAAAATTTGTCAATCCTTCTTGGCTGATTCTTCTCACTACAGATTTCACTTTCTGGAATCTTTTCAGACATGTACATTTCCCACTCATCACAAACTAAAGACAGTTCTTCTGTTTTAATGTGTGGGAGACTTTGCACTAGCTTCTTGAAATACTTATAGGAGTACTCGTGTTCTCTAATATCAGGGTGAAGACACTGAGAATATTTCACAACAGGTACATTGATTGGTAAATTCTTTGACAAGTAAGAAACCACTTCTTGATAAAACTTTCTAATGTTGTAAAGAATTATCTCCCTTTGTTTTGCAGACTCCAATTTAGACACTGTTGAGTGTGTTCCTCCACCAATCTTCATATCACTTAAGTTCAAACAGTTCTTTACATCTTTGATATCAACTTTGGATAAATTTGGTCCACTTGCACTTTTAACTGTTTCTTATTATATGAATCTGAGCATAAATTTCTGTAGAAGTTGAGTTGACTGCGCATACAATAGGTGAATAAGTGGTTCCTGTTTCTGGAACAATGTTAAGAAGCTGGTAAAGAGTGGGGCAGTACTGACCAGAAATTGCACCTCAGCTAAAATAGTTGGAGATCTCAGCTAAAATAGATGGAGATCTCAACTTTTCGCAAATGCGTTGGTATCTAGTGTTTTTGGAAAGAATTTTATCTGTCCTGTCCTTGCTCTGGGTAAATCTTTTAAAAAGTACTGTTTTGCAGCCTCCTAGTGACTACTCTACTCTCTCAAGTGCTGGAAGTAGCATCAGCCACCTGCATTCAACAGCCTTATAAACATCTCATCAACCATGCCTAGGTCTTCTAGAGTTGAACTATAATCTTCCCTTTGGCATCCATGTGTTTTAAACCAACGGAACAAATCTATTGCCAATTCCTCTGCATCTTCACCAGACATTCAATCCTTTTATGTACTACATGTATTGTGCATGGTTTGAATTTAACCAGTTTACTGTATCCATGAATTTTTTTTTATCATTGATGTATGTCCAAATTGTTTTATTTACATTAGGTCCATCACTTCCTAAAAATAACAGTTTCTCCAAAGAAATGTTCTCGGCTGAAAGTGTATCCAGAAGAGCGTGTCCCACATCTTTTCCCTTGGCATGTCCAAAAAACAGTCTTAACGAACATTGTTGACACCTCTCCCCTCTCTTCATTCCAAAATCTCACCAATACATTACACTGTTTTTTATTCGAGCATTCCCTGTTTCATCATACTGCACTGTGTACATACTGTCTGAGTTCTGTATCTTCTCAGATATTTCCTTCCTGAAATATGGTCCAAGGCCATCTGATATCATATATGAAATTTTTAACTTACTCAGGGAATAATCTTTTGTGATCTGTCCTGGATACATGAACTGTGCTGCAATGTACAGATTTAGTAGAGATATACAACATAAGAAAGACTTTTTTCTCAAATTAGGGCTCATCTTACCTTCCAAGAAATCTGGACAGTGAGGAAAACTCTTTACAGGTTCACACTAGCTCAGTCAACAGTCTCATCAGGATGACTTCAGTCTTCTATTAGCAAAATAACTGCTGTTTTGTATCTGTTAATGAACTAACTGACAGTCTTAGATTATTATTATTATTATAAATCATTCAGTCTGATTTATTATGTATTTCTAGTTTATTTCATATTTTTAACATTCTCTTTGACTCTATCAACTGTATTGCTTTCTTATTTTTCATTATTATTTTTTTTTTTCATTTGTGATTAAAAAGTAGGAATAGTAGGAGGATTTTCTGAATAAGTAGGGAAAAAAAGGATCAAAATAAAAAAGTAGGAAAAGTAGGGAAAAATAGGAACAGTAGAGAGCCTGCTAATGTAAATCAGGGATTTTCCTGCCTCCTAAACTTAGAGAGCCTGCTAATGTAAATCAGGGATTTTCCTGCCTCCAAAACTTTGGGTCCCTATAGTTGAAATTTCATTATTTACGAATCCAAATTTGACGACAATTGGGCCATAATTGTTCGAGTTATTGCATAAAACAACTGGACGGACAGAGCTATACCATAAAACGACATCTTTGACTGGCATATAAAAACATGCTACTATTTGTTTGGGAATGGGTGCCAAACCCCTTCGGCACACAACAGAAACGCTTATAAACTAGAGAGAAAAAGTGAAACTTGCAAATGTATATCAATGACTATTTGATTTCCCATAACTTGAGACCCTCTTACAGGCAAGTGTATAAGGGACATATAGAGAAACATATTGTATACTTGTAAGACCCTCTTACAGGCACAACAAAACCTCTCTTTTATAGAGATTACATATACAGGAGGTAAAGACCCTCTTACAGGTCTTTATATAGGGGTTGTCTTTATAGAGAGATTTACATGAAAATGTATATACTATTCAAAACCTCTCTTTAAACAGTTGGTCTTTATGAGATTACACAGTGTGTATGTCACTTACAAAGCAAAGTTTTACTGTAGTTTAGGTAGAGGATGTGAATGGTATTCAAGGCACAACAAAACCTCTATTTATAGGGAGTTGGTCTTTATAGAGGGTGAAAAAACTTGGACCCTCTTACAGGCACAACAAAAACCCTCATGGGAGGAGTTAAAATACAGTAGGAAACACACACACTTGCATGTCAAGAAAAATATAAATTGCATGGGGAGGAGATAAAATACAGTAGGAAACACACACACTTTTCAAATTGCTACACCCCCACCCCCCCCCACCCCCCCCCCCCCCCCCCCCCCCCCCCCCCCCCCCCCCCCCCCCCCCCCCCAAAACACCAATTTAACCAAAATTACTCATAAATTTTTGTTTTACACCACACTTAATAATTGTTCAGTTATATGGTGGTGGCAAATTTTTAATGGTGGAGGAGAGAACCTGGTTACAATGTTCCCAGGAAGAGACCACTGGTCTGCAAGTAAACTGCCAACTTTCTCACAAATATCAGCTTAGGTTCCAGCGGGACTTGAACTTGCACTGACCAGAAGTGAGAGACAAATCTATAAATGAAAAAGTCTAAAAAGCATATGGGAAAAGGGTGTCAGTCGACTTATTTACCATGGTAGAGATTAAATGAAAAACATACAAAAATTACAGTCTACAATGTCTTTATTTCACGATTAAATGTCCCAATACTTATTCATGGCTGATTTACGAAATTAAGGAATCTTTCAAAAATGGTCATCCTACTCATGGACATCCGTCTATGAGTACAGCTATAAGTACTGATGTAGGCCTATGAAAGGATTAACTTACAGTACAAATGTGGTGTTAATTCTGTCAAACACTCTACACCATGAAAATGATACGCAAAATTTCGCTCTACGCTATGGCGGCATATTTCTTTGACATTGAGAAACTCCATGTGACACCGTCAGCTGAAGAGTTTTGGATTAAACTTCCCCATGGGGTGCCTAGATTAATTAACTATCACTACAGCCTGGCCCCCTACAGGTAATAAATAAGATGTAAATCCAATGTCTTATAAGAATATCACAGTCGCTTCGGTTATGTCATGTTCAGTTGTACATATGCATATAAATAAACTCTGCCCTTCACTAGATCTAATTGTTGTTAATGATACTACTACTAAAATTATGACATGAAACACTGAAAGTTACAACAACTTCTTTTCCGAGAGCATTGAAATTGATTTGTTAAATTATCTCAAGCACACCAAGTACGCTCTATGTGCCAATCATCATTGACTGCATAACAAACTTTACCATGATAGTAACTGTTGGTCCGTCTTTAAAAAGAATTTGTCTGATTAACTTCAGTTACATTTGATTTCCGACAGAAATTTCACAATTATTTTGTATTTCATAAGTGTCACAGTGGTGTAGTAAAACGTAAATCTCTCTCTCTCACACACACAAAGAATGTCGAAAATGTTGACTAATATCTTAATATTTTTAACTGTTAACTTCAACTAGATTTTACATTGTTTATTTTATTCAAAATACGACAGACAGAAACATGACTCAAAAACTTTCAGTGTTCCCCTGAAATTGACACCAGTCCAATATGACCGTGTACATGTAATAAATTGTTTTAAAAAGTAATACAGTCTGGCATTTCAAACCTACTATTTTATCAAACATTAAAAAGAAATGGTAACACTGTAAAATTGTAGTGTTGAATCTAGAGCAACATAGCATGGCGCCGCGCCATGCCCTTTTTTTGAAACGCCATGCCCTTTTTCATGCTGTCAATCGCCAATAGCCCCCCAAAATCAATCGGCGATATTGTCTAATGACTAAAATATTCTATTTGCGAAACCCTCTTCCCTATCGTTTATTCCTTAATCTGTTAATTGCCCCAATTACCCGTGTCAAGTCTATGTTTATTTTACAGTTAATCAGTTTAAATAGCCTCAGGTAATCACTTGAGATAGGGCAGTCAAACGACTGTATTGCAGTAGGCCTATGTTGGTTGGGAATATTGAATTTTCGCTGTTTTCAAATGTCTAGAAAATCTCATGTTATGTAAAATGTTTGTAAAAAATAAATGTACATTCAAATAAAACGATGTCTTGTTACAAAATATCCCATTGAAGAAGGTTCTGTGCTGCTACGTGACTGAATTCATCATTTGAAGCAGACTCCAGATCGTGGGTGGGAAAATAGCTTGTGTCCATGGACACGTGGATTTTAAACAAATTCATGCAAACTGCTAGTAGTCGCATGTCGTACGAAGTACTTAAAATACATAGGAATTCACCAATAACTTTTTAAAGCCATAATCACGGCAAAAATACTGTAAATGTGAATAAACAGTCGA
Organism: Atrina japonica; assembly: GCA_030159075.1. NCBI lineage: Eukaryota > Metazoa > Mollusca > Bivalvia > Pterioida > Pinnidae > Atrina > Atrina japonica. Next base: position 1,284,353 of record BROG01000060.1, on the reverse strand, counting down.
GTCTTCTGCAAAATACTATAGCAAATTTGTTCTCGGACTTTATCGACTTTGTGTCACGTGTCTTCCGAAATTCTCCGGACTTTTCCTTTCCTCTATGATACAGTTAGAAGATATTCAAGTAGGCCTAAATCTAACAAATTTGTTGAAATTATTTAGATACTGTAATCATGATAATCGATTAGGAAATTATTTTTTTAAATGTCAAAGTGTAAATCATGTATCAAATATTTAAGTAAGTGAGACCTTTACAAGCTTGTTTTAATTAATCAATAGACTAGTTGGACAACTACTTTTTTATATTTCTATATAATACCTTAGTTAAAACTTAAATTTTATTAATGTCAAAATCAAAATGACATACATGTATATATAGGAATAAATATATTAATATAAAAGGCATATGTAAGATATTTGTTTTCAAAGATTTCTATTCTTAAGCACACTACTTAAACACATCATTTTGCCAAATTTTGGTTGTAAAAAAAAAAAACATTGACAAAGCATAAAATTTTCTGAATTGGCAAAAAAAATGTAAGGCCAGGGTTAGCCCTAAGCCTGGTGCCCATTTTGTGTTGTTTTTTTTTTACATTTTAAAAATTATCAAATAATTCAATTTATTTCTAAGAAAGACTATATATCTTCTGTTTTTATTAATCATTTAAAGAAAAGTTTTGTTAAAGCGATATGAGCTGTCGTGGGTGGAAAATTTTACATGCCCATTTTATGTGATATTCTATCTCATATATATTTCAAAGAGACCATCTGGTATTTAGAATAACAAATGCATGTGTAAAATTGCAAAAATCTTGCCAAACGTAACCTGTAATATCAGTTATTTTTTGTCTGCCATACTTTGAGCATTGCAAATTAACTTTCAGTAATTTTTTACGAAGATTACCGAGTGACCAATAAATACGTGCTATTTGCAGTTAATATACATTCTATTCTTATTACCCTTTGCGTTCATTTTCGTACAGCATCATTTCATACCTAAATCAGACAAAGTTGGTCTTTTTCGTCTTTCCAAAACATTCGTTTCTGAAATTGTCCACGTGCTAGGTATATCGGGTGATCTCGACCCATTTTTATTTCGTCCCATCGCATTCTCGGCTTTATCATTCTTGACACATATGATTATGAACTGCCCAACTCCACCTGACATGGCGGCACGATTGTAAAACATGAGATACGCATACTTTTCAGTTATATTGTTTTTGTGATCTGATATATTTATTCATATATTCATCCAATTTTCTTCAGGTATTTAAAATAATGTTGAAAAGCATATATTTTACGTAAAACATGCACTTTCCAATAAAATTCACGTCCTTTATTTTAAAAATAAATATAGAACACATATGTTGATATACTATTGCCAGCAACTTGATACCGGATGAACCAGCGATATATTACGCCTAATATATCAGAAATAAATTTCAATTTATTTTTCACGGAGTGATAGTGTTTTTCTAGTGTTGCACAACAAAAATCAATGTGTGACACCATACCGTACTGTGCTCCACTCTACACCAAGTAGAGTGTTTGACAGAATAAACACCACGTTTGTACTGTACATTCAGAAGAGTCATGAAAACAACTGTTTCAACCACTTGTAAAATATTTTGTTTAAAGATTTTGAATTTATTGGGCTACTGTCTGTTACATTTATGGTATTCTTAGCCGCTAAGTCTGAAAACCCGAAGATGGTTAGCAAGTCTTGCTTTCTCTTGGATGTCATTTTATATGGTCACGTGAAAATCTGGGGAAAAAATCCTGTAATTTCAAGAATGGAATCGAGATTAAACAGCACAAAACGAGAAATAATTTGTTTTAAACTATAAGACTAACTTATACTGCTGCAAATATTTTGATGTTTACATGTACAATAATTGGTTAAGAGATGTATTGATAAAAGGAAATATCATTACCATGCCTACTGGGTAGATCACTGTTGTACCGGGTTTTGATGCAACCTTTGTTTAGGTTAACTAAGCACTTAAAAGGCCTAAATCACATTGTCTTAAATGCACTAATCAGCAGAAAAGAAGCATTTTATGACTCAGATTGGTTAAATACCGTTCAGGACAGGCCAGAATACAATATATGGATTTGAAGTACGATAACATATAAGGTCACCAAAATGTTAATTCTAAGTCAGTAAGTGGCTATTTACAATTTTACATTTGCAATGTAAATTTACATATGCAAACAAATAACTGGTCACTTGGAGCCCTGGCAATGCTCTTAACAATCAGCCACAGAGGCCCTTCTTGTCTGTCAAAGTTAAAAAACTGAATTATGCTGATTTTCAAAGAAAATTTCTATCAATGTAATTGGTCAAGTAAATTAGTTGCTATATTATTAGAAAGTTTTCATAAATACCAGGACACCTGAAGCAAAAAACAACAAAATTTCTTACCAAACACTGAGGAAAATGCAGTTGTTACTGCTTTCATCCAACCTCGAAACATTCCTGTTTTTTTTCAGTTCACAAGAACTTTTGTCACAATCTGTAAAAAGAAATAAGATTCATATAATATAAAAAAAGGGATTAAACAGGTATATTTAGACATGCATGAATAATCATTTCAATATCATTTTATAATGAATGAAGTTAACAAAAACAAAGTGTAATGGATAAGACATGCAACTGGAAAAATATTTAATACTAATTTTAGCTCTAAACTGGTAGACAATAATATAATTATCTTCACATGAACTCATCTTTATGAAAATATGTTTATAAACTTTAATACCCTCCTAAAATGTCGCTAAAAATTATATTGATCAGTTTATCGACTAGTGGCATTATTTTTTTTTCACAATTTCCCTATCATGTACATAAGATAATCTCTTTGCATCTAATTTCTCAATTTTATGCTGATATTTTCAATAATTGTTTTTCTTGAAAATTGAAATATGGTAGTTTGACAAAAAAAGAAGAAGAAGAAAAAAATAGCAAAATAAATGGAACAAAAGAATTGGGGCCAGTTTTTTTTTTTTGCATATATATGCAAAAAATTCCCAATTTTGAGCCAAAATGCTGTGAAATTCCAAAATTCCAATGTCACGGGCCATGTTCCCAAAAAGGTCAGAAATAGCCCTGACTACATTTGTTATCATTTTCTTGATTATTCATCTTTTTTCCTCAAAAAGTTAAAATTGGGAATTTTCCTGCCTGAAATTGGGAAAAATGTTACCATTTTGCTATTGGGAACATTGATCATTGATGGAACTTTATACAGGACCTGCACAGACCCAAAATAAAACCATGTGCAGTAATTATTTCTCCTAATTCTTTAAAAGTATTCCTACCTTCTTAACAGGCAATTGCAAAACTTCAAAGTTCAATACATACATTATGATACACAGTTTCCATGAATTTGGGAAAATCGTCTCAAATTTGAAGAGCCATAATGAAATTTTTTAATTTTGTAATTTTCACTGCATTTTTTGTAAATGTATAGATGCAAGGCCTACACAGCCTTTAAATGCCACAGTCAATTAGAAATTATGCTTATGTTCTTAATGGCGGTCAAGATACATTTGTACAAGTTAACTGGAAATGACTTACATTTGTGTAGCTGTTACAAATGGGGGATGACAAATTGATTCTGACAGGAAGAAAAACTGTCAGCATTTCTACAAGTGTAACCCAGTACAACAAATCAGCGAATCAGTACATATATATTTACTGAATCGGCATCACTAATTTATGTGGTGAAATCCTTCTTTCAATGCAACCTCTCAGTGATCAACACAACTCTGGACTTCTTGGTTACTAGTTGAATAAATCAAATTACTGAAAGTACTGATATGGGTTGTTATTTTGGCAAAACAGCCATGGGATTCAAACTACTTCTATCTAACATATATATGTATAATGTAATGAAAAATCAAATTAATGTAGATCTTAAAACAAAAACAAAATTCAATTTTCTAAATAAATTCAAAATAAACATTCTAAATTTTATTTGTTGTATCTTGTCTGTCGTGCATTAACACTCATTTCAAAATAAAACTTGAGCATTTATGGAGTCTACAGTACTTAAATTTAAACCAAACATGACACTGGGAACAGGTAAAATAAATTTTTCATAGCGAAAAATGGCTGTGATTTAAAGCAAATTTTAGGGCTTGTAATATCGAATGTAAACAATCCTATAAGGATATACATTGTACTCTGCCTTGACTAAATAAACAACCAAACAACATTCTCTATCTTGTATTAATTAATATAAATAACTGTACGAGGTGAAACACACAGTCTACCCCATGTTTATTTTTAAAAAAATAATTTTTTATCAACATAATTCGGGCCTAAAGTCGCAATGTAGCAAAACGATCTATCACCAATTTCACTTATAGACATCAACCCTTTCGGCAATGGATAAAACGTTGTTTTTTGGGGTTTTTCTGTTTTGTGTTGAAGACATCGTTCTGTTTGAAATCCATTATGAACAGACCGATAACACAAAAAGTTTATGTTTATACATCCCAATCTAATTGTGATTAACTTCAAAAGTTGTGGCAATTGTTGTGTAAACACCCGACAATGGACATGGTGATTTCCCCGACTTCCATAGAGCGAGAACTGGAAATTGTAACAGTCAATGTTCGAGTTACCTTCCTTTGCGAAATCAATACACACAGTATGCAAGTGACCATCCACTGAAATTGAGCCGACGCTGGTTATGTAAGGCATGTGGTCACCATATAGGGTGAAAAACAAACACTGGGTCAGTTATAAACAACTATTTTAATGCACATTAAAATGATATAACAAATGTATGTCGGTGGGTCAAATGTGAATTCGGTTAAAATAGAAACTTTGGGTCAAACGATCCTTGACCCTGTTTAAGTTGTTAGCGATGACAGTTTAAAAATGTTAAGACAAATAAATATAATTTACTTTGCTAGACTTATAATTATATGCATTTTAATTAGAGTTTGAGTAAACACATCTTTAATGTTCTCGGGAATGAACAACATTTAAACCACATTACTCACTAGGTCAGTAGGTGTATGTGACTGTCACATAGATACTCGTAGTCAACCATGACAGGTCAATGTTTAATCACATGGTTGTCACATGGTCAGACGTAATTATTTCTGCATGTGGATAAGATATTATTAAAACTTGACACAAAATAGAGGATTATGTCTTGTCTTGTAAATAAATGACAGCCATGACATGAATTTAGCAGGACAGTAGGGCACTCGCCATTTTATTTTGGGCCAATAACTACTTCAGTATGATACTTGTCTTTGATCAACTTTTGGTCGTCCAGACACCAAAGTGGTCACATCTGGCGATCTGCTATTTCGTCTCCTTTTAACAAGCGTTTCCACAAAAATCCAGATTGGATGGCGCAAACATTTAGGCTACCGGTCATTTGGACCGATTATTTCACCGGACTTTTGTCAAATTTACCAGTTTTGCCGATAAGACCGATAGATTTCAAAAACTCGGCTTGAGTACTGGGTAGATTTGGTGACTTGGGGCCCTGGAGGTATTAAAAAGTAATAAAAGTCAAAACCATGCCTGTATCACGCATACGTTGATTTAATTTATTTGTCATTTTTCAAATTTACCAAACTTCAGACTCAATTTCTGAAATGAAGAATAGGACTGCAGACTTGCCAACCTTGAAAAAAATTCATGGGGGAGATTTTTCAATCTCGTGGAGGAGACTCTAAATTTTTGTAAGAGTCATTAGGAAAATTAATTTTTTTATAAGGGAGATATGCATTTTACTTTAAGAAATTGTCAAAATTTTACATAGAATATAGGGAGTCTCCCTATTTATGGGGGAAACTTGGTAAGTATGGGACTGGTAAAACAACCAGAAAAATAATTTGCAAACTGTAGGTTTTCATATTTTATATATTATTATTTCAAAATAAAATGAAAATTAAATTAAAATACATAGAAAAGAGTCTAAAATCTTACATATAAAGTCAGGACCTCTTCGACGAGATGCTTGAAAAATTGCCGCCAAATGTCAAGTTCAAATGGATGCTTGTAAGAACTAAATGCCAGACACCAGTGCGTTGGTGGCACCGGAATTTGTCATTGACGGTCTCGATCTTCGAATTCGTCGTTAGACCTTACATATTGATTCAGTTTTAAAGCAGACGCGTAGATCTATATGCCTACGTGTGTTAGCCTATTTCGCAAGAAAAAACATGACGGGGAAAAAATCACAAAAAAGTAGCGAAAAAAATCGCATGAAAAAAGGCGGATTCACGCCCTCCCCGAAATTGCTTTTTTCTTTTTAAAATAGAAAATAATAAATAAGATTTAGTGTCTGGAAGCCAGAAAATGGCCTCTCATAGGTATTAAAATAAAAAATTATATGGAAATAGGGATCTGTCTAAAGAAATAAACGAAAGAATATTAATTTGTGTACAGAAGTGTTCGTGTCGTTTTCCGATATATATATAACATATATATATATATATTGGTGGATTCAGGCGGGGTTGCAACCACCCACCCCTTTGAAAAATTGATTAAATGAGGTTTTCCAGTTTTCAGCGGTTTTTTTGCTTGTTTTATTTTGTTAATTTTCATGGTTTTTACCTCAAAACACCAACTTGAATAGAACAAATCATTGTTTATTGTGTCCATACATATCTCTAAGCTATCTGCAATACAATTATTACTCTAATTGCAAAAAAAGACCTTAAATGAAGGATTAATTGTTAGTTTCTAATTTTCAGCTATTTCTGTTGATTTTCTTTGGTTTTTACCCCAAACCCGAAGTGGCCAGAGTGCTAACAAAGCTCAATTTGTAGCATTTTTGATGGGATTTGTGAAAAACATACCCTCCAAAACACAACTTGGTAAAAACATGGGTTATAAGTGCTTTAAAGTTTAATACTTTTTTCACAGATTTTTTACCCAAAAACACAAAATTTGATAAATAATGGTTGTTAAATGGGTCAATACTTGTCATTTAAGATATCTACCATACAACCAGTACTTTCACTGCAAACAGAGACCAGAAATGAGGATTAATTGAGGTTTTCCAATTTTCAGCGATTTTTTTTAATTTTCATGGTTTTTACCGCAAAACCCCTAAACGCCCCAACGGCCAGACTGCTAACATGGTTCATTTTGTTGCATTTTCGATAAGCTTTCAGAAAAATATAACCTCCAAAATTCACCCAGGGGGGGGGGGGACAAACACATTATTAGCTAGGGAACTTTTATAATCTAATTTCGTCCCGTTGTGTTTGTAAACATGCGCCAATGTACCTTGACTGACCGATATCACGTTTCACTGACTGAAATAAATATGTGTTCTAAATTAGTTGTCAAATCGTCTTTATCGATTGTGACCAGAGGTTATTCCGTGACAATTAGAAAAAGGTCTGTTAGATTTTGTATGTTTTGTTTGCTTGTTAGCCGGACATATCACCAAAGGCGACAGGTCATGACGGCAACATAAATTCGTTCAGTACGAGAGACGGGCGAATCTTCATGAAAAAAAAAACCCAAAACAGGGCCTCTCCAAAAGTAGAAATAAAATTATTCCGGGAAATTTCAGATGTTGTACCGAATTATGACAAAGAAAGACAACCTCCAAATCCATCATCATAAAAAATTTGCCCTAAAACTTATGTTGTTAATTGTGCCAAGATGACCATATAGATCTACAAGGCATCTGTTTTCTTTCTTTTTTTTTTTTAACTATTTTTTTGGATTTTTTTATTTATTCTAATTATTAATTTATTTATTTATTTATTTTTGATTATTTATCGTAATTTTTAATTTTTTTTTAATTAATTTTTTTTTATTTATTTATTTACTTTATTATTATTATTTATTTTACTATTATGTTTGTATGTGTATGTAGTTATGTGTGTTTTTTTTCTAAATCATTATTATTATTCTCCTACTCTTTGGTATGCAGAAATGTTTATTGCCTCGATCGCAGTATGCAAAATGCATATACTGAAATGTCCTTGATACTGGTTGGTTTCTCCAATGATGCCCCCGCATGGCCATTGCCTCATTGGACTGCTTTTAAATGGCCAGTGGGTTTTTAGCCTCATGGTAGACCCTGCTACAGGCAGGGATGTATGAGTTCTTATTTATTTTTTGAATTCATTTGCATTCTAAAGTAATAGGGATTCCCTAATGCCTATAAATAGCATACAGTGTTTATGTATGTGTATATATGTATGTGTATATGTATATGTATATGTGTATGTGGATATGTATATGTGTAGTATATGTATGTATAGGCCTATGTATTGTGCGTGTATATGTGGATATTCATGCTGCACCTATTGGCAATCTATCCTATAATGATACTCCAGATGAAATTTTTTTCTCTTAAATGTTTATTATTTGACTCTTTATTGTTGAAACTTGTTTTTCTATGTAGACACCAAAGTCGGGCATTACCGTTGCGGTTAATAAGTCTATGAGTAATTATGCTTAAATTTAGCATGTTGACATTAATTAGTTATATGCTTACACTATTAAATTGCATACTTATGTTTAGCTTGTATATGCTTAAGTTTAGCATGTCACGTTACCAAATCATATGCCTCCGTTAACCATGTTAAGTTGGTCAATTATATAATGCTTATGGTTAAAATTTCATGTTGGCAAAAACAGTAGGCTTAGTTAACGTAGTCCTTTATATGCTACGTCAGTCATACTTTGCTTACGTTTAGTGTTTTGCTAGTCAGTTATGAACTTTTTGTAGCATGTTACGTTTAATGTATTGCATTTATCAAATTTTCGCATACGCTTAGTGTTTTGATAGTAAATTATAAACTTATGTGTAGCATGATACATTAGTTAGAATGTTTCGATAGCCATTTATATCATACACATATGTTTGCGTTAAAAACAAGTTTCCGTTTCATGGCAATCACGTGATTTTTTTTATTTAACATTCAATCTTACCTACTGTAACGTTATGTCAGAAAATGGTTACCCATGGCATGTTATGTAGTCAAATGTAGGCCTATGCTATTCTGTAACGATTACCTGCGTTGCCTTTTTTGTATACTTTCTTTTAAATCGATGTCAGACAGCTGTATTATTACCTGAGAATGACTCATTGTGCACATATGTCCTTTTTAGTCAAAAGGTTTTTTTTGGGGGGGGGGGGGGTTACCCTAAACCACCCAGTGCTCGACCTTCCTGATCTACCAATATGACCATACGTTCAGCACATGCTTTATTGTATTTTTTCACCACCCTTAATGCACGTTCTGACCTTTCATAATTTCAGCACTCACTCCTACCTATCCCGACTAACTTCCACCTCTTAACCCCAGTAGTTTGTCTTACGTATCCTCCAATACATCTTCTTCATAACATCAAACTATCACAAGACCTTAGCTACCAAAAATCTATATCATGGCAATCTCTATACCTTTCTTAACTATCAATATTACCCGCCATAATGGGGTGTTCTTTAAATCTATGGAGATGCGCCATAGGAATTTACTTCCAGAAACGTAACATAAACTTGCATTTCGCTCTTCTCGCAGTAACAATTGTCTATAGATCTATTTTGATTTTCCTGAGATTTCTTCAATCTGTGTGCAATCAAAATAACGTAACTCTAGTTCTGATTCTCCTTTTAATGATATCTGGTGACATACACAGAAACCCTGGTCCGACCTCAGATCACGAGTCTTCGTCCTTTGATACGTCATCAGCAACCTTATCTTCGGTGATCGACAAAAGTATTAAGATAATGCACTTAAACATTAGAAGTATAAGACGTAAAATAGACTTTCTTGAGTCTCTCACTGATAACGTAGACATTCTATGTCTTACAGAAACGCATCTTGACTCGGACATTTCCATAAGCAACTTTCAACAAATACAACTCTTTCGCTGGTGGTGTCATAATTTATTCATCAATAAATCTTAATATTAAACACAGACTAGATATTGAATCAGTTAACGATGAAATAATTTGGGTTGAATTAAATATTGACCACACCAAATACATATTAGGTACACTTTAAAAACCTCCAACTGTGACGTGGAGATCAGGGATATGGATACGACTAAGACACTCCCTAGACCTTGTTTTTGATGTAACTCCTAACGTTCTTCTTACAGGTGATGTAAAACAGAAATGCTAGAAAAATCCGAGAATGAACTTTTTGATATTTTGCGTAGTTGTAATCTATCTAACGTAGTGGAAAGTCCCACTAGAGTTACTAAAGCGTCACGAAAATTACTTGATCCGTTTATTGTAAGTGGCACTGTAAATGTTGAATCTGCTATTGTTATACCGGTTGTAGAAAACGTAAGCGACCACAGAGGTGTTTTAATTTCGATCAACATTATTTTCAAAAGAAGTAAACCCTTTCGAAGAAAAATATGGCAAAATGATAAAGCTAATATTTTAAACCCGCGAACAGAAATAGGTGCTTTTAATTGGGAATCTGTTACATGATGTGTATGATTTAGATGAAAAATGTTCACTTTTCAATGACAAAATCTTACAAAATTTTGAAAACCACATTCCCTGTAAAATTATTACTGTAAAGGAAAATGACAAACCTTGGATGGCACGCGAGTTGAGAAATGAAATTAAACATAGAAATAAATTAAAGAAAATATACAATACAAAGAAAACTCAAACAAGTCAAACAAAGTATAAACTATCGAGAAACAAAGTAAGTAATATGAAAAAGTATGCTAGAGAAAATTGTATAGAAAATATTGACATAATCGATAAAAATTCAACCAACCCAAAGGGGTATTGGAATATCATGAGAATGTTATTAAAAGGTAGCTTTTCTACACTTATACCTCCTTTGTACGATCCAATAAAACAATGAACATGCTAAATGTGAAATTTTGAACAATTATTTTAAAACAGTTTCAAACATAGATGAAAGGGGGAAACCCCTTCCTATTTTTGAACGTAAAACAAATGTTAACATTTTGGATATAGAAATATCCGAGCAAGAAGTTAAAGATGTTATCAAAATATTAAATATAAATAAAGCATCTGGACCAGATGGAATAAGCCATAGAATGTTAGAATTAGTTTCTGATGAAATTGCTGTGCCTCTTGCAATTCTTTTTAATGACTCTTTAAACAAGTGCAGGTTCCTAAATGTATGGAAACTGGCACATGTTACGCCTATTTTCAAAAAGGGAGAGTCAGAATTAGCTACCAACTATAGGCCTATCTCGTTGCTGAGTTGTGTAGGAAAAATTCTTGAAAGATTTGTATACAAATACATTTTTAATCATCTTTTATATGGTTTGCAGTCTGGTTTTTTACCTCATCATTCCACTACACACCCACTTAAGGAATTATATCATAATGTGTTAATGGCAATGGAAAATAATGAGTATAGAGCTCTTGTTTTCTGTGACATTTCCAAAGCTTTTGATCGTGTCTGGCATGGAGGATTATTATTTAAACTCGAAAAATATTACCTTACTGGAAATGTACTTTTGTGGCTAAAAGAATATTTATCAAATAGAAAACAATGTGTAGTAGTTAAAATATAAAAACCTCAGATACCAAAGTATAAATCAATAGGATGTCCAGGACATAGATACAAATCCGGTAAAAATGGACAAACACGGACCTCTGGAAACCAAGAGGTGGGATCAGGTGCCATGGAGGAGTAAGCATCCCCTGTCGACCGGTCACACCCGCCGTGAGTCCACAGTCAAGTCCAATGAAACACGTGAGGAGTGTATCCTCGTCACAATTGGTACAGACGTCTCAACAACCGCCAACGAAAAGGCAACTCAACATTTCACTTAGTGAAACAGAGTAGTCGCAAACAAGACTACCATACCGACCATAAAATTTGCGGAACGTTGACATTAAACGCGGTTTTCGATATCCCTGTGTCAATAATTTGTCAGTGAGTAGTTTACCTCTGTATATGAAATCTTCATATGTTGTGCACGCCCTGGCATATCGGATCATTTGTGAAATATAAACTCCATATGCAGGTGACTGAGGGACATTACTACTTAAATGTGGAAAATTTACGATGGGAAAGCCGAAATCGTCGCGTTTATCATATAGCTTAGTTGCTAATTTCCCGTCTGTGTTTATATTAAGTAAACTGTCTAAGTACGAAGCGTGTGTACTTGATTCTGTTGTATCTTTAATTTCTAGTTCGCTGGGATATATCGCATTGACAAATGTATGAAAATTGTCATTATTAATTGACAAAACGTCGTCGATATATCTAAATGTCAAATTATAGGACACCGCTAACTTTTTCTTCTTTTGATTCAGCAGTTTCTGAATGAAGTCTGCTTCGTATGAATAAAGGAACAGGTCGGCCAATAAAGGAGCACAATTGGTTCCCATAGGAATGCCGACAGTTTGTTGAAAGACCACGTCTCCGAACATTACAAATATATTGTCTATTAGAAATTCCAGCATGTTTTTTATATCAACTTCAGTATACTTATGTGTAAAAATGAAAAATCTTCAGAAGTCTCGATAGCTGAGGGCGTACTCCAGGACTCGATTCTTGGTTCACTTCTTTTCCTCGTTTATATTAATGATATCACAGACAATCTATTATCAATAACAAAACTTTTTGCCGATGACACCACATTATCATTTTCCTCCAAAAATCTTCGCTAAAAAGAACATTCTGTTAATCATGACCTAGAAAAACTTAGTGTCTGGTCCAAAAACTGGTGATGGATTTTAATCCGCAGAAAACTGAAACCATAATTATTTCAAATCATGAATTATCATTTATTCCACTATTCCCGTTTGAAAATTGTAGTATTCCATTAGTAAACCAGCATAGACATTTAGGTGTTACTATATGTAATGATGGAAAATGGAATTCTCATGTAAGCGAAATTATAAATAAAGTCGCCAAATATATTTCAACCCTTAGAAAGTTAAAATATGTTCTTAGTAGGAAAGATCTTGAAAAACTTCATCTTCGTCATCTCCTTGAATATGCTTGTGAAGTGTGGCATAATTGTGGCATAACTAATGTAAACAAAATTGAAAATCTCCAGTACGAAGCTGGATTACCTATATTCACAAAAAACTCGTTGATTTATGAAGAACATAAATGGGAATCTCTCGAAAAACGTAGACAAAATAGGAAATTATTCCTTTTTTATAATATTCTACATGGCAACGCTCCTGATTATCTTAAATCGCTACTTCCTCCAATTGTGTCTGATTTTTCCAATTATGACCTCAGAAATCGAGAAAACTTACAAAACCCTGCATATCGTCTCAGACTTACGGACTCTTCCTTTATTCCAAGTTCATCAAACAATTGGAACAACCTTTCTAGTAATATTAAAGACAGTGATACGCTTGCTTCTTTTAAAAACTCCATTAATACCAAGAAGAAGTCAAAACATAAGTCTTCTTTTTTTTTGGAGTATGGCTCAAGAAATGTAAGTAAAATTCACTGTCAACAACGTAATCAAGCCAGTTCACTAAATTATGATCTTTACAGAGTAAATTTAAATAATTGAATGTCTTATGACTGCGGTGCTGCAGTCGAAAATTCTATTCATTTTCTACTGAGGTGTCCTTATTGACAGAAACGGTATCGTCTTGAGCATTATAACTTTGGTAGTATGTTTATAATATTTATAACCACTAGGTCGTTGCCACTGCTGGTGGACCATTTGAGTCCCCGAGGGTAAACATAAACCTAGTACCTGGTATTTTGGTACCAGCTGTTCATCTTTTACTAAAGTAATATTTGGCACTGTTAACATCATTTAAATTCAAATTATTTTCTAAAGCTAAGATAGTCATTTTTACAGTGGTTACTCTTAGACGGATTTCGGCTATACTTTTAGAGATATTATTTGGCCTTGTATAATACCACTTTCTCTTTAAAAATACACATAACTTTTAGATGAAGTCTAATTGACAGAAACGGTATCGTCTTGAGCATTATAACTTTGGTAGTATGTTTATAATATTTATTTCATAACCAAAGAACTACAATGTTACAAGAACTTTCATGGTACAGTAATATTACGAATAATACTTTACTTAATGGTGATCTTAATCTTGATTCAGATCAGAACATATCTCTATGAAAATCGGTCCAAACATTCATCTGCAGATCCGAACTGTTTAACATATGATATATAGACACAAGAGAACGTAAGAAATCCCCTCTATACAATCACCCATCCCCAAAGTTAAACACTTCTTTCCCTCCATCACCCTTTCCTATTCCTTCCTTTTAACATCCTTCACTAGTTTACATAAAACGTTATTGTATTCTACCATTGCGTGTCAGATCTTTATATATTTTGTTATATCTGTATTTGAGGAGAGGACATTGATAAGTTGGTAAAACTTGGGTCCAATCCTATTGCACAAATGTTTTTGCAATAAAATATGTTTAAATCAAACATATTATTTTAAGATCCAGATAATAATAAATAAATTGACAGACAGAGTCAAATTATTAAATGTATAAATAAACAAAATAATGAATACAAGAATAAACAATAAATAGATAGATGATATATAAATAGATAAATAGAAAAATAAACAAATAAATATATAGGCTACATGTATAAATGAATAAATAAATGTATGAATGATTTTTTTAGATAGATATAGGCCTATGTATGAATAAAGAAATAAAACACAGTTTGTATGAATGATTTTTTTAGATAGATATAGGCCTATGTATGAATAAAGAAATAAAACACAGTTTGAGAGTATTGATGAATCAATAACAACAGCAGAATGAAAATAGGCAATATTATTACTTGGTATTTGTAAAGCTATAAGCTGTACTGCTTTTGGAATAAACTGAATGAAAGTAAGTCCGGCTTTCAGTACTTTCAGTACTTTGACTCCATTTGTTGTTGCTTTTACTTTTGATGGAACATCAGTATTTGTTAGATATACATGTACTCATACAGTGTAAAAAACTTAAGGGGCATTAACTGTCAATTTATTTTAAAAATATGTTTCCCTCTTTTACTACTTAGACTGATACATATTAACAAAAAAGAGATATGCACAGGTATAATATCAGTTCTAATATATTTTGTTTGAGAACCCCAGGTTCGGCACTTTTTTAATTCCAATTGATTAGCCCAACCACCGGAACATGAAATTCTGTCGTACATTGATAAATAAGTCATTTATTTAGCCTGTTTATAAAAATCACATGCTTATCAAAACACGGATAGAATTTCAGGTTTCTGTGCCTCAATCTTTTTATTTATTTTACTTATTTTCACAAATTATATACATGTAACGGAATATAAGATTTTTTATGCCTGTCTATAGCTCTTATATGTTATTTCACATCAAGCACAAGTAGAAAAAAATCAAAATAATATTTTTTGGTAAACACAGTTAATGCCCCTTTAATAAATGTGGAGTTTGAGTAATTATACCCAAATTAGTGGTCTTGGGATCAGATGAAAACCCTTCGCCATAAACGACAGCAAAAATAACAAAGGTACAAACTATCTGCAAGATTTAATATAAATTTGAGCTACACATGGTTAAAATGATCATTTTCTTTAGAGCAATATAAGCTGTTCTTTTCCAATCCATTTTCTGAAAACCAACTGGAAAGTATTTCGCTTGTATTTATTTTAAATATTATACTTTTCTATTGTCCAATTATAACGTCTTTTCAGTACAACTTTGAATGTTTGTCTTTTTTCATTACATAAAGGAATTAGTTTATCATATAGATCTTCTTAACAATAATTCTATTAGCCTAAACACTTACCTGCTACATTCAGATTTATATGTATTTTATTATGTACAAGGCCTTCCCAAAAATGTACTCACGTCTCAACTCCCCATAACTCACTGATGTCTTTACGTCTCAACTCACTGGTATACTCACATTTAGACTTCCCCATAACTCAGTGATGTACTCACATCTTGACTCACAATATCTCACTGATGTACTCACATCTCGATTCCCCATAACACACTGATGTACTCACAAACCTCACTGAATTTATCCATTTTGAAATGAACCATCAACTTTGTCAACAAACAATGCACTTATTGACATTTAAAGAGACCAGGTATTTGTAAATTTTAATCATTAACCGTTTCTAGCATTGTTTATTGTCGTTGAAAGGGATAGGATATTTTTGGTGAAATCTTGAATATTTCGACACTATATATATATATATATATATATATATATATATATATATATATATATATATATATATATATATATATTATATATATATATATATATATTAGAAATGATTATATTACAAGAACAGCTCCTACCACTACTAATTACGCAATTTAAGCGAATAAAATTTTGACAATCACAAAGCGAATACACACACACACACACACACACACACACACACACACACACACACAGATATATATATATATATATATATATATATATATATATATATTATATATATATATATATATATAAATATAATCTGTCAAATAAAATATGTGTGTTTCCGGTAATCTGACCAACTCTATCTATTTGAGTAATCAAAATTTTTTGTTATTTGGGTTTTTTTCGCAACATCAGAAAAAATCTTCCTTCTTCCTTGTTCGGTGACCAATTACCAGCATATATTATTCGACACATTTATTACTTTTCTAGCGTAGATGTACATAGAACTACAATAGACCGTTTTCAAGTATATATTTTCTGATTTACATGAGCTATTTTAACGGAGCATTAGCTATGTTTGCCAAAAATGATTTGATTTTCTTCCCTACTAATACTACTCTTACTTGATGTACAATAACAAATAAGAGCTATAGACAGGAAATATAAATATAAAATATATTTTGTGAAAGTCAGATCCAGTGTGGTATGCATATATATAAACAGTAATGGCTAAACTGGGCTTCTCAAGAGATTTTTACAAAATATACATGGTTTTAAGAATGTCTGTGTATATCTCATTTTTGTTATTGTATGTCAATTTAAGTATTGAAAATGGAGAAAAATGTTTTGAAAAAAAAACAAAGCTAGTAACCCTTTAAGCACGAACAAATTGATGAAATAGGAAACGCATATATTTTTATTTGGCTTTATCTTGGATACATTTACAACAAAAGCATTCAGAGAATTATCATATATCATTGTCTGTTCTTCTATTACATTGTAAAATTGTATTATTACATATTAGATGCAAAACTTCAGAACGTTCTTCATCTCAGCATTTGTTAAACCACATAAACTAGAACGGGTACGTAGAACCAGCTCCGACAGTCTGAAATGTAAAATACCCTTCTGATATATATATATATATATATATATATATATATATATATATATATATATATATATATATATATATATATATATATATATATATATATATATATATATATATATAAAGCATTAAAATGACTATCAAGTCAGGACTAATTACAATAACATAAAAACACATACATACACCCACCCACACGCAAGCACGCACTCCCACACACTATTGGAATACAAATGAAAAGCTACATGTGTAATGGTGATCAAGATCGAAATCAAACAATTGTTAGTATGAAACTTACCTACAAACGATAAAACGTAAACTATTGAAAACTATTGAACTACTTCAATGAATGATATATACTTTGAGACTTAATTATCAAGACATACTACAAATTAATATTGTATATAAATATTTACGCTATCTGGTCCCGACCCTCCATTTGCTGTCATCAGTGTGTTATCTGTTGTTGGAACTCCCTGTTTATCAAAATAAATCAAAATGATAAAGTAGATAAAGTAGTATTGTTTAAAGTACACCATTTTCATCGACATGATATTTAAGGTCACGTTTATTTGTCTACAAATATTTATTGTAACTAATAATAATGGTCAAATAAATCAGATTTACAAACCTTAAATATTGTGTTATACCCAGATTTAGTTAGAAATATACCAAATATATATATATATATATATATATATATATATATATATATATATATATATATATATATATATAATGACTAACAAGTCAGGACTAATTACATTAACATAAAACACATACATACACACACCCACACGCAAGCACGCACACACTCCCACCCCACACACAGTGTGTTTATACAAATAAACATTAGAACACAATATAAATAAACATTAGAACACAATAAATGTCCAAGACGATCGCTTCTTGATCCATAAGACTTCATCAATTAAGCTTGAAATTTGAGTTTGATGAATAGTTGTGAGAGAGAGAGAGAGAGAGAGAGAGAGAGAGAGAGAGAGAGAGAGAGAGAGAGAGAGAGAGAGAGAGAGAGAGAGAGAGAGAGAGAGAGAGAGAGAATGATACTGTACTCACAGTTGAGGATTTCACATAATCAGAATTTTGTTTGAAGCGCTCCCAACAATTGTAATCACTATAATTTCCTGATTGAATAATTATCCTGTACTCTACGCAATTTAGGCTAGGACACAAGTTTTTTTCACCATCTTCAAAATCTTTCTCGTTTATCAGTTTGAAGAAAACCACCCTACATTAAAAAGAAAAAGAAATATGTGATAATCTGCGATATATATTCAATACCGTTAGGTTTATTCTTTCTTGTGTTCAGTATTTTTTCATCTGAAAGTTCCTATACAGATGTAGGTTTGAGTCGGTATCCTATTAGTATTGAATAAACTGAGTTAAAACAATTTAAAAACCGTAGTCACAAAGTATAAAGAAGAAATGCCAATGGATATTCGAAATTCAAAGTCCATTAGAAAACGGTAAATTTGATATCACTACGGTCTCAACACGAAGAACAAACGGGATAGGCTTAAAGTCGGAAATATTCCGTGGAAACCTTTCGAGTTAGGTGAAAAGTTCGAGTTCGGTGAAAACCCAAGCTCAGTGAAAATGTAAGATATGACAATGGTCTTAGCGCGAATAACAAATGTGAATTCCGAACGATATAGAATTAGATGTCCGGAAGGAGTCAGCGTTCCCTGTTAGCATCCCACACCCGTCGTAAAATTAATATTATATGGAAACCTCTCAATCCCGATGAAAAAGTAGATATAACAACAGTCTCAACACGAATAACAATTGCAAAGTCCAAATGGGATCGGACTAGATGTCCGGAGGGAGTCAGCGTTAGGATATGCATAATGTACAAATGGGTTATTCATAAGGCAATTTACACACATTGTGAAGATTGAATGGATGCGGACCTGTGAAAAATCCTAAACTTGAATAAACACAGAAATCATGAGTCCGCAGAGAATTATAACGTTGGTAGTTATTTATGATATTCATAACACACACACACACACACAGAGAGACACAGAGAGAGAGAGAGAGAGAGAGAGAGAGAGAGAGAGAGAGAGAGAGAGAGAGAGAGAGAGAGAGAGAGAGAGAGAGACACACACACACACACACACACACACACACACACACACACACACACACACACACACACACACACAAGCGCGCTTCTTTTATTACCGATACCTGAGTCTCAGATTATTTGAGAGCCAGAATCACCATGAGCAGTTGTTAACGGGATTATACATAGTTACAGTAGTCAAAAATCGATCGTAGGAGGGATCAATCAAGAGTACACACCATTGTATAGTTAGACAAGCAACCCAGGCGATTGTACATGTACTTGGATATAACATTTTGAAGGTTTTCGTCATGTAGATATTATCTAATATTTTGTGAAGCAACATCCAATTGTGGCCGCTGAGTATTTACATATGTGCACATCACACTAAAGTTCATAGTATACCATTCGAACTAAAACCATTCTCCCTCTTTTAGCTGTACATATTTGTATATCTTTGTTGCAAAACATTAATTGATTTATCAATTAAACAACAATCATACCCAACTTCGTTATCAATATAGTATCTGCCACCGGTTGAGTCAGCATCGACTTCGCCAAGAGTATTAACTTTTGTAGTGGTCTTCAATGTATCTCCTATCAAATATTTCATTTTGAGGGTGGCGTTACGCGGAATGCAAAATCCCATCCTAACAGTGTCACTTCTGGAAAGTATATCATATAAAAAATAATACCAAGCGCAAAACAGAACATACTGAAATCTATACAACACTGTAGTGCATTATACCCCATTTTACCAAATTTGCTGTAAAATGTAAAACTTTTTTGACTGGACGTTAACTGAGAGTATGATAACAAGGGAATTCATTTCTTGAAATAAAATCGTCTTTCAAACAGTTACATTCCTGTCAGATTGATTTTTTCGCTTAAATATACAATTATTGTGCGTATGTATCAAAACGATTATAATAATAACGATTTTTAACGGATTGTATTTTGAATATATATATACTTTGTAACGGCCTTTCCACGGATTCGTATAGCTTTGTTGTGAAGTTGTCCATTCATGTAAGCCAGATAATCATGACTTCCTCCCAGAATTGCAAGGAAGTAGACGGCTTGGGCTCCATCAGCAGTGTCTGATGCATAGGGGTGATCTGTTCGCACCATAATGATATCGTTCTCTCCATTGTAGCTATAATCTATCTGCAAAAGGAAAATCAATGTCCATTTACCAGAAAAAGTACTACATGTATTCTACCATGGTTTTTTTTCGTGAAGTATACATACAGGTACAGAATCAAACAAATGCAAATCTACGAATTTGATAACATACCGTAAATGGCATAACATTTTCATCACCACCACTTTACTTTTTTGTAAACTAAAGGCTCCATGGACCTTGTGTCGATCAATGATATTTGCCTACAATGTTGTAAATGTTGACTTAACATGGATCCTGTATCGATCACCTGAAATATGCCTAAACCGTTGTTTATGTTGACTTAACATGGATCCTGTGTCGAACACCTGATATATGCCTAAAACGTTGTTTATGTTGACTTAACATGGATCCTGTGTTGATCACTGTTTGCATATCATATCTAACAAAATCTGAACATTGGTTCATGAGAAGATTTTTAAAGATATACCAATGTTTGCCACTTTTTGGCCTCTTAGGAGTCCCTATGCATTTCCTTGAGAAATCGAAATTATGCAAAATTTGGTCATAATAATAAAAAAAGTTTACCTAAATGCCTGTTACCTGGACATTTGATCCTATGACCTTGATACTTTGTTACAATGATCCTATGATAATTCCTAATAACTTCGTCATATATCGTTGTAGACAAAAAGTCTTTCAATTTTGAGTTAATTTTTTTTGAGAATTTGCATAAAACTAAACCCGATTTCACATGAAGTGCCCCTAGTGGGTCGTTTGTGAACATACTTCATTCTTTCGCCAACTATGTAACATTGGTTCTTGAGAAGACGATTTCAAAATATGCACCGATGATCTACTAGTTTAGAATTTAATAAGTCATTTGAGTAATACTGCCGTTTCAAGCGTCACCTAGTGGCTCGCATGTGGACAGATTTTGATTTCTTTCACAATTTCTGTTCAGATATTAAATAAACAATCAAACGTACAAAATTTTTAAAATGTTAACCAAAATAGGTAACGTTAATGTCATGTCCTTCAGTAAAATGGCTATTACCATAAAGAAATATTCAATGATGATGTATTCAAAAGTAAAGGCTACTTTGGAATGTCTTGATTTTTAGCTAGCCATGATATGATAAGACACTTCATTATCTTTTTGTTTTTGCTATGGACTGACGCCAAGCAATCAGGGTTTATGGGCAATGCCTGCCCTAACCGGGGATTTTAATTCATCCGAAAGAAGCACAACTTTCACTTCCAGTGTCGAACACTTAGGGAACGAACATTCACTATTTTTATAGAGTCTTAAGACTGAGAATCGAAACCAAATAGAATCAAACTTTTGAGTTGAACGCTGTTAATAGAAAGGAAACTTAAATACCGATGCATATTTATATGTACAGCATGCCACATTCCAGTTGTCTCTTATAATGCATTGGTCACTGGTGTGAAATGGTATAGGTCTCACAATCTGGCAGATTTTGCCTGCTACAGTTCCATCTATATCCCGAAAGTTGTGTATAATGTCACCATCATTGGAACAGAATCCAACTTGTGTATCATTTCCTTCATAAACACGAAGCCCTTCCTGCAAAATATCAATGTTAATTTACAATATTTTATAATAAACAACTGAATGACAAAACGTATATTATCTGAAGTCGGTCTGATGAAAGGTGAATTAAGTGTCAATGGTGACACTTGTCTTCTGGAAAGGATAGATACGAAGAAGGTATAGAAGAAGGGAAAAATCAAAATAGCTAAACACCTTCTTCGTTGTCGCTATAACTAGGGCAAATGAATACACTGAATAATAAAACAACCAAAATTTCCCGGGTGTGTATAGATTAGAATTCTTCACTTTTATAGTGATGTCACCAGCTGTAGACATTAATACAGTGGTATTTAATATACAATGCCTATAATGACAGAATAATTTAATTGTGGGTATCAAACTACTTGCACTTTCACTTCTCATGCCAGTTGCCTGGTGTGAAAGAAAGCCAATGTCTTATAAAAATTGAAAGGAATATCAGGTATAGTGCGGATTGAAAAATAAAACCCTCTTTCCCAACATGAGCGGCAAATACTCCAAGTTTAGTACATCATCGTACCAAAAGTGAGTCAATTATTGCCATATTCCCCATAGCTTTCTTTGCTAAATCAGCGTTTTTTGAATACATAAGTATGAATACTTACATAATGCCAACCTATAGTTACAATATTTTCACTCTAACCTATAGTTACAATATTTTCACTCTAACATATAGTTACAGTATTTTTATTGTAACCTATAATTACAATGTTTTCACTGTAACCGAGTTACAATATTTTCACCATAACCTATAGTTACAATATCTTCACTGCAACCTATAGTTACAATATTTTCACTCTAACCTACAGTTACAATATTTTCACTCTAACCTATAGTTACAATATTTTCACCATAACCTATAGTTACAATATTTTCACTCTAACCTATAGTTACAATATTTTCACCATAACCTATAGTTACAATATCTTCACTGTAACCTATATTTACAATATTTTGACTCTAACCAATAGTTACAGTATTTTTATTGTAACCTATAATTACAATATTTTCACTGTAACCTATAGCTACAATATTTTCACTGTAACCTATAGTTACAATATTTTCACTGTAACCTATAGTTACAATATCTTCACTGCAACCTATAGTTTACTCTAACCTACAGTTTATTTTCACTCTAACCTATAGTTACAATATTTTCACCATAACCTATAGTTACAATATTTTCACTCTAACCTATAGTTACAATATTTTCACCATAACCTATAGTTACAATATCTTCACTGTAACCTATATTTACAATATTTTGACTCTAACCAATAGTTACAGTATTTTTATTGTAACCTATAATTACAATATTTTCACTGTAACCTATAGCTACAATATTTTCACTGTAACCTATAGTTACAATATTTTCACTGTAACCTATAGTTACAATATTTTCACTGTAACCTATAGTTACAATATTTTCACTGTAACCTATAGTTACAATATTTTCACTGTAACCTATAGTTACAATATTTTGACTCTAACCTATAGTTACAATATTTTCACTCTAACCTATAGTTACAATATTTTCACTCTAACCTATAGTTACAGTACTTTTTATTTTAACCTAGAATTACAATATTTTCACTGTAACCTATAGTTACAATATTTTCACTGTAGTCAATAGTTACAGTATTTTCACTGTAACCTATAGTTACAATATTTACACTTTAACCTATAGTTACAGTACTTTTTATTTTAACCTAGAATTACAATATTTTCACTGTAACCTATAGTTACAATATTTTCACTGTAACTTATTGTTACAATATTTTCACTGTAATCTAGTTACAATATTTTTACTGTAACTTAGTTACAACATTTTCACTCTAATCTTTTGTTACAATATTTTCACTTACTTTTTCATAAGAACGATTTTGATTTAGTTTACAGAATTTTCAAATCGAAATTAATTACTCACTATTGGATCATCAAAGCCAAATTTGATATTTTTAGTCTGTGTCCTCGTACACGATTTCAGTTCTGTGCACGCATGAAATCCAATGGCAGAGGATTTGTAATATACACTAGGGGTAAAGTCATCAAAGTAAATATTGTTCAGGTTGTTGCCACCTTTATGGACGACTAATCCAATTCGGGGAAAAGAACTGAAGAAATATACGAAATATACTCAAATTTGTATCTTAATATTTAATTATAAACATTTTGTAAAATAAATGTATGTATGTATGTATGTATGTATGTATGTATGTATGTATGTATATATGTATGTATGTATGTATGTATGTGTGTATGTATGTGTGTGTATGTATGTATGTATTTATGTATGTATGCATGTATGTATGTATGTATGTATGTATGTGTGTATGTATGTTTGTATGTATGTATGCATGTATGTATGTATGAATGTATGTATGCATGTATGTATGTATGTATGCATATATGCACGCACGCACGCACGTATGTATGTATGTATAATATATACTTTCGTTTTGATTCACGTTTTCCTCATTGTTTGGTATTTTCATGTATTTTAATTTGGATACATTTTATTGTATCTACACTTGAGAAGTACTCTTAAAATTTTATAGTTAACATTGTTATTTTATTATGGATATGAATTTGTATTGATATTTTCTGCAAAATGATCTATAAATACATTGAAGATTAATTTAAGAGGTTGACTGTGATAGCTTATACCATTGTTTGTTTATATTTTAAAAAATAAAGTAATAATGTTATGGACGTAAAACAGTCATTTTCAATGCTTCATTATATCGTGCTTAACAAAACAGAACAATTTTCCAGTTATACGATGGCAGTTGATTTTTGATAAGGAAGAGGCAAATTAGTTTGAAATCTATTTGGCATAGATTTGGTATGATATAATCTATCACAGCCATATTTGAATGACGTCGTGAATTAAGGTGCGATAATCTTATTGCATGGCCACAGAGATACGCCCATTTACAAATATGCTTTCTTTTAAAGTAATGGTATATCATCAAAACAAGAAATTTACCCTTTAACTTGTTTTAGTTGATTGCTAATTTGTCAGAATTGCTTCATTTAGTTTTTTATTTAATACTTTTATTGGCAGATCTTGATACTTACAACTTGTCTGGAAGAGGTGAAGATCGGTGCCATTCAATATTTGTACCATTTGCTAATCTAACTGTCTCTGCATCTAAACCGGTGTTGGTAGATTCGCCAAGGATAACACAGTTTTCAATTACCTGATAATACTTATCTAGCCTGTAGTAATGATAAAAGAATATACACTTATCCATTTTACACATGATTCTAAAAATCAAGTGACCTAAAATTGAAGTACATGTACTTAATTTATAACAAATGTGAGTCTCTCAACAGACCTGTTTTGTTTATCTACTTACAATTATTAACACCTAAAATGAATTCAATCAACATATACTTGACAAAACAGCTCATATAGATTTATTAGCATTTTTTTTTAAAAAGATCTTTCCTTTTTTACTATATACACTGATATACAATAAAATTGAAATATATACAGGCATATACAATTTAAATTCCTATATATTTTGTGAAAATCGATTGAGAAACCTAGATAGGGAATTATTCACTAAAAACTGGAGGTCCCGTGTCACAGTAGGTGTCGGCACGTTAAAGAACCCTCACTGCTCAATTGCTGTAAGTGCCGAGCATAGGCCAAAATTTGAAGCCCTTCACCAGCATTTGGTGACGTCTCCATATGAGTGAAATATTCTTGAGTGGGACGTTAAACAACAATAAACAAACAAACAAACAGTGGTAGTTAATATATAATAATAATAAATTTTATCATATGAGACTAGATACTAGACACTCAACAGTTGTCGCCCAGTTTTTAATGGTAACCCGTTTACAATGAATGTGGAAAGAGACTACTGGCCTTCCACAAGTAAACTGGCAAACTTAATACAAATCAGCTGAGGTTCCAGCTTAGTGACTGGAACCCGCGATTACTAGTAGTTTAAGACTTCATGGCTTAAATCGCGATGCTGTAACAACGATGACCCTCTCTGTCAACATATACAACTGATTACTTATAGGAAACTGGAAACCTCTCTCTCTCTCTCTCTCTCTCTCTCTCTCTCTCTCTCTCTCTCTCTCTCTCTCTCTCTCTCTCTCTCTCTCTCTCTCATTATATTATATAATACAGTGGCGGTTTTACATCAGACTTGGAACGGTATTGGTATGATATTCCCAAATGTCGTTAAATGTAAAATTTACCTTATTACTTCTACTCCAATCATATTGTCAGAAATCCTAAAGATAGAAAATAAACCAATGTTACACACACATATATATATATATAGATAGATTTGTATATGTATTCTATATATCCTGAACATCTGATTCATATATATATATATATATATATATATATATATATATATATATATATATATATATATATATATATATATATATATATATATATATATACAAATCTGGTGAGAATTTGACAAACACTCATCCCTGTATTTCCAGAGATGAGATCAGATGTCACGGAGGAGTAAGCATGTCTACAGCCCAATTAAAATGAAATATGCGAGGAACAAATTCTCATTTCAATTTGTACAGATGACTCAACAACTGTTATCGTACAGGTAGAATATCTGAATGTTAACTTATAGGTGATCAAGTAAATATCAGAAGACAATTAAAATAACTACTGTATGAATGACATATAAAAAGTCGTTAAAATATGTAGACATTTATAAGATATTGCGTTAAATTTGAAATTTGTATTTATCGCCAGTATTTATATATTACATAATTAATCTGAAATATATCAAATTTCGACCAAAGCATACTTACGAACAATTTCTCAGATACAACAATTCACCTCTCATCCACAAAGCCTGTTTGGAGTTTTTATATCCTATTGAATATAATTTATACATACATACATATATATATAGATAGATAGATAGATAGATAGATAGATAGATAGATAGATAGATAGATAGATAGATAGATAGAAAGAAAGAAAGATAGATAGATAGATAGATAGATAGTGGAATCATGTTATGTCAAAATCAGATGAGTCGAAAGTCCGGTTATATCGAAGTTGAACAACCGGTGACGATTTTCATTGATAGATAAATAAACGTTAATTAGATTTATGTTATCTCGAATTCAGTGGAATAGGAGTAGTCCCAAGACCTTCGAGACAACGCGAGATTCTAATATATATATATATATATATATATATATATATATATTATATATATATATATATATATGTATATATATATATATATATATATATATATATATATATATATTTGTCAATTCAATTTAATTCTAAAGTGATCGTGTGATGCAGATTCTCTAAGTTTGTGTCGCTTTTTGAATGATAAGGATAATTTTGTTTATTGAGTTTAAATCACAATACGTGCAAATGATGCAGTTTAAGTCTTGGTTTCCGTAGTATAACCCAACCATACCTCTAATAATCTGATTTATTCCGCAACTGAATATAATTATAAAAAAATCATCTCAAGATTTATTTCAGGTCTAATCCAATCCATTGGTTGTTGTATACAAAATTAATAATGCAATATGTTCAATGATATCTCAGAATATCGATTAATAGATGATTAGACTCCTTCATCGAATATTACCGGTATTTAGTTACTTACAAATATTGGTATAAAACCAATTGATACTTCTTGGTTCTGTGATGAAAAAGAGGATTACATTCATGCTTTTGTGTCGTGTCCAAATGTATTGCTAGTTTGGTCAAACATGAGTCTTCATATGTATGGAAAAACTTATCTCAGAAATTAGATTAAATTGGATGTTCGCAATATTATATTTTTGGAGAATCCTTTTCAGAAATAACAAATTACATGTAATTCTTTTAATGACGTCATCAAACATTTTGGATGAGTAGAATTTCATCTAAAAAGTAGCTCCGGTGGAATTTTTGTATCCAACGGCAGTGCCATACAGTGTTATACATTGACGTATTGAACTCTGTATAATAACTGTATGACTGTACACATGCATGTAATAAATACCAGTATAGTAGTCAAAATAGGCAGGAATTGACACTGATGTGGCATTTAATGGGTTCTGCTTTGGATCGTAGAAATTGTATTGTGACACGGTTAAATTGAGTTGGACGATGTTATCCACCATTAAACCAAACTGTAAAAAATATATAAATTTAGATGAGAATAATGATCAAAATTTGTTTTCTTATAGGATTGATAACATGTTCAAAGACCTTTTAACCTCATCCCGCATAAACTGCGGACAATACAAAGTCAAACGTTTAGATTTACAGTCCCATTCTCCTGGATAACAAGCATGCAGGCTGACAGATACATATACATACAGTCAGACAGACAGACGGATAGATAGATAGATAGATAGATAGATAGATAGATAGATAGATAGATAGATAGATAAAATAGATAGATAGATCGATAGATAGATACCTCAGCATTTGAATGGGCAACAATATTTTTACACTTAAGGACTTGAGTGTGCCTTGCTTCCATAGGTTGCATGAAACCCTTAGTTTTTGAAGGCCCGGTTGGCTCATTTGGGTACACAAACCAAAATCCAACAGCCTGCAATATTTGAAAAAAATAAACATAAATCAACACCACATAATGATGACAATATATAATGTATAGGTACCGAATACTCAACAAAATTAAAACTCGTTTGTCATGAATGTGTACAAATAAGGACCTCAAAAAATTAAAAAGTGGATTCAGATGTCAAGTAAGACAGAGCAGTCGTGGCAGATCGGTGATCGGTGACACCGCCATGATACTGAATCAATTGCATATAAAAAATGAGTAAAAAATCTGGTGATATCAGTTTTGCTAAATACAGAGAAAATTAGAATGAATTACCGTTATTATGAGTTTCTGATATAGATTGATAATAACTATCATTATATGTCTTACTACTATTGATAAGACAGGGACCTAAACAAAACAGTCAGCGGTGACCATACATTTACTCCATTTTCATACTATTTCATTTGTATCTTCAGTCTGAAGTTAGAATTAAATTTAAACCGGTGCATCTGCTGGATTGCTATCTAATTCCCTATAATCTAAATTCTTTTATAAGTTATATCTAAAGCAATTTCAGTATGCATAAGTTATAATTATATCCTGTAGTCTAAGTCACATTAAATCATCAGTTTTAAAATTATTTTGTAAATCAACCAATTGTCAAAATAAAAACATTTTTCTGATATCAGTGAAAAACAAAAAAGTATATCCTGTATTATTTTTATCAGAGTGTTAAATTTGTTTGAATATTTCAATTTACCAAAATAGTTTTTCTACAAGAATCTCTATGTTAGCCTTTTGATAGAGATAACTTTGGCCATGTGACCATTAATTTTTTTCCGTGACTTTCGTTTTTTCCCCTATGCATAAAATACGATAATACCAGAAATACGTCTTTTTCGGAAGGTAAAATAAACTCTCCCATTCTTTCACTTTCGTTTTTGCAAGTAAAAACATGGCCAATATTCATTAAAAGTATCGAAAGTGTTAAAGTTAAAAGGTTAGTATCAATGGTTTTTATTCAATCAGCAAAAACCACTGGACAATCATAAAATGACTTAAACTGTAGCGCGGTCAATCATATACTGTAAAGGGGGAATAACTCACAGAGATGTTGCTGATAAGTCGGTCAATGTAAGAAACGTTGAGTAGGCTTTTAATAAGATAATGTATACACGTTTTATATTGGCAGGGCATTATGTTATTCTTAGTCCTACAAGTCCGAACTCAAAATCCCGCGATCGTGTCAGGAGAGATAAAACATGAAAATTACACCACATGGAACTAAACCCCTATACAGTAAGGGATACATTTACTTGGCAAAGTAAAATAAAATGGTAAAATACGATGTGGCTATTTGTTGATAATTTGTGTTCTTACTTCGCTTCCCGCTGCTACACAGTTCTCCAAATCGATTAAAGGATTTGTTATCCAAAATGTCGCTGGTCGGCTGCAAAAAATATTTCATCATCTAATCATTTGATATATCTAAAAAACTTATTCGTAATCCAGTGGCCCGTTTTAACAAGAAGTCGTAAGTGGTAATGCGTAAGTCTTACGTTATTGGGTATTAAGACAAAACTTAGGACCGTTTTATCAACACTACCCTAACTCAAGTCTTAAGGTATTTTTGTATATTTTCAAATAAGATCTCGATAGTTTATGAGTATTTTACCTGCTGTATTTACAAAGATAAATTATGACACATACAAAAAGAAGTTAGGACTGTGCACATCTTCTGGGTAGTCATAAAGACCTGACCTGATTTGGTCGTAAGTCAGTGGTCTTTGTAAAACGGTCGTAAGTGTGGTCCTAAGCATCCCCTGTCGACCGGTCACACCCGCCGTGAGTCCACAGTCAAGTCCAATGAAACACGTGAGGAGTGTATCCTCGTCACAACTGGTACAGATGTCTCAACAACCGCCAACGAAAAGGCAACTCAACATTTCACTTAGTGAGACAGAGTAGTCGCAAACAAGACTATTATACCGACCGTAAAATTTGCGGAACGTTGACATTAAACACGGTTTTCGATATCCCTGTGTCAATAATTTGTCAGTGAGTAGTTTACCTCTGTATATGAAATCTTCATATGTTGTACACGCCCTGGCATATCGAATCATTTGTGAAATATAAACTCCATATGCGGGTGATTGAGGGATATTACTACTTAAATGTGGAAATTTTACGATGGGAAAGTCGAAATCGTCGCGTTTGTCGTATAGCTTTGTTGCTAATTTCGCGTCTGTGTTTATATTAAGTAAAATGTCTAAGTATGAAGCGTGTGTGCTTGATTCTGTTGTATCTTTAATTTCTAGTTCGCTGGGATATATCGCATTGACATAGGTATGGAAATTGTCATTATTCATTGACAAAACGTCGTCGATATATCTAAATGTCAAATTAAAGGACACCGCTAACTTTTTCTTCTTTTGATACAGCAGTTTCTGAATGAAGTCTGCTTCGTATGAATAAAGGAACAGGTCGGCTAATAAAGGGGCACAATTGGTTCCCATAGGAATGCCGACAGTTTGTTGAAAGACCACGACACCGAACATTACAAATATATTGTCTATTAGAAATTCCAGCATGTTTATTATATCAACTTCAGTGTATTTATGTGTAGAATCAGAGTGGTGTTTGGCGAAATAAGTATCCTGATAGCCAATCACTAGATATTTAAATTTTTGGGTACCACCTTTAGTGAAAAAACAGTTATCTATGATGCTGAAAAGACTTTCTTTTAATTTTTTATGTGGAATAGTATTGTAAAGAGTAGAGAAATCATAAGTTTTGATACTGTGAATTCGAGAAAAATTGTGTGCCTTCAAATTTTCTAAAAGCTGTTTAGAATTTTTTAAGTATCCACATCTGATTTACACCGCTTCTGGAATAAGCAACTGTACAGTATTGTTGCAGTTTCTCCTTAACGGCTGCCAATATCTTGGTAAGGAGTAAAGATAAAGGTTTGGTAGAACATTTGCTGGATCCTGCTATGTATCTTTGCTTATATGGGGTTTTATGAAATTTTGGTATCCAATATAAATGTGGTAGCTCGAAATTAGTATCCGTTGTAGGTATATCAAATGAGCGTAATACCGACACGTGATTTTGAAGGATCTCGTCCTTTGAAAGTAAGCTACGTGTGTATGTAGGATTTCCAGAATTCGTATTAAACCCAAGTTCTTCTAATAAACAATTATAGTAATGTACCTTAGAAATAAAAACTATATTATTTGAGGCTTTGTCTGCTGGTACCAGTACATATTGGTCATGTAATCTATCCAGTTCAGTTACTACTTCTGGATCATTAAATACAGAGGGATAACGTGTTTTCATAGTCCCTTTAAATTTTCTAATACGAGATTTTATCAACCATCGTATGGCTTTCAGCCACTCAGACAAAGTGTCTGGTTCTACGTCTTCATGTTTGGCCCATCGTCTGGCATAATCTTCGACAGAATCCATAACTAAACTGAAATTCTGACGCCAATTAAAGGAACGGGCTTCTCGGTATTTAGGGCCCCTTAACATAAGATTTTTGAGGCTTTCATTTTCAACAATAGAAACGTCGCCGGTAATGACATGCCCGATATGATTGTATTTGAAAGGAGATGAAGCACATGAACATGTGACAGTGTTATGTTGAAGGTGTTGATGTCTAGGCACTGCAAAACCTGTTTGTAATTTAATAGCTTGGATGCGATGCTAGGTGTATAGCTATATGAAATGCAAGGCGTGGTCTTCAGTTTAAAATGTGGTGGAACACAGGACTGAACTTTTTTTGTGATTTAGAACATTGCCAATATTTAAAGCGTCTATGCCTTTATTTGTAAATTTAAGTTTAAGGAAAAGACGTTTCTGTTCAGAATAGTCATCGTTTGTAACGCGTGTAGGCTTAAACAGTATGTGATAAGCGATGTCCATTATAATGGAAATCAGTATGTATTCTGGGGTTGAAGAATCTGTGTAGGGGTTCATTCTTGCTTCTTGAAAAAGTTTATTGAGATTTGTAAAAGGAACAGATTAAAGTTTGCTGCGAATGTGATGAAGACCCAATGTTTTGTTAAAGTAAGGTAAAAATGATGAAAAAGTGACATCATGTATGTAGGGTCGGTTGTATGAACGATGTCCTTGACTTCGTTTACGTCTTACGTTAGAATTAAAAAGTTCCATCACATTAACACCATTACACAGTGGGCTTGATAGATTGCCTACACTTTGGACCAGAAGATAAAACTTAGTTTTGTAACAAATAAACTAAGCTTTAGCTTCTGGTTCGACTGATTCGTGCCTTTCATTTCTAATGTCAGACTAAGGCCATTCCAAGATTTTTATGTTTAGCGTCCACCTTAAAGTCAGAAACCTATCTTTCTATCAGAAAAAAACACAAAAATGACAGAAAAACACAAGATATTTTTACGGACATTTTTATGGACATTTCAGTATTTTCTAATATGTTAACAAAAGAAAACAAAATTACACTTATAAAAACCATATCTTTAGCACATACTAGTAAATAACCTATGAAAGTTTTATTTTTACAATGATATAAACAAATGTTCATGTTAACCTGTTCACTTTAGATCTATATTCCATATTTTTTCCTAAGATGTTTGTTTTTGTCTGATTAATGATCCCAAAACCAATCCGTCCGCGGACGCTAAACAGAAAAAAACTTGGAATGGCCTAACCCTCAGTTCAAACCCGAAGTATCTTCTTCCCATTCTCTTATGCAGTGATAGATAAAAGATTTGGACATTTCATAATATATAGTACTTTAACCGAATTTCAGACCTTAAAATGTTCAACGTCCGATAATAAATGACATTCATAAGCGATATCTTGAGGAAGAACTATTCTATACCAGATTATCCAGGGTTCGGGAAATCGAGTCGCAAAGGTTGCCAATGAGTCAATTTATAATTCTTCCGTGATCTAGATATATGTTTGTGTTCAATGATTGATAGAATTGTGATGTGCTTATAAAGATAACACTGTGTTACATTTTATTGCATATCATATCATTATGTATATATGTAAAATGAACAATTAATTAATAGGATATTGATATTACATATAATAACAGTTTATCCATAACTTCCCGGATGCCCAGGACCATATTTGACTGTTCACCTACGAAAATAATCATATATCGTGTTCTAATTTTGATTTACCGGTGTTTTTAGCAAAAAGTTTGGTGAAACCCCAAGTATTCAAAAAGAAAGAACATGATATATAGCCTATACTATTTAATCATCGGTCGAGTCGTTGGAGGAGCCGAGAAGAATTATAATAATAAGCTGTAATCCATACATATGGACGAACGAAATGATTACTATAGAATAGAGTCAGCGACTGAGATAAGAATCCTAAGGACAATTTTGAGGGAAATTGTTATTTTGTTTCCAGAAACTTGAACATAATTGGCTTTTAAAAGAAATATATACAATATGAAAACGAAAAATCTACAAAATTTGAAACATTACATCAGACGGAATTCCTTGCTTTCTGGCATTGCATTGGTTATGTTGTAAACATCCTTTTCTCGAACAATGGCTTTTATTATACAAATACTGAATTCTTAGAACGATGGAACTTTGACAATATCGATTGTTAAACTATTTTTTTCTTTGAAGGGTCAAATTATAAATAACATCTGAATCATTGTTGCAAGAAAACAAAAACACTCCATTCCTAGCTTAGCACGTTTTAGACTTTCAGAACTGAATATTTTTAGCACTTTGATGGAGACACATAATGCATAGAAGTATATACAGTTTACGATATGTTATACAACTCTTACTTGTCTGAAGGTATTGCTCCTGTAACCCCTAAAGTGGTACCTTCTGTCCAAGCTCTTTGTCCCAGTCCTAAATTACCTCTTATGTGAGTATGTTTTTCTCCCCCGTCCTCCAGGAAATATCCGTGACCTACTGTATCGTAACACACATTTCCAGTCAGCTGATAATTTAAATGTCATCAAATTAACGAAACAATAAAATGTTGAATAAAGATAAAGTAAATGCAATATTATAAATAACAAAATACAAAATTATGGCATCAAAGCAAATAAACGCTATGATAGACAAATATCACTATGTTATCAAAGTACTGAAGGTAAAAATGAAGAAGTACCAATGCATAATCGAAACTCAAAGTCCATTAGAATATGACAAAATAGAGATCGGTGAAAAGGGCAAACTTGTTGAAAATGTCATTATCGTTTAAGATCTGATTGGTGAATGGAATTAACTGTATATGGTCGCACTCCAGAAAAATATCGAACATTTCGACAGGGGTAAATCAAGGCAAGAAGCATATGTGTTGCTCTTTGCCATCTAATTTATCTCAAGCTCAACAGGATACAGGTTATTCTGAAATTCTGAATTATTCATAGACAGGACGTCGTCGATGTAGACCTACCTGTAAGTAAAATTAAACTTACATGCTAACTCTTCTTTCCTAGAGAGCAGAGACTATATAAATTCCGCTTCATACGAATACAAAAAATGTTAACCAGGAGAGGGGCACACTTGGCACCTTTTGGGATGCCGACTATTTCCTGGTAAACATTTCCCAACAAACACCACGAAGGTTATGTCCAATAGAAACTCCAGCATGATATCAACTTCAGTGTACTTGTTTTTGGAATCAGAGTGTCCCTTCACAAAATAGGGTCCCTCATGACCTTATACTAACTATTTATATCTGCGATTTCCATTTTCATATACAAAGGAGTTTCGTGTAATAGAATAGAGTGTTTTTAAGTTTAAGAGGTTTTGTTGTGAGAAGGGTCCAAAAAGTAAAAGACTTGATGCTTGTCATGTTTAAAATTTGGAGACTTAGGATGTTCCGACGACTCTTATTAATTCAATCTCGTTCTCTCTCTCTCTCTGTCTCTCTCTCTCTGTCTGTCTGTCTCTCTCTCTGTCTGTCTGTCTCTCTCTCTCTCTCTCTCTCTCTCTCTCTCTCTCTCTCTCTCTCTCTCTCTCTCTTGCTCTCTCTCACACAAATATATATATCAGGAGATGAATAACGAGTGTCCTACAGTTTGGAGGTCAACAATATGTGGTGACAGATGTTTTCATTATTTGAAAAGTTGAAATAATATGTAACGGAAATAAATTTTCAATATGTGGTATAGCATTTGTATCAACATGGAGGAAACTGTAAAAATAATACTTTACCCATGCATTTTGTGTTCCATGAACAGTAATACACCGGAACTGATTATGGTGAATTGAGTTGTATCTTAGGTAGGATGAATAACTATACAAACTAGTATCATTCAGGTCTTCGCACATATGGTAATGTAATGGATATCGTCCTACAAGATATGGACAACACTTAACTCATACTTTGCACGAAACAAAAGCATCTTATAAAATTTCTATATTTGTTTATTTAAATGTCTGACATTGAAATACGCAATTTCTGGGTTACGCTCGAATGACCTTTCTTTTCTATAAATAAAGCGCACAATGGGCATAACGTTGCAAGTAGCGGTAGAAGTAGACGTAGCGTCAACCCCAAACGCAGTCTAGTTGCTTTATACCCCGTTTCCAAGGAGAGATTTAATTAGCAGGACAAGTACTATTAGAAGAACAGTGTCAAATTTCGAGCACGATCAGACAAGCTCAGAGAGTAGGAAATTATAACGTACTAACTGTGGACAACTAAATGTATCTGATACCGAAGAGTACTAACTATTACATCTTCATCTCCCTATAGCTAAGAAACAAAGTACTTCTTATCGTCATCTCTGTATAAACTGGAAATGTTGATTATGTTTCCAATATACAAGTGCGATCTGATATGCTAGTGCTATTCAACATATGATCATTTCATACACAGAGGCAATTTACATAGTATGTAGTTTTTTTCACAAAGAATCTTGTACGCTACGCTAGTATTTCTCAGATCCTGATCTTGCTGGTAATTTTCACATGTTTCTAACTGAAAAGTTTTGTTACTTCTTCGTTGAATACGGATTATGATATAGTTATTCCTTTTTTATTTTTATTTGGATCACGATGAGGACTCATGGAGGGTAGAACAGGGCCTGGCACCATATTATTTAAGAATTACACTGTACTCTTTAGCTAATTCTGAAATCTGATTGACCGAACAAGCCATTCCCAAATATTATAGTGCCGGGCACAGGTCATCAGAGGAGATTAACATAGATGTGGTACCGAATCCAAACTTACGACTTTTCGTATTGCAAAAAAAAATGCACGAACACATAATTCTTCCTCTTCTTCAGTTGCTGAGATGAGGGTCAATCTTTTGTTGAGATTATCTAAGTATTTGAGTGTTATAGTATTGCAAAACAGGAGATCAAAATAAATGTACAAGACGATGGTTTTTGTCAATAAGACATCCTCATTGGGGCTCGAATTTAAAATACAAAATTAATTTCAGAAAGAGAAAGAGGAATCACACAAAACCAAATACTAACCTTAATGTACAGCCAAACCGTCTACTGATTAATTCTTATCCTTAAAGAAGTTGTAACTCTCGACAGAAATTACATTGTTAAATAATTGATCAAAATCTTGTCTTGAACACAATATCACATTCACCTGATCATGAGGGCCGAGCGTATGATTACTTGAAATACATTTGGATAACATTTACAAAGTGTTACGGATACACACACACACACACACACACACACACACACACACACACACACACACACACACACACACACACACACACACATATATATATATATATATATATATATATATATATATATATATCAGAAGTCTATTACTCTATAAGTTTGAAACTGTACTATTAGGGTCATCAGACATGATCAGTATCTTTTTGTAGGTGTACACTGCTATAATGTAATGTGACCCGGTAAGGTCAAATGACGCAGCGCCCCATGTCATATTATATTTAGTTAAGTTGAATCAGGTCGAATACGTTGTGTATTTAGCCAAGAATTTGCTTGAGATATCCCATAGTAGTCAAAACATGATGAAGAGCACTTCGATCGTCTCCTTCAGCAATATGCAACTTGACATTGACAGTGTCTATCAAGGTTGACTGCATGTTGTAAACAAATATCTGTCAAATTCAAAATTAATGATTGCTCCCTCATGACATGCCACTTACACTACGAAATATTTAAGCTGAATTCGATTTATTTCCCGTTAATCACAATTGCTTTAATGGGCGTATATAATGTTTCTTTCTTGGATTAGCTATTGCATACTTCCAGAGTAATAGTCTTCTGATATATATTACCTAATACCCGCGGCTGTCCCATATTTGATAGTTCCACTCCCTCGACCCGTACAATTTTAAACTTCTTCAAAAACTGAAAATATAATAATTTAAATGTTAAAATGTAACACAATGCAATCTGATTCGGTTATTAATACATATTTTACAGTAAGAATTTATGATGCAAACTTTAATGCAAAAACCTAAAGCTACAGCAACAAGTAATTTCAGGTTATTGTATTGAATTTGTATGTTGAATGTGTGATTCCAAGATAAAGTGATACGCTGTTTGGTTAGTTGTCACCAACGAGACTGCTTTCCGTTGTGGAGTCGCAGTGCAGCAGAGTGTCTCTGATATCTCATATATTGCAGACTGCAAGTCGTGCCTTTGTAGCATCTGTTGGAAAGGAAAAGTTATCTCTGTTCTTGGAAAAAAGTTGTAGATGAGCAAATGCGATGAGCTCTGGTGGCTAAACCTTTAGGTAAGTGTGAGGAGGTGACACTTTGATGGCATAAAGTATAGCTGAGAATATGTGGGTTTAGTATGGAGACTGAACTCAGTATTTCCATCAGAGTGGATGTTATGTCCAGGAAGGCGTTTTTTGGATTCAGAAATATCCACATTGATAAGATGGAATGAGTTTTTTTAGTTCCCTTTGCAGTGTCACTTAAATTGAAATTGTTTAATTCTAAAACATGTTCTAGAAACATGATAAGGGATTCAATAGGAGGACATTGACTCAATATGCCGTTTCATACTTCTCTTCAAACTTCAATATCTTATCCAATACAAATTCGAAAAATTTCCCAACCTCTTTACATGAAAATAATTCATGAATGTTTATCTTACTTTTACGTGTCCTCCGTT
This sequence comes from Atrina japonica, assembly GCA_030159075.1. NCBI lineage: Eukaryota > Metazoa > Mollusca > Bivalvia > Pterioida > Pinnidae > Atrina > Atrina japonica. The sequence goes on along the minus strand of BROG01000060.1, from coordinate 1,245,679 downwards.
GTCGTTTCCTTCAGAAACCTCTCCTCTAATATGAATGTTATGAGTCATCACACCAACCTCAGCCCTCATGTCAACGTTTTTATAAATTTCTCCAAAGTGTGTGTACTCCAAAGGAACTTCAATAAATGAGCAAATAATATGTGTCGTGAAATAAGACATTTAAATTGTTTGTTTCGTTTTAAATTCTATAAATTTAGGTTTAACGATTCAAAACTTCAAATCCATTTAATGTCTGGTGCGATTATAGACAAAACAAATTCAAATGGTAAACATATAGTGAATTTTGAATATTATATCAGTATTTTCTATACTTCACTTGAACTACATGTTCTGGTTTATATTTATTTATATATATATATTTATATATATATATATATTATATATATATATATATATATATATATATATATATATATATATATATATAAATGTGTGTGTGTATGTGTGTGTGTATAAGTATGTATTACAAGTATATATTATAAATGTATAAATGCATATGTAAAAGGTGACCTTTGTCTTGAAAATGTTGTGCATCTGTATTTTTGCTCTATTTTAAAAACAAAATATGCAGAATTGTTGAATAATCATTATATATTTTCATTCAGAACAAATTGTATCATGTATATTAATCATATACTATGGGTTGGTGGTCTTTCATACTGAAATAAATTATATTGCATTGAAAAATTAACATTAATTTGGAAATCAAAGAAAAATGTTTCTTGATTTACAGACAGATAAGTAAAACACCCCATTATGACAAAGAAGATACTGAACAATCTATATAGTTTAAATGAAGTATTTTTCAAATACAAATGAACATTGAAAAAGAATATTTTTGATTTTTCATTTAATAATAATAATAATAATAATAATAATAATAATAATAATAATAATAATAAAAAATAATAATAATAATGATAATAATTTTAGTATTTTTATATTTTTACAAATCTGAATGTGTAATAACACTTATACATACCGTCAAGTCGGATTTCTGTTGATAAGCAGCCCTCGCACGGAATACGTGTAAATTCTTCCACCTGTTCCATTTTGAAATCCGTCGACGTAATAAAAAGTTCATCACCTAATATATATGTCATGTTTTAATTTTTGAATTTGCTAGTTGGGTGGTAAATACAAAAATTAAAACAGGACAAGTTGTCAAGTTTTAATTTTTTTGTATTTACCACCCACCTAGTAAATTAAAAAATTAAAACATGGCATATAATGAAATATCACAGAATGGTTTACGCTATTGTTGTGTACGAATTTTAAATTTGAAATAAATTAAAAATGAGAACAGGATAATGTGTTAAAATATTTAAATTAAGTTAAATTCAAGAGTAATGAAAAGCTACGCACACTTGAAAAAAAATTCACTTCAATTATACATTTTAGAAAAATTTAGAATTTATCTGAAAACCACAAAATGTGTATAATGGAACATCACTATAGAGACCACCTGACAGACTCGAAGTGGTCTGATTAATGATGTGGCCTCTCAAGTGAGGTTCTGTACTTATTAGATATCTATCAAGAGAGTGTAAATTAATGGTCTGAAAGGTGAGGTGGTCTTTACGTGAGGTTCCACTGTAGATGATAAATTGTGAAGTTTCGATCATAAGCCGTAAAATATATTTTCTATTCAGTTTGGGTTCTTGTTCCTGAAGCGACAAACGTTTGTCTACTAACCATCTTTCCAAGATGAAACATTGTTGGCAACTTTAATTATCGGTTTTGAAAAATCGGTATTGAATGCAATGAAATCGCAAAAGCTCTTTGACTTTGTTGTAACGTGGTTGTACGCAGTTACCACAAATTCTGTCTTATTTTCGTATAGAACCATATCAACGTATGCCTCTACGGATGTAGCACCATTAGCTGCCAGTTTTAAGTCTTCTTTTGCTGATGCTGTGTTACCTATCAACGTAAAATGCACATATACTAAAATGTTAATCGCAAGAGGACCAAAAGTCTGAAATAAAGTAAAATATTGACAATTGAATTATAAAATAGGAGTTAGGATTTCTAGTTGAAACGTTCCTTTTCATCTTTTTATATAAGATTACAGACACTTAAGTATACACCGTCAGGAGTATCGGAAGTTAATATATAAATATGGTAAACATGGAAGGAACACTGACCTCTGGAGAAATCATAGACGGAATCAGGGGCCCTTTTTAGAATGGTTTTAAGTCCTAAATCCTAACTTTTAGTCCTAACTACCATGGTAACGCATCGCTGATTGGTCTGTCCCATGACAATTAGGACCACTAGTTAGGATTTTGTAAAACCGTACCCAGGTGTCTTGGAGGAGTAGATATCCTCTCTCGACTGATCACATCCTCCCGTGATTTTGCAGTCGAAATCATTTCAAAAGAAAGAAATGAGGAATACCTCTTCGTCACATTCGATAAAAAACTCCCCAAAACATTTTTGGTCACCTCAAAACATTGTAATGACATACAAGTCATTACAACGACCACAAAACATTGCTTTTTAGACAAATATCCTGATACCACTGAGACTGCAACTTATCAATACGATTACAGTAAAGTATTTAAAGACTATAACTTATCTCTACGTAGGCCAATATAAGTAAACAATAAAATTACGGTAAAGTATTTAAAGACTATAACTTATCTCTACGTAGGCCAATATAAGTAAACAATAAAATTACGGTAAAGTATTTAAAGACTATAACTTATCTCTACGTAGGCCAATATGAGTAAACAATAAAATTACGGTAAAGTATTTAAAGACTACTCTTATCTCTACGTAGGCCAATATGAGTAAACAATCAAATTACGGTAAAGTATTTAAAGACTACTCTTATCTCTACGTAGGCCAATATGAGTAAACAATAAAATTACGGTAAAGTATTTAAAGACTATAACTTATCTCTACGTAGGCCAATATGAGTAAACAATCAAATTACGGTAAAGTATTTAAAGACTACTCTTATCTCTACGTAGGCCAATATGAGTAAACAATCAAATTACGGTAAAGTATTTAAAGTATGTAAAGGCGAATTTCATTATATCTTATTTATAATTTTAACATTAAGTTTTTCTATTAAAGGAAAATAAAAACCATTAGATTCCCAATGAAAGCATGCATAGCTGATGCTTTTGTATATAAACCTAGATAAACCCAAGCAGAAAAATGGCAATTTATCCGCCTGTCACCTATGTTTAATGTTTTCTGTAAATATATATATTTGGAAAGTTGCTTGAGAAACCCAGTTTGACAATTATTCACTTGCAAGTTGTTCATATACAGCCGCGTGTGTGTGATTAATTCCCTGATTTTACGTCACACGAACTTTTTCAGTTATGAAGCGGATGATATGACTAATGATATTATGCAAATAAACAATTAAATGATAATCATTACCAAAAAAATGATTTTCGTAAATAAATGAGGAGTTCACCGATACAATAAGAATGATTTCTCACCTTTGATGGCAATAAGTGCGTAAGCTGCATTTGACTGCATTAAATTTAATTTGCTGTCTGATCCAATCAAATTCGTCACGATGTTTGTTAAATTATTCAAGGACCATCCATTTCCACTAACAATTTCTTTCTGTGTGGCCATTGCCACCACATCTCCATTTGGTATATCTACAAATATGTTTAGAAAGGTCAAATGAAAAAGTACCAATGATCCAAACTACTAGTCCATTAGAATACGACACATTGGATATTTAAAAAAATAGCTCAACATGAAGAGCAATTCCGAATCCCAAACGGGATGGGACCAGGTGTCCCCAAGGAGTCAAGGAGTCCCCTGTTAGCATATTATCTTATGCTGGTGTAATATGTGTTTTATTATTTTTTCGATATTTTAAATGTATTTTTCGCACATTTACATGTAGCATAATTTTTCTATTCATATTTTTGCATTTGTATTAAACCTTATGGCTTTTAATTTTTGTAATTACTTTATAATTGAAACATATATATTATGACTTACAACAATAACTATAGTGCCCATAGTTGGGCGTGTGTTTATAGAAGGGGATCATAGTGTCTTAGATGGGCCTCTGTGGTCGAGTGGTTATATCATCTCGCTTTTTAACCATGAAGTTTCTCTTGTCAGCGCAGGTTTGAGCCCTGTTGGAACTAAAGCTAATTTTGTGAGAACGCTCTCCTCCAAAAAACTTACCAACACCATATAACTACCATGGCAACATTGTTCAGTGTGGCGTAAAACAACATTCAAAATATTAAATCAAATCATAGCTTCTAAATGATATAGCCTCATCTGTCGTAATTTATGCAAATTGTAAAATGAATGCTATTACAGTATGAATGTGTGTATGATAAAACTGATAAATATAGTGCTATGATAAATATAGTGCTATGATGAATATAGTGTTATGACATACTGTGGAATAGTACCCGGAATGTGAATGATTAACCGCTATAATTGTGCCTGTAGCCAAGAAAAGGGTCCTTAAGATTGGATTTTGAGTGGGGTGATTTGTGATTTTTTATGTTTTTAGAAACTTTTAAAACATATGTGGATTAAAACAAATATAATATGAAAATGAGCGCAGGCGAGAACAACTCTTTTGTTTCAGGTGCGAATAATTTACAACATTAGACATATTCCGTCAGACAGAATTCCTTGTATTCTGACATTTCATTGGTAATGTCGTAATGAACTTTTTCTGCTGACTCAAATATCTTTTGTTTTCTACAGAGTTTGAATTCCTAAAACCTTCAATTCCATGTGGATTTTTAATAAGAAGTGTAGAAAAGTATAAATATTATCTATAAAATGGAGTACTTTTCGATTAGTTCATTATAAATATACTAAAGGTATATGCTACATGTATTTTAATATTGCCTTTGAATGACGAGAAATGTTTTCTATTATAAAGTGTTATAAAGTGTTGAAATTCATCGCAAAAAAATCCCTAGCATTATTTGGTGTACAGTATTGCAGTATGGATTCAAAACAGTATGTTACATATTTTGTATTTACAAAAATATTTAAAATTTGGCAAATAGAAGACTTTCTATAGTCAAAATACCAATTTTATATATATCATTTTTCATTTATAAATGTTTTGTACAAATGTTTGTTGAAAACAATCAGTTATATTATACGTGTGAGTGTTAATTTCTGTATAGGTGATCAATTTCACGGATTGTTATTTTCACGTTTTCACTTTCCTGACACGGTCGATGATTGGTTTATGACAATGAATTATACTGAAAGTATCGTATTACATATGATATTTGACAATTTTTGTACATGTAAATGACAATCCGAATATAAACAGATAAAATATTTGATTTTATTCGCTGTTATAATTGATCGTCATTTAATGTGTACTATTCTGTAACAAATTAAGCAACTATAATGAGATATTTTCATACTGTCATTTCAAAGCATTATACCCGTACATGTTGTTATAAAGAGTTTTGGGAAAACATTTGCAATCAAACCAACGGAAATGAGAGTCGGAAAGTCCTCAAGTCTATTGATATTTAGAAAAAGAAGGGAAGTAACTCCGAAATATAAGGTTTCGATTGCAGCCCAGTTTAAGTTTTCACGAACAGTATTATAACCAATCAAGTGAACGAGCGTATGTATGATACACATGTTGACATATAAAATCCTCAGATACCAAAGTATAAATCTTTAGAATGTCTAGGATATAGGTACAAATCTGGTAAAAATGGACATGTGATGTGGACTTAAGCCAATGCATTATGGGCTCGCTCTATGAAGGTACCAAACCAATCATGGCTTTGGCAATAAGTATAGTCTGAAAGACCAGGGGCCCATTTTATCAAAAAATTGTAAGTTCCAAGTCGTAAGTCCTAAGTTATTTAAATAGTAAGAGAAAACTTAAGACCAATTTATCAATGCTAACCTAAGTCAAGTCTTCAGGTATTTTCGCATACTTTCCAATTAGATCTTGACAGTTTATGAATACGTCTACTTGTTACATTTACAAGGACAAAACATGACACATACAAAAACAACTCATGGTCTATGTACAGCATCTGCATAGTGATAAACACTTGACCTGATTTGGTCGTAAGTCACACGTCCTATTTCGTTGTAAAACGGTGGCAAGTCGTTAGTGTGGTCCTAAGACCAAGTCCCAGACTTAAGACCTTTCGTAAAACGGGTCCCAGTGGCTCTTCGTTTTATTTTAATGGCTAGACCTTTTACTATCAAGTGAGTAAGTAGATCACGGTTGGTAGAAAATATGAAAAAATGCTTGATGCCTATAATATTAAGGAAAACTTACTATTAATGAAGACATTGATTTTGTCAATTTCTGCATCTACTTTTGCTTGAGAAGATTTTAGTAACCCAACATGTATACTGTTCACCTTCTGACCATTTTTCTTAAAATGATAAACGTACAGTCCATTTTTGGTAATTATATTATCTTCTACCTGCAACACAAATAATAAGATATTTTGAGAATTACTGTCTTCAGGAGAAGGCCATTTAAAAGAATCATCATAAGTCTCATAACTCTGACAAATATTGCTGAATTATTGCTCAAGATCTGAGATCTTATTGAGCATATCATTGTAGCTTCATACCAGATTTGTTCAAATATTCATGAAAGAAACTCAAGTTATTTGACCAGGACCAAAATGTTGCAAAACACAAACGAGCACACAGAGGATACTACGATAATATTTCGGGAGCATAAAATTTCTTAACGTATATACAGAAATGTAATTATGCAATGAATGGAGAACAAATCTCAAAGAATAATACAACTTTTACTTTGTGTTGAAACCGGATTCCTGTCTGTGCATCAAATTTATGGGCTGTTTCTGTCAACTTTGTCCATGTAAGAGTTTTCAGTCCATGAAGTTCCAGTGTTCCACCCTCATCAACTCCAATGAATTTTTCCCCAAAACCTGGGATGTTTAACTTTTCATTAGGTTCACCTGCAACGATATTCATCAGCTTAATACATAATAGATATAGAAAATGTAAAGCGACAACGTAAAGATTGAATAATAATTTGAGTACCAGAAGACCGAGACATAAATATAGGGCTCTTCTCATTATTTATTTCATTAGGAACTAATTACAATTTGATAGTTTGTTTGGTTGTTGTTTTCTCTGCCCAAACCATTTCACTGACGTGAAGACACGATTGTATTTTTTTTCACCATTGACAGGTTTAACGTACGTCAATGAAGTGATTTTCCTTAAACGTGTCACGCCTACCGTTACCTTAGATTTTAGTATCATCCGGAAGAAGTATTAATTTTTGTGTTAAAATGAAGTAGAAACAACTGAAATCATATGCATGTTACATACTTATTGTTTTTACACGAAAAGATTTATTTTTAGCATGGAGAATATTAATATGATTAGGTGACTAATTTAATCATGTTGTACAGCGACTTAGCTGTATAGGCTACTATGAGGACGATTTTGTTCGCGAGCGAATTAAAGTTAGTAAAGATGCATAATTTACCTATAAATCTAGCATTTTTATCAGACAGAGTAGACTGGATTGCAGTTTGGAGGAATAAAACATTTTGCTTTCTATTTACAACTTTTAAATTATTATAATCGAATGCTGCAGTACTGTGTTTGGTACTACTTCAGTAATCGCGGGCATGAACTCGATCAATAAGACCAACAACTATATGTAAGATATTGTCTTGCCCTTTATGTGCGGAAAGATTAAAAAATGTTTCCCATTTACTATAATTTATGATAGGATGAAAATTTTGTATCTATAAATGATCTAGAATTATGTTGAAAAACTGTATAAACAACATTAGAACATTTTAATTCGGTTCTTTTTATATAACATACATGCACTATATCATATTGCGCACGCAGATTCATTTACTCTGACGATAACGCATAGCACAAAATATGCGCCAAAATTGATTGCGCTTAACTCGACGATCGCTATAGCCGGCTATCGCCTTTGGCGATATGTCCGGTCTAAAGTACTTTCTCACTGCCTTAAATCTCACTAAATGATTGTTACCTAGAAGAGTAATAACAGCTTTCCCTTTAAATTTACAACTTTCGGACCCGATATGAAGTTCTCCTCCAGATTTTATCCATATATAACGCACGCGAAGATTATGGTTTATGTCTGGACTCAGCACTAGCTTTTTAGTAATTGTGATGCTAAACAATTCCGGGACTTCTGTATTCAGCAATATATCTTTTGTCACTGTCACATTGTCGTTTTCAACTGGAACCTGTAAAAATATAAATCACATGTAAAAGTTATATACGTAAAAACTTACCACTCAGTATTTGTCTATGTAAATACTCGTTTTGTACGTGTTTATATACAGAAGCAAACATCGTTGTGACAAGTGAAGAATTGCCTATAATGCAAATATGTATGTTTTATTCAAAAGTATTACTTCCGAGACAGAAACTTGCAAATTCCAAACATATCTAACTAAAATGGAAGCAAGCGTCACCTTCTCTAACCCATGACCGTCTTTAAACGCGCAGTGATATTTTAACTACGGTGCATCTATACATACTTTCAATTTAGTGTAGTAGTAGTATTAGTTATCTGTAGTAGGATAATGATGATGACGATGAAGATGACGATGACGACGACAATGATGATGATCAATCTATATTTCAGATCTTAATGAAACTTGAATATCAGAAATATGTCACTCAATATAAGTTAAATGTTCATTTTCTAGCTGTGATTCAATTTTCAAGTTTCTTTAACATTTTGTATATTTTGTATATTCCACATTCAGTGTGCTCCAGACACCTCTGGATGTGGATAATAAGGAGAGCCTCTGAGGAGATATTATATCCACTCCAGACACCTCTGGGTGTGGATAATAAGGAGAGCCTCTGAGGAGATATTATATCCACTCCAGACACCTCTGGATGTGGATATTAAGGAGAGCCTCTGAGGAGGTATTACATCCGCTCCAAACACCTCTGGATGTAGATATTAAGGAGGTTCTGTGAGGAGGTATTACATCCGCACCAGGCACCACTGGATGTGGATATTAAGGAGAGCCTCTAAGGAGGTATTATATCCGCTCCATACACCTCTGGATATTGATATTTAGAAGAGCCTCTGAGGAGGTATTACATCCGCTCCAGACACCTCTGGATGTGGATATTTAGGAGAGCCTCTAAGGAGGTATTATATCCACTCCAGACACCTCTGGATGTGGATATTTAGGAGAGCCTCTGAGGAGGTATTATATCCGCTCCAGGTACCTCTGGATGTGGATATTAAGGAGGTCTTCTGAGGAGGTATTATATTCGCTTGATGTAATTATGAAAATAAAATATATTTAAAAAAAAGTTTCTTTTAACAACATAATTTTGTTTTATATCAATTAACATACCTAACAACGCATACCAAAACACATGTAAAGTTTGACATAGATTTAAATTGGTATAATTATCGATATTTCAATATTTCAACAAAATAATAATTCATAAATATATAAATGTTTACATTTAATTTCAAATATTCAAAAAGCATTTACACCATTTATGTTACTCCATTTTAATCTTAGCACTTTGCTGCGCTAAAATCGAGATATAAAACATTAATTGTTGTCAATTTCTTCACGGTTCAGTTCATTTTGTCAAACAGGTGCTGCAGCTGGGGTAATTTCCATTAAAAATAGAAACGTGATAAATATTTGCGTGATAAATATTGTGCGTCGGAATTTAAACATTTCATTTAGTGAAACAGAGTAATACAAAACAAGACTATGATACCGACCCTAAAAAAATAGGCTCAGGTCAGGTGGTAACGTTTGACATCAAAATTAAAAAAGTATCAAGGTTTTCATAAAAATATTCCTGTGTATATCGATAATTGTCAGTGAGTAGTTTTACCTCCGTATATTGTAATGTACGATATGTTGACCAGTCACGAACACAAAATCTGGTTGGGAACGAATCCTCGTCACAATCGAATCATTTGTGAAATATTAAGACGCCACCCTATCTGCAGGTGAATATTCCTGTGTGGGATATTACCTCCGTAACTTAACATCTGGCATTGAAAATTTTTGTGAAATATTAACGATAGGAAAGTCGAAATCGCCCATGTTTATCGTGTCGTATAATTTTAATTTCCCGTCAGTGTCTATTATAAATAAAATGTCTAAGTAGGAAGCGGGTGTGCTTGATTCTGTTGCGTCTTTTAATTTTAAGTTCGTTGGGATATATCACATTGACATATTATGAAAATTGTCATTATTAATTGACAAAACGTTGTCGATTTATCTAAATGTCAAATTAAAGGACACCGCTAGCCTTTTCTTCTTTTGATTCAGTATTAGTAGCAATCTAAGTAGTAATCAAAGTACTGAAAATACTGATACCAGTTGATGGTAATTGTTAAGTTTTATTGAGGTATAATACACTCAGTATACTGAAAATATATACATTGTGTACACATGTTTGAAATATATCGCAAGTTAATTTCAATAAAGGGTACCACTGTCATGTTGTAAATTTTGAATTTACTGTCACAATATGACATCAGCCTTTTTAATGAGAAAATGCATGTCATTTCGAGAGTTTCCAAATTAGCTAAAACCTGTGAAAATCACCCAATTTTATTTCAAATAAGAACAATAATGAAAATGAAAAAATCACAATATTTTCACATTTTTTACCATTTATATCATACTATCATAGGTCGAATTTTCACAATGATTTTACATTACTTTTTATTTAGGTAAAATTAGGTTTTACAAAAAAGTAACATTCAATCGAGTCAGACATTTGGCCTAACGTGAGTACTGATAGCTTAATTATCATGCAACAAACTACATAGATCAGCGATATGATTATAAAACCTTGTGCTGATAAACATAATTTCATCAATATTAAATTTCTATGCGACAGGACAGTATTGTACCCTTAAACTATACTTCTCATCAGTAGCCTTAAATCCCTAGTTCAATACATGTGCATGTAAAACATTTTCCCAACTTCAAAGAGCTCCCCGAGTTTCTCATCAGTTAAGGATGATCACCTATAAAGGAATTCTCATTGATGTATGTGTGCAAACCTCGAAATTCTTTCTTTTTTTTCACTGAATGTACCTAAAATATACTATTTTAAAGCAAAGACTATCCATATTTTTTATTTTTTGCATTAATATGACGTTGATGTGTAATATCCTTATAAAACTATACAAAAGGGAAATCAATTGATTCATATATGGCACCATCAAATATACATACAAATATCCATCCATATTAATTTTCAGTATACACGGCTATACACATGATATAAAGAGCAAAAAGCTGAAAATATCTTTGTTTTCCCAATCAGTGACCTTTATTTTGTAACCATAGCAAGTGACACTTTCATTACATCTGCCATTGAATTTGTAATACAAAAATACCCCAAAGTACCATTTTTCACGAAAATATGACAATATCAAACTTCTGACCAATCACAGGCTTTTATTTTTTTACCATAGCAAACAAGCTTTCTGTAACATCTACCATTGACTTCATCTTACCAAAATACCTCGTACTGCAAATTTTCATTAAAAATATCATCGAAGTACATGTACCTCTTTATACTTATTTTCGCCAATATCTGACAATATCAAATTTGTTGTACTTCCAGATTTATCTCCCCTAAAGTATCTATGACGCAATCAAACTGTGGATCATCCTAACGATCACGTGAACGAGGAATGACGCAACTTCTATATCCTACTTCACAGCCAGATCTTGCCAATACACAGAAAGGGTAACTCGACCAAAAATCATTGCATATTAATCGTGCGCAAGAATTGTAAACAGTCCGATCAATCGCTTTTAACATCAGTATATTTCTGTCACAAGGGTATAATGTTAAAGTTATATTCTAAAGCAAATTTATAATATCTTAAAACTCATAAATGAATTATTCATCATTCAACAGGGTATATAACTGAATATGTTAAATTTTGATATTTCCGTCGCAATTTCGGCAATTTGGGGGAAAATGAATTTTATCACAATATGATAAAATAAGTATTCTTTAGTTTAAGAAAGCAATGTACTGTACGTGTACTTATTTTAGCGGTATTCTGATATTAGCGGTCTTCGCACTCATCTCATTGGGCCAAATCAAAGGCAGTGCTAAAATTTCTCCATCTGGCATTCTTTATACACGACAAAAGAAATGAAATTAATTGCGGGAATTCAAGATTAAGCTAATATGTCAATGCCCCCTGAGAGCGCTAACATATGAGTGCGCTAATTTAAATACACATACTGGATTGGATTTGAAGAAAGGTTTTTTGAATGATTAATGTACAGTAATCATTAAACAAATACAACTAGGATTTTATGTTTTATGTCGTCAATATTAACTAGAGAAGTTTAGATACACAATAACAATGTGCACGATTAGTTCCACCTTTGATATTTTGTCCCTGGTAACCTTATATCTGTACATGGGACATGCCTATCTACCATTAATTATAATAATCATAGTACCTTACGAGGCATCCACGGTAGAGCTCGACAGCAGGTCAGTTTCCTGTCCTTCGATTGATACAGTAAAAACCTAGGTCCCGTGTCACAGTAGATGTCGGCACGTTAAAGAATCCTACCTGCTCAATGGCCGTAAGTGCTGAGCATAGGCCAAAATTGGTGACGTCTCCATATGAGTGAAAGATTCTCAAGTGACACTTTAAACAATGCAACAACAACAACAACCTAACCAGGCATCAATGTTTTACCTGTTATACAATGGATACCTTAATGTAGTTCTTACCGTGTCTACAAAGCCCTAGAAAGGTGGATATTCTGCTAGATCGTTGTTAGATTCATCAATTGTCGTCCTCCACCACGATCATTCAGAAATATACACCATTCACGTTGTTATATTTGGAATACATAACTATTATGTAGATAAGTAATTGTTAAAAATTTAAACAGCAACAAAATCTGCAAAAACGACTGCCGAACTTTCTTGGTTGACAGAAGTCAATAGAAAGTATTTAATATATCATTTACATAAATGCCATTGCAAGTTACTTAGACTATAACTTCTGTATATTGTTCAACTGTATGTGTGTCTTGAAATATACAACGGCGTATATCTGTAAAAGTTGTTTAAACGGCGTATTTGCATATAGGCTAATAGGCTGCAGCCTACACAAAAAAGTCCCCATCGCACACCTACTTCCTCTCGACGCTTTGCGTCTCGGAAAAAGACTGTGGCATCATCTAAACCTACACATCATACTTAATATAAGCCTCAGGTTTTACATTTCATATCGCGTACCGTAATACTACTCAGTTGCAAGAAATACAATCTTTAGAGTCAAAACTGCATGGAAATATTTTTAAAGAATGCTTTGAATAAAAAAATGCAAACTTATTTGTAAAATAAAAAAAGATAAACAGGAAAAACTAAACAACAACATTAAACAAAATGAAAAAACAAAACCATTTCAACAACTGATGCAATCTTTTTTGTTTTTCTTGAGATATATTTAATATAAAACCATATGAAGATTACCTATTAACAATTACAAAGTCTTTCACTATGACCCATCAACATTTTGAACTTTCTGTGTTTGTTTTGAAAGAAATTCCAGGGTTAGTTTATGATACCGATGGATTTTGCAGCATACACACTAGTAGGATACACACTAGGGAATGGTGACATAGAGAGAGAGAGAGACAGACAGACAGACAGACAGACAGACAGACAGAGAGAGAGACAGAGAGAGACAGAGAGAGACAAAGAGAGAGAGAGAGAGAGAGAGATATTCATCAATTTTGACACGTTGCTGTACATTACATTAGATCAGCATTATTTTCCTGCATATTTTCACATATTGGCCTAGATTGTAGTCATTAGAATGTATAAGTCAGTACCACTCGGACCGGCGATACTGATATCTTCAAAACACCTTATTGAGTCCGTCTCATAGCCAATGAAAGGCCAATAAAAGCTCATGTTAATTAGTCAACCTTTTTGGTCACATTTAGACTGGATCTGTAACTTTAAAGTCTAATGTCATAATTCAGGGGTGAACAAGCATATATTGAATGTAAAATCATTTTGAAATTAGCTTCTAAATAGAACACTCACGAATTCTGACAGTGGACTTTACCATTATTTGAAATGGCTACAAGAGTCAATAGGTTAATAAGTCTTCATCAAATAAGCTCAAAAAGTGGCATCATATAAAACCAAACATTGGCGGATTCAGAGGGGAGGATGCAGGGGTTGCAACCCCCTTTAAAAATTCAGAACGGTCCCAGACCCCTCGCCTCTAAAGGCACACACCTTTGGCACTCGCATTTAGTAATTATAAAAATTGTCAACCCCCTTTCAAAAAAGCCTGGATCCACCCCTGCCAAAACGGTATTATTCATTCGAAATATGACTATAGTATAAACAATCAGCTGGTACAGAAATACCGGGTACTGGGTTAATGAATATCCTCGGGAACTCAAACGGTCCACTAACAATGGTTTTACATGGTTAAGTTTTAATTGAGATATGTGTTATTAGTCTTTACATCTCGATAAAAATTCATATAGGGATTTAAAACTTTCAAAGAGTAACGTAATATCAATAAAAACCAAAGTGCTCCAAAGGGAAGTATCGTTATGTTTCAGTAATTACCACAGTGTGGAACATAATTACTTTCAATTATATACATAACAAAGGACGCTCTCAGTATTTCCTTATGCAGAAAGGTGACTAAAGTAAGTAAACATCTTATTGTTGCTATATATTTCATATAAATCCAGTTGTCAAAACATTCATGTAAAGTCATTTTGAATCAAGTTTTAAATAATTGATAGAAAACTCAAAATATCTGACAATTTATTGTGTTTTGCTCAAGTTAAAATTTTACGCTTTCAAGATTCTGCAATTTAAACAGAAAGCCATTGTTCATGATACAATTCTTTATTTACACATATTAAAACGAGATATTAAAAGTGACTTTCCTAAAAACGCATCTTTATGATTAGAATAAAACAACGGGAACCTTATTAAAAACAGCAACTCCAAAATATAATTTTATTGTTGAATAAAATTGTGTTGAAGTTGATTAAGATATTATTTTGTAAAAGTTATTTGAAGAAATGTGATTTGATAAGAAATTTATATAGAAAAATAGAATGTTTAATCGCTCTGTCACCATGCTGTAGTTTATATAAAGAACACACAAGCGCCTCAGATGTTACAGCCTTTTTTCGTTCCCCTGTCTCTTAATTATCAATATAATTTTTATTAACAGCAATGAATGGTAATTTTTAGTTTATGAACACAAGTATTTGGTTTAAGTGATTGAAACATGAACTGATAAGACAACGATTCTCGAAGAAACATTGAAATATTTAGTTATTAGCAGCAAAATCTTACCGTATTACTGTCCCATGCACTTGTTTCATTCCAGGATAACAGGGCTCCATTGTCCTCTGGACAAATACTGTGACAAGTACGAAGGGAAATGATGGCAATAACACTGAAGAAATAAAGCATCATCTTGTCTAGGTACACCTGGAACAGGTGTACTTAATTTTGTGATGAATAAACTATATATTATACATATATATATATACTTTAAAATCAAAGTATTGTCCAATCCATGCGTACATGTATATCTTATTTACATATACAGATTTATCCAATCAAATGTGTATTAAATAGTCCTGTAGCGGGTGAAAATTATTCTGAATCATTCACTTGATACAGATAGAGCATTAGAGCATAAAGGGCAGGTACAATGTTTAGTGTGTTGCTAACATTCAAAATGTACAAACCTAAAGCCTAATAAGAACTTCAATTTAGGGTTTAAACACACCTGTATAGGTGTACCAAGGTAAAGTGGCACATCCGGGTAGAATCAAAAATCCAAAACGATACCAAAAATAGGTTGTACAGTTCAAGCATAATTGTCTTGCACGGACTCCATGCATTATTGGATCTATACTTTTGTGACGACAAGTGGCTTGCCACCCCTTGTCTGATTTGATTTGACTCGTTGTGTTTGTTTACCGTGGCAGACTTGTATGTATGTATGTATGTGTGTGCGTGCGTGCGTGCGTGTGTGTGTGTGTGTGTATGTATGTATGTGTATGTATGTATGTATGTTTGTATGTTTGTATGTATGTATGTATGTATGTATGTTTTTATACATTGTATGTATGTTGTATGATTTTTTATACATATTGTGATTTTTATAGATATATATATATATATATATATATATATATATATATATATATATATATATATATACACTTTGTATGTGGTTTTATAAAGATTCAATACAGATGCGGCAGCTCGAAATCAATATTTTTGCAAGTATATCAAAAGTGAACTACGTTTGATAATTAATTTTTAAGTACATGTATTTTCCATATTAATACTGCTACCAATGTGAAATATACGATGTATATCTAAGATATACAATTTGTTTATAATATGGTTAGAAAAATTATCTCGAATAAACGATATATTATTTTGTTTTCTGAAGATATAAAAATTATGACTCGAAAACGAATTTATGGTTCGTCCCCCCCCTCCCCCCGAGATATTTTTTCAATCGTCAAAACATTATCTTATTAATATGTATTTATGTTTTATGTAATATGATATATCCAGAATCGGAAGTTTGCCGACTTCGTCTAAAATGAAGTGGTAAGCGTTAGATGCAAGGATTCTCATGTTCTGACGTCACAGTTATTTCGTTGAAGTAGGTAATTCGCAAAACTCATACGGCCCAAAGCCTGCAGCAAATCTGGAACGTAGGTTTCAGTCAAATTATAAATTTGCCTCAAATACGTAAATACAGTTATAACATAATACCTTGCAATCAAATGCCAAGATATCTGGTTCATTATCAAACAGCGCCTGTACTATGATTGCAACCTCTCTAGCTAAGCAATCACTCTCGAGTCGAACAGCATTTTATTGTTGTTTCCTTCAGCTTTCTAGTCAGAGATATTATCACCCAGTTTTTTCCATTTTAGTATTAAAGTTCAAAATGTGTAATTTTGTTGGTTTGTTTGATTTCCACTTTTCAAAAGATATTATTTTTGTCTGTGAATTGCATCTCCAAAATTGATCCATCCTAGAGTAAATGAGTGAAATATTGCTTTTTGTATAGAAAATATTTATCAGTAATCTACATACTCTCAGCGAGTGTTTAATGACACATAAAAAGAACGTTTTAACCAAAAAGGGTCATTTTGTACATGTATAAGTTCGTAATTTCATACTTTATCTAAAAATGATCATCGACGTAAATATCCTACTTAGTACTTCGTTAAATTCACACATTAATCAAAATGATTCTTAACAAAGTCACATGTCCTTTACCACTCTTCATATTTGCTATCGTGTGTCCTGAAATCAAAACTGAAAGAGATCATCAAGTGTTCTTGGGTTCGAAATAAAAAAGTATCGCCATTAATTTTTGACATCTTTTTTAAAACTTTTGACGTAACGCAAATATCATAAAATTTTATTCTTACATATGTCTGCTTTGTTTCCCAATCAGTCTAGTAGGGCGTTCGTCCCGAAGGGGATATCTTCGTATTCTTAAAGCTGTTGTAGATCAATGACAGTCAACAATAATGTGGTGTTATAAATCAGCAAAAGGAATTACAAAATGTGGAACGAACTACTGTTTGTAATAAGTTCAAAATGTGGTGTGAACTATTATATGCAATTAGTTTAAAATGTGAAACAAATTATTGTTTGCAATGAGTATAAAATGTGGCATGAAATATAAATTGTAATAAGTATAAAATGTGTCATGGCCTATTATTTGTAATATGTATAAAATGTAGAACAAACCATTGTGTGTAACAAGTAAACAATATGGAACGAACTATTGTGTGTAATAGGTACAAACGTAGTGTAAACTATTGTTTGAAATAAGTATAAATATGGAACGAACTATTTTTTGTAAATAGTAAAAAATGTGGTGTGAACTATCGTTTGCAATAAGTATAAAATGTGGTGTGAACTATTGTTTGCAATAAGTATAAAATGTGGTGTGAACTATTGTTTGCAATAAGTATAAAATGTGGTGTGAACTATTGTTTGCAATTAGTATGAAATATGGAACGAACTATTTTTTGCAATAAGTACAAAAAGATATAAAATGTGGTGCGAACTATCGGATGTGATCTATTTGTTTGTAACAAGTATAAAATGTGGTGTGAACTATTTGTATGCAATAAGTATAAAATGGATGTGAAATGCTATTCGAAATAAGTATAAAATGTGGTGTGAACTATTAGGTTGTAATAAGTATAAAATATGATACGAACTACTGAATGTAGAACGAACTATTGTTTGTAATAAGAATAAAATGTAGAACGAACTATTGCTTGTAATAAGAATAAAATGTAGAACGAACTATTGCTTGTAATAAGAATAAAATGTAGAACGAACTATTGTGTGCAATAAGTCTAAAATATGGAACGAACTATTGTTTGTAATAAGTACAAAATGTGGAACGAACTATTGTTTGTAATAAGTACAAAATGTGGAACGAACTATTGTTTGTAATAAGTACAAAATGTGGAACGAACTATTGTTTGTAATAAGTACAAAATGTGGAACGAACTATTGTTTGTAAATAGTGAAAAGGGATTGTTTGCAAAATTATATGAAATGTGGAACGAACGAACTATTGTTTGTAATAAGTACAAAATGTGGTACAAACTATTGTTTTAATAAGTACAAAATCTGATACGATCTATTGGTTGAAAGAAGTACAAAATTCGGTATGTACTTTCGATTACATTAAGTACAAAATGTGAGATGAACTATTGGTTGCAACAAATGTAAAATATGGAATGAACTGCCCATTGCAATAAGTACAAAATTTGGTAATGAATTACTGTAAACCCTGTTTTATTCGCAAGAATCTTATTTACTCGTAATTTGGCAAAAGCTCTCGCTCGCAAAAATAAAATTCTCGTTTAATTATCTAACCTTATACTGAAAGTGAAACTGAAAGGCACAATGCAATCTTATTGGGTTTGATTTTAGCTAGTAGACATAAAATAAAAGGAAATGTTTTAGAAAATGGTTGATATTTATTTTGATTTCATATCAGAACACGGGTGTACGGAAGACAACTTTTGTAATGAAGCATGATAATGATATGATGAAATGGGCATTCGAAATCGCCAAAATATCATGTCGCGAATATATTTGAATCCGATGTTTCGTGAAAATATTAGCCCATGGAGGATTTCCAGATTGACAGTATTTGTTGTCAAATAAAAATATGGTACGAAGTATTGGTTGCAGTAAGTACAAAATGTGGCACAAACTACTGGTTACAATAAGGGCAAAATGTAATATTATATAAATATTACATTCATGTCTCGGTCAACAATGCTTCCTCGTGGTGAAAATAAGCAATTTTACACTCTCATGAATGTAATATTTAGTTTATTATACCGAGTGTCATATCTGTTGCTTTAACATATTACCATAGATATTTTACATCTCAACTATTAACCAGCAAGCTAAAAAGTACAAAACAAATAGCCTACAAATGTTTTGTATAAATATAAAAAATCTCAGATACCAAAGTATAAATCAACAGAATGTCCAGGACATAGATACAAATGCGGTAAAAATGGACAAACATGGACCTCTGGAAACCAATAGGTGGGATCAGGTGTCATGGAGGAGTAAGCACCCCCTGACGATCGGTCACACCCGCCGTGAGTCCACAGTCAAGTCCAATGAAATACGTGAGGAGTGAATCCTCGTCACAATTGGTACAGACTTCTCAACAACCGCCAATGAAAAGGCAACTCAACATTTCACTTACTGAAACAAAATATGGAACGACGTATTGGTTGCAGTAAGTACAAAATGTGGTACGAGCTATTTTTTACAGTAAATACGAAACGTGACATGAACTATTGGTTGCAATAAGACAAATTATGATATAATCTTTTGTTTGTAATAGGTGCAGTACGAACAAGCTATGGTACGAAGTAAGTACAAAATGTGGTATGAGCTATTTACCTGCTATCGCTCGCGCACTTTTGCTTCCCAAAACAACATTATGAGAGCAAAATATCCATTTAAACAGGTATTTACAAGTTAATTGCATCAAATGACATAATCCCGTAACTTTTATGTTTACCTGATAACAACAACAATTACAGCCAACAATAATTATCAATTTGAAGATAAAAAATGAACAAAAACTCAAAGATTCTAAATGGAAAACATCGACATTTTGATACCCTTTATTGGAGTCAATTTTCATTTGCAGTTGCTGCTTTTAGCACTTTAAAAACAACACAGTCTAAAAGGAAATCCCATAACAGTTCAAAAGTTTAAGGTAACGTGTACTATAGATGAAAAGGCCAAGACAAATGACCGGGAACGTTTAGTCGAATATACTGTATAGATCGTCATTTGAATTTATGAATACTATGTTGAAATATTTTAACACTAGAAATCTAAATTACGATTATTTATACAAAAATGCCAAATGTTATCACAGAGCCGAAAATATTCTCTAGAAATGGCCGAGACACTTATATATAATAACTGTATGCCCGTGGCTGGTATAATACACAATATACATTGTTTAGGCTACATATGTTTTCAAGATATTGCAGGTTAATTTCAATAAAGGATACACGACTTTTTACTGAAGAAATTCAGCATGTTATTTTAAAGTTAACGAATTAGCAAAAACTTAGTCATGTTTTAATTTTTGAATTTACTAGGTGGGTGGTACCTATTAATTTCCAAAATTCAAACATGACAACCTGCGTGCATCACGTAATTTTATTTCAAAATAAGTACAATCATGCAATGAAAACATCACATTTTTTCACATCCTTTACTAATTACGCTGTTATAACAAACTACATGTACATGTACATAGATCAGCTATATGATTATAAAGCCTTATGCTTAAATACATCGCTGCATAGATATTCAATTTTCTATCGACAGGATAGTATTATACCCTTACAAAGTACTTCCCCTTAGTAGCACTAAAAATATCTAGGCCAATATATGTACGTGTAAAACATTTTCCCAACTTCAAAGACTGCCGAGAGTTTCAGTTATATTTATGATCATGTGAACGACACGGCTTCTAATGTCCAGCGTCATGCCGAGATGCAAAATACGCGCAACTGGACCACAAACCCATTTGCATATTAATCGTGCGCAAGAATTCTAAACAGTCCGGTTTCAATTACTTTTAATGTCAATTCTGTCACAAGTGTATAATGTTAAGCAATAATTGTAAAGTAACATTTAAAAGCAAATTTAAAGTATCTTATAACTCATAAAGGAAGCCGGACTTATTTTTTAAGCATATATTTCGACATCTTCAAGTCCTTTCAGCGAATTGATAATTTTCTTCGTCAGTTCAAAAGGCAAATATTTACGAATAAAAGTGTGATTTGGAAATTTCAATCTTGAAGTTGAGTTGATGTATCTGAAATGCACATGTGTGTGTGTAATTTCCCGTCAATATAATGTGTTATTAACCCCATACAGCAAAATGTGCTTCGACTTGATCCCAAGAAATCCACTTACATTACTAACACCAGCGATATATAAAGCTAATATTATTATATATCGCTGCTAACACTAACAATCATTGGCTGCAGTGAAACCGACACTGACAGCCATTTCTGTAGTCATTGCGAGACGCCCGCTACACTTGGATGTTGCGGGAAAAAGGGAATAGAAAACAGAACGGTAAAGGAAATGAACTTTATGAATTTTGAATCGACATTTTAGCTGAAGGATGTATAGTAACAGAGATGATCTATACATTATACATGACAGTGTAACAAGTATTTGTTATCAAAATGTATTATGCCATATTCTCATAGTGAAAGCTGTAGTTTCTCAATTCCTCAATGGATTTTAAAAAATCTTTATACAAGTATTAAGTATGACATTGTCATGGACAAATTTGCATTTAGTACCACAGTTCTCCTAGTGTCTAAACTTTTCAATAGAATTTTACAAAATTCAATACAGGTATTTATAGTCAGTATGAAGATACTGCTGATGTTTTCTTTTTTCCAAAAAATGCGCCTTATTAATGAAGTTGTCGCCCTTTGATCTGTGACATTTTCCTTGTTAGCTTTTTATCATAAATAAATTTTGCAAAAGGTGAAGTTTGACAATATTTCAGACAGGTTCGTGTTTGATGCTTTCCCTTATATTCTACTGTGTCCCAGCAAACCCGGAAAGTTTTCTTTTAAAGTTTGCATCAAAGAAACCATAAAATTATCAATAAAATTACTATTTTATTTAAAGAAGGTCATAGTCATTGGAACTGTGTATTATTTTAATCGGGGTGTATACATTATCACTCGTAAGTCACTAGAGACACTGGGTTGAAAATATTGACAAAACAAACACCCCTGCACTCCGTTGACTTGCGCACAAAAACTTTCTTGTAAACATCCTGTTTCATTTCCAAGAAAATAAGTTGCTGGACACACAGTAAGCTGTGCCTTGTTTCAGTCAGTTTGTTAGGCTTTTAGTCATTCTGTGTCAGACACCAGGTGGGCAATAATCAGAGAAAATCGTTTCCTAAAACCCTTCTAATTTTAAATGATTTGATAGTTTGATGCATTCATTATGTATGATGAGCTAGTGAATATTTAATTTCCAGAAACAACTTTATTTCATCTTTATTATGTGAACATTTAAGTTTTGTATAGATCTACTTTATTACGACCGTTTTAAGTATGATGTAGGTAATCATATACGATTTATTAAATGTGCATAATTTTAAAAAATAAAAAAAACCGGTAAAACATCTTTCTCGTTTTATTTCGCTAGACACTTTGGTATTATCACCTTTTAGTAGAGACTTTAAGTATTGAAGTTTTATTGCAAAAGTTAAAAGGGTGTTTACATAAATAAGCGCTCTATTTGACATTGAAACGTCTCAAACGAAATGTCAAACAGAGACATGTGAATAATGACTAATGAAACCATACACCATAAAGTTGTAGACATCATATTTACACTGAAATTCGCTTAACAAGCACATAAAATGTCTGTCTGTCTTTTCAGATGTGTCTACTATATCTGTGTCAAATGAAAACTTTTAAAGACAGTTCGACTTCATGTAGTTAGATGGTAAAGTAATAGACAAGTGCAATCTATTAATTTAGTTAATTGTGTGCGTCTACTTAACAGGCGCATCTAATTACCATACATAATACTATATGATAGTTCATGTTACATTTTGTACAAAACTGGTCTACAATTCACACTGCATTTGTACTTATTGCAACCAATAGTTCTTATTATACCTAATATATATCTTAACTTCTGATTAGTCAAAACCGTATCACGTGACCTAAAACATTTCTTCATCTCACCCTCTAAGCCTAAGGCGATTTATGTCATCCAATCGTGCAAAGAAATGGATGCGCGTACGATTTGTTTTTTTCCCCTAGTAGGCCATGTAGTAATTAGGTGTAACATCTAGCACATAAAATGTCCGTTTCATAACTTATAAATTACTCGATGCAGACTGGAATGGCGTGAAACAACAGCCGAAATTAATGATTTGACAGCATTGATATATCGTTGTCAAATATGTTTTCTGGAGTCAGCCTTGATGGAGGCTTAAGATTAAAAACGACGCAAAGAACGATAAAACATATCGATAGTGTCGAGTATCGAAGGCACTCTGTCGCATGTGTTAAAATCTTTATGAACTTACGTAGGTCAGTTTGTTAGTTAAGTTTTATTGCCTTTCGGTATAATAAAACAATTATTGCCCTTGTTTTGGGATGACATGAATATTCCCCCACCCTCGAGATGTTATGTCGATAGTGTCGAGTATCGAAGGCACTTTGTCGCATGTGTTAAAATCTTTATGAACTTACGTAGGTCAGTTTGTTAGTTAAGTTTTATTGCCTTTCGGTATAATAAAACAATTATTGCCCTTGTTTTGGGATGACATGAATATTCCCCCACCCTCGAGATGTTATGTCACCCTCGGGTGTGTCAACTATATGCTCTTTGTACTTCATAACAGATAATGGATATATTGATTTAACTATCTAACAATGTTGACAATTTTCAATCCTTTTGTAGGATAGTAAGTTTAATCATATCATAGTGAGATGTGATTTTGTTATATCCGGATTAGATACAGAATTATCGTAAAGCTTTTTTCTTTCTAATCATGCATTCAATCTTTCTTCATAATGCAAAAAAGTGAAGGAGATTTTCTACAATTATGATTATTTCCACAATATAATCATTTTGGCCCTGCCCTAGGGGCAGTACTTTTACCCCAGGGTACATGAATTTTACAATTTTGGTAGAAGGCCTAATGCCTCATCTAACAAGGTAGAAACTTAACTTTCATCATAACATCCGAAAATTGTAATACACAATTTGTTTAGTCATGAGGAGCACGAAAACAAATGTTTAGTGGTAAAGTTCACATGTATTTTCAGATGATTTAAGATTTCTAACATAAGGGATGGGGTATGGCCCTGGGGACACCCATAAATTTCACCCTGAAACTTGTCTTGTCATGGGTAATAAGAAAATATATGGTTAAGGGGTGGGGATCTCAATCGTTTTTGAGAATGGAGATTTCTGAAATTAAGGGGTTAGGAATGACCCTGGGGACCACATCAAAATATCACCCTACAACTTGTCTTGTCAAAAGTAATAAGAAAATATATGATTTAAGGGTAGTGATGTCAACAATTTTTTAAATAATTGAAGATTTCTGAAATAAGGGGACAGATCTGAAATAAGGGGACAGGGAATGACCCTAGGGACCCCCAAATTACCACCATACAACTTGCCTTGAAATGAGGAAAAAGAAAATATTTGGTTTATATGAGGTGACTTCAACAGTTTTTGAGATAATTGAAGGGGCGGTTAATGAACTGGAATTCCCCAAAATACCCCCATACAACTTGTCTTGTCATGGGTAATGAAAAAATATATGGTTTAGGGGTGGGAAGCTCAACTAATTATGAGATAATTGAATTTTTCTTAAATAAGGGGGTGGTGATGACCCACGGGACCCCCAAAATATTATCATAAAACTTTTCTTTTCATGAGGAATTTGAAAATATATGGTTAAGGGGTGGGGACCTCAATGGTTTTTGAGATAATAGAAGATTTCTGAAATAACGGGGTGGGGAATGACCCTGAGGATCCCCAAAATACCACAATACAACTTGTCTTGTCATGGGCAATAAATAATATATGGTTTAGGGGAGGGGATCTCAATTATTTTTTAGATAATTGAATATTTATGTAATAAAGGGGTGGGGCTGACCTTGGGGACCCCCAAAATATCACCATTAAACTTGTCTTGTCATGAGGAATAAAAAATATATGGTTTAGGGGTGGGATTTCAACTATTTTTAGATAATTATATATTTCTGCAATGGGGATGGGGAATGACCGCGGGGACCTCCGGAATTTTCAAATACGATTAGTTTTGCCATGAGGAACCACACAATATATGGTTTAGGGTGGGGATTTCCACTACTTTTGAGATAATGGAATAATTCTGAAATGAGATGTGTGGAGTATGACCGTGGGGATAAAGCCTTATATGGCCCTTTACACCAGGCCATCCAAGAAAATATTTGGTTTGAAGTAGTGTAATTTTTATCAGTTAAAACGCAAGTAAAAATGTAATGTTAAATTTTCCCATATGTTTCTATAGTAAACCCCACCCCATTTGAGCCCCTTGAAATATACCATAGATCCCCTTATCCCCAAATTGAAAACTTCTTGCACAACCAAGGATATAGGCCTACAATACCCTAAGGTGTCATGGACTTTCACTCTGTAGTTCCTGAGAAAAGTTGAAGTAGGGAAGATTTTCTAATATAAAGTACATTTTACAAAATAGTAAATTTAGCCCCGCCCTATGGACAGAACCCATGCCCTCAGTGTCGTGGATTTTACAATTTTGGTAGAAAGCTTAATGCCCTTTCTAACGATGCATTCAGTTTTCCATTAAGATGTGCAGGAATTGAGAAGATCTTTTAAGATCTGGCTATTTTCACTATATAGTAAATTTAGCCCCACCCTAGGGGCAGAAACATGCCCTCAGGCTAATGAATTTTGAAATTTTGGCAGATGGTTTCATGTTCTTTCTAACCATGTATTTAGTTTTCTTTTAAGATATGCAGGATTTGAGAAGATGATTTTTGAAGATTTGGCTATTTTTACTATTTAGTAAATTTATCCCCGCCCTAGGGGCAGAACCCATGCCCTCAGTGTCATGAATTTTGTAATTTTGGTAGAGCAACTCTAGGACATTACAACCATTTAAAGCATTTGTTTCAGTAAGGTACCACAGTAGAGAAGAAGATTTTTTAAATAACCCTATTTTAATAGTTTTTATCCCCTCCCTAGGGCTCCTGGAGGTGGGGACCACAAACTTTGCAATTTTCATGCCCCTTCAAGTATTGATGCTAGTGACCAAGTTTGATTGGAATTGACCCAGAGGTTCTTGAGAAGAAGCTGAAAAAGTGAAAAAGTTAACGGACAACGTACGACAGCGACGCACGACGACAGACAAAACACGATTACAATAGATCAAATGAACTTCGCTCATGTGACCTAAAAAATCACAAAATATGTCAAAATTTGAATTTATTCCAAAAAAGTTTCAAATTTCACTCCGCTAATAGATACTTTACCCCCCAAAGAGTCCTTCATATCAAATAACAGCCTCCTAGTAAACATATTGAATGATGTATAGTACTTTCCAACACTTTCCCAAAAACTTTAACCTGGCAACGCCGGTCGCCGACGCCGCGGTGACTACTTAAGCCCCTTTATTCTTCGAATACGCGAGCTAAAAATTGCAACAAATTGTACTCATTGCAACTTATAGATAGTGCCGTTTATTTTGTAATTATTGCAACCAATCGTTCATATGATATGTTTCCTTGCTACAACCAATATTTCGTACTGCAATCAATACTTCATACCACATGGGTACCTATTGCAACCAATAGTTCGTTCATTCTGTACTTACTTTAACCAATAGTTCATATAATATTTCATGAAACTGCAATAGATAGTTCACATCACATTTGAACTCATTGCAGCAAGTAGTTCGTACCGTTTTTTGTAACTTTGTTGACTAAAAGACTTATCTCTTTCTTATATGTTTAGATACACTTGCTGAAGCTTTCACATTGTTGGTGTAAGTGTATATACGTATTTTTTTAAAAACTAAATGGTTATTGCCCGCAGCATCTGTCTGTTAAGATATTTCGATCTACTTCGTATAGTTCGATAAATATAAATGTTCACATGTTTGTGTTCAAAAAAGGAATTACAGGCTTCCTTTCAGCACAAATACAAGTACAATGGAACATCGCAATTAAGACCAACTGACTGACTGACTTAAAGCGATATGAGCTGTCGTAAGTGAAAAACTTTACATGCCCATTTTATGTGATGTTCTATCTCATATATATTCCAAAGAGACCGTCTGGTGGTTAGAATAACAAATGCATGATTGAAATTGCAACAATCTTGCCAAACGTAACCCGTAATATCAGTTATTTTTTGTTCGCCATACTTTGAGCATTTCAAATTAAATTTCGGTAATTTTTTACGAAGATTACCGAGTGACCAATAAACAAGTGCTATTTGCAGTTAATATACATTCTATTCTTATTACCCTTTGCGTTTATTTTCGTACATCATCATTTCATACCTAAATCAGGCAAAGTTTGTCTTTTTCGTCGTTTCAAAACATTCCTTTCTGAAATTGTCCACGTGCCGGGTATATCGGGTGATCTTGACCCATCTTTAACTCGTCCCATCGCATTCTCGGCCTTATCATTCTTGACACATATGATCATGAACTGCCCAACTCCATCGGACATGGCGGACCGATTGTAAAACATGAGGTATGCATACTTTTCACAGTTATATTGTTTTGATTTTGTCAACGTCAGCATTCAGGGTAATATCACCGGGGGAATGCGGCGGTGATAATGTAAAGTTGTTGTCGTTAGTGTGTACGTGATGTGTGACTGTGCACGTCACAGTAAGTCCCTCTATACCGAGTTGCGTCCGGCTGCAACTGTATACACTGGGCCCAAGTCAAGACTGTATGTAGTCTTACTCTTTGCAATAAAACTCCCAAAGACGTAGCTGCACGATATAACAATTTATTATGACAATGGATTTCGCATTAGCTGGATCTGGTCTGACTAACAAAAGCTATACAAAAGTATATAAAACGTAATGATCAATTAACATGTCTTTTACATGTAGAGTATGATTTACATTAAACAATCACTTTTAATCTGAAAAATAAACACATAAGGAGTGTACGATTTCTTAAAAGGAAAGTAGACAATAGGTCAATTAGTATAAGCCTAAGATAAAGACATAGGTATCTCTATTGTTCAGTGAAAGTGACACCTGTTATAACAAACAGTAAAGTCAATAAATGTACATTAAGCTTCTAGTAATCAAATAAGAAATAAGATACATGTATGTAATTGTGAAGTATTTTCCTATTTCAAAATTCAGCATAATAATTTATACCTAAAACTTAAAATTTATGCAGTTCAGGTTAATAATTCTAAAATGTCTAAAAATGTGTTCATATCACAATTTGCTTTGTGATATATTCACAATACAAAATGCAGAATTTACAATTTTATGAAAATTAGCATTTTTGATAAAATAAGTTTATAGTCATTTGTTATCTATTTCAGAGTTCAATTATTCAAGCATGTTGACATGTCGAGGTAAACAAATTGTAATTCTTTCGGCTATATGTATTTTGTAATTAGCCAGTTTACCTGGAATAAATTATCCGAGTTGTTTGGGGATCAAAGGTAAATAAGAGGTGTCAACTAGAATAACAACTAAAAGACAAAGTATTGCTTTACGGGATTTAATATTTCGGCACACCAATAAAGAACATGGCACCTTTATAACTCTAAAATGTCAATATCAGGGATATAGCTAAATTGGGGATTATCTTATCGTAATTGATTTATTAATTCTTATACTCTCATTTCGACATGCCTGAAGTTACGTGTAACTTTGTATATATACTTTGTTGTAAAATAGTTGATCAGTAGTTATTGAGAAGTTTTTGAAGAAGACAGTTGAGTTACTATATTTGTACCTCAGTTGTAATTGTACGTAATAAAATACAGAAAATGTACAGCCAAGCCAGTTCGAGTTAATTCCCTTTACACGGTATCCGTACATCCACCGAACGGATATACTATGTGCGGTTATAGTAACATTAAAGATCGGAAAATTTTCTTTTAGTGACTTGATATATTTATTCATATATTCATCCGATTTTCTTCAGGTATTTAAAATAGTGTTGAAAAGCATATATTTTACATAATACATGCACTTTCCAATAAAAATCACGTCCTGTATTTTAAAAATAAATATAAAACACATAAAAATCGGCCGACTTTAACATAGTCCGAGCGCGTAAAGGACAGAAATCCACTGACTGAATTACGAAGTACATTTGATATGGCGAAAGAGTTTACCTGAAAGGTCACTGCATACGGAAATACAGCTGGATTTTTAAGGTACGGGAAAACTTAAATTCTAATTAAAGAAAATCGAAAAGAAGATCTTTTACAACGCTTACGTGTTTGATAATGTATTTGAACACACATTCTATCATATTCTCGACTATATGTCAGGGGACAAAATAATCATTGTGGCAGCTTATGTCGCTTTAAAGTGGTTTGATAAGTGAAGTGTTTTCTTACGTGAGGTTCTCTACTAATATTCATCAAAAGACTTGGTATTTATGGTCTGAAATGTGAGGTGGTGTCCTTAGCGAGGTTGTCTTTAGGTGAGGTTACACTGTGTATTGGAGCCACAACAATGCATAAAATTAATTCACGGGAAATATGTTACCTGACTATAATATTAGATTTTTCAATATTCATTATAACATTTTTTTTAAAATTTTCAATATAACATGAACTCTTATATTTTTAAACAAACACTGTTGTTTTCTTTTTGACAGAACCCGGATGTGTCACTTTATGTTAGTCATATCTTGATGCTGTATGTAGAAGTGGATCGCACCTGTGGCGGGCGATTTTCTTTTACATTTCAAGGAATATCATAATGACACCAAGATTGTATAACGATTCATTGGTCATAATACACAAAAGACATATTTTCTCTTTCATTGGTCATGACAAACAAAAGACATATTTTCTATTGTAAGTTTTATTTTGTTAACAGAAAATGACTTTGCATTCTCCCCACAAATATGAATATATTTACAACCATAATACTAATAGTAATTTAAAATCAGGTATCAACAAATATATTATTTGTAAACAAAAAACATATACAGAATAAATATATGTATCATCCCAACAAATTGTTTCAGTAATTTTATCAAGATCACAAAATCGCCTTTTTAAATAAAAAATCAAATGTGTGAATGGACTTTAAGTAGCAACTGAAGTTCTGAACAGTACATATTTTTTCTCGAGCCATTATCAAATCACCTTAATGAGACCGATATATATTAATTATACCCATACTTTTAAAATGGGATAATAATACTTTATTTCCGAGAATTAATACCCACTCTCATAATTATGGCGGGTTACATTTAGTTTACATTAGCAGTAACCAATGGATGGCGTACTATTTCATAGAAATTGTCTTTGATAATATCTAGATCCATAAAAAAATCAAAAATAGTCAAATTTCAAATAATTTTGGAAAAATCTTTCTTTACGTTGTGCGAACTAGAGTAGTCCTGATAAGAAGGCAGTGGGTACAATCTTAACAATGACATGTGGTTATCAGTATCAACTTCCGACATAATTTTCTCTTATTTTTTGTTTTCGCTTGACCGGCGTTTGTTCGGTAATTAATGGTTTTTAGGTGTTGCGGTCGAAAATGGCAATTAAAAATAGTATTTGGAAGCGAAATTACTTTGTACATATTTATATCCACTGCTATGGGGACTATTTACACGTATTGTGTGCTTCAATATGAAGTTGTATTAGACATCTTGATAGGAAGATAAACAAACTGAATATCTGTTTTAATCATTGGATTAGTATCATTAAATCATAAATATATAATAATTAGTCATAAAACGGAAATAAATGTATTAAGTGACTAGAACATGAACATATAGGAATGTTATATATATTTAGCTTATTTAGGGTCTGGCAAAATACTGAATGTCATGTAAAATTTATAGTCAACTCGAACACACCAAAGACAAATATTATAAAGAAAAGTATTTTCTCTGTAAACATCCAATGAATCATAAGAAATCTAACAACAAGTTACTAGTATCTATTACGCAGTGTCTCTGTATATAAGCTGGCTGTGCTAAAACAATATACGGGTCATAATTTCTAATTTTCACAAGCTTCTGAATGTTAATTGCTGACCGCTGTAGACATATTTGGACTTGCCTAAGTCATTGATTTAAAGAAGAGTCCATTGTTTCTCAGGGATTGAAGAGTTGATGATGTTGAAAAAAGAAGAAGAA
This sequence comes from Atrina japonica, assembly GCA_030159075.1. Classification (NCBI taxonomy): domain Eukaryota; kingdom Metazoa; phylum Mollusca; class Bivalvia; order Pterioida; family Pinnidae; genus Atrina; species Atrina japonica. Next base: position 1,214,142 of record BROG01000060.1, on the reverse strand, counting down.
TTCAACAGGCAGATACAATACCTAAAAGCAAGTATGTAAGTCTGACTTGAAAAGATTCTACACTCTGTATTAAGTACTGATGTCCGGTAATTTTTCTACCTTGTAGGATTTTTTATATTAAGTACATATACCAGTAAGTTACACATTTCTCAGCAAGTACAAGTAAACTTCTATCATATCACGGGGATCATAAACAGAACACCGAAATTAGTCACTCTGTAGGTTTCAACTGTAAAAGGGAAATGAACAAAATCAAATGATAATGATTATACAAAGGATTAGTTTTATACATTTTTACAAAATGTTATTGTTCAACATGTTGGAAAGTACGAAAAATCATATCAAACGGCCACTTACGTTAACAATGGTAGATGATAGACTACCGGTCTGGGTTATGTTTTTCTGTAGTACGAAATTTAAAGGAGTAAAACTGCTAACTGAAACAAAATCCCCAAGACTTTATAAAATAATAGTGTCCACCATTAAAAACCTGGCAACCATCATATGATTGACAAATTGTTTAGAGTGATATGCTACAAAAAAATCCAAAATATTAAAAACAAAAAAACAATGGTGCTTTCAATTATCTGTAGAAGAAGGGCCATCAAACTGTTTAAAGAACACGATAGCAACAATCCAGTAATTCAAACACTGATTTAACGTGTCACAATATACTTGTGTCATCACTGACCAAAAGACAAGTTCAAAGCTGACGTGAAGCAACCAAATTGGATGGCAAATCAAAACTATGAGTTCAGAGTAGGTAGTTATTAAGTACTAAAGTCAACAGTCAAGGGCTGTTTAATTCAAAGAGTACACGAGTTGCTATCTATTAACTTGTTTCAACTCATATAAGACCCATATCTATTCCCCGGTGATTCAAACCAGAAACTTGAAATGTCATACTAGTATACCTGGTAATTTTTGCCCGTGGTTATTTTTGCCCTTTCATGATATGCAATATATTTACCCCGTCTTAAATTCGCCCTTAATCATCACAGTCTCATGGATGGCAAGTATGTCCTCTATGCTTCAATTATTTCATTTTAAATTTGCTTTCTCATCTAAAGAAAAAAAATAGCAAACATTAATCAGGAGCGAAATTTTGCAGGTATACAGTATATGTATGGAAATAAACTTGCTGGTACTGATGAACACAAGGCTACTACAACGTATGGTTTGAGAAGAAGGGAATACATATTAAGAAATAGAAAATCTGAAAGAAAAGTGGGAGGAGCTAGATGGACTGCTGTAAACAGTTCAAACAATATACAGTACATATAGTTAAATCGTGTTGTACAAACAAAATTAAGAATGTGTTCACCAAAAATTCTTCAAAGTAAACCAAACAACAAACATGGCACATTGTAAATCACAAACATTAAATAAGAGAAGGTCAGGTTGTAAATATAAAACATGCTGAACTTCTAGATCAAATTTATACAGCCAATATCTTTCTTTCTACCATCCAAAATGGGACCGAGTAATCCTTTCAGCATGAAAGTTATCTTATTCTGTAAAATATTGTTTCTTCAGACTGAACGTTTATATATATTGTAATTTTATTTTAAGATCAGTTTCATAAATTTTTTGTATGTATACCTAGTATAACAGTGGATTTAAACAGCAAAACATTATCAAATGCAGGAAAAGGATATATTTAATCATTATAGATGGGGCAAGCATAATGATTTTATAAATAAAATACCCGGTAAAAAAACTTAGATAAACATACTAAAGAAGTATCCAAATTATGTGTCTTTTGAGATAATTGGCTAAAGTAAATGTACAAAGATTCAAAATTTAAAACATTATATAATCAAAAGAGAATTCAATGTATACATCCCAAAGTCAACCAAATATAAAATGATTAAAAATGACAAAATCTGGATTTCACTTTCCAACTACTTATATATACAAAAACAAAGGATTATTACCCAATATATAAACTGTAAAATGGTCATTCAAATTAAAAATAAAAATTAAATTTAAAAAAAATGTCAACAAACTATAAAACAAAAACCATTCACAAGCCGTACAAATGACATTTTCCTGCTTCTTGCACATAAAAGTAGTTTTATTATTCTGTTTATTGCACTAATTGGCAAATTTTGTATAACAGTAATCACAATGTGCTGTGTAAACTGTAAAGCATATATACCAAAGCTTTAACAGTGAAAAACCAGCATTAGGCAATACTTAAAAATAAGAAAAAACAAAAAAACATCCAGGCTAAGCATTGGATATCATAGATACTGAAGTATTATAGGCAATAAATAGACATATGGACTACGGGTTAAATACAGATGGAAAAATCCAAAGTAACTATAGATAATGAAGCATTAACACTACAGTATTCTATTCACATTTGTTTATTTCATTCACAATTCATTATATCGTTGGTAGCTTTGCTTTATACTAACACTCATTTGATTTCAATCTTCATCACCATTAAACATGTGACTTTTCACTTGTATCCCAAATGTGTGTGGGTGCGTGCTTGCATGTGAGTGTGTGTATGTATGTGTTTGTTATGTTATTGTAATATCTTAGTCGTGAAGGGACAGGTCATCAAGAAAATTTGACTTCATTTTTGTCTGTGTCGTTTGTCATTTTAGTGCTTTATATATATATATATATATATATATATATATATATATATATATATATATACACATACATACATACATACACATATACATATATATATACATATATATATATATATATATATATATATATATATATATATATATATATATATATATTTGTGTGTGTGTGTGATTTTAATTCTACCCCAGATTAAATACACTTAAGTCTACTGTCTAAAATTAAATATAAGATTTATTCAAATCTTGAATCAACTTTATCTGGCAAGAAAAATTACACACAGAGGAACAATTATATACTTGATTTTACTGAAACATTTCAACTTCATAATACATACTGTCCAAGGCTGATCAGTTACCTTTAAATTTATTTGATTCCACACGTACACATATTTTACGCAAATTCTAAGTCAAACAACCACACAAAAATAAGCCTATATGTCTAGTTTTATATCATACAAACCCAGTTCTATTTCTTCATCTGAAGGAATTAACTATCAAATAAAACCTCTGATATTAATGAAACCCCCTATTCCTGTGATCATGCTTGCGTTGTAAAAATACAATTACAACCACTTACTTTGCCAATAATCATGATACTTTCTGCAATAAATAAATCATCTGTAACAATTTAACAGTTTAATTTATAACTTAGTGATACATTAATGTTAGGTACAACCTCTGATATCATTTTCCATTATTCTCTCGCAATTAGTCTCTGTAAACATCTCATTTATTGCTGAGTCATGCTCTCTAGGTCCTTTACACCCTATGAACTTCATTAGCTAGCAATTACAACCAGTTTAAATTATAATATCTCACTCGTTGCTGACAATCATGCTCCCTATGCCCTACATCCCTCTACTTGCTAACAAACATTTTAAACAACTACAAGGTTTTATACAGGTTTTAACTACAACCTCTGATATTAATGACCATTATTTGCTAGCAATCACATTTCATTTTATGACAGATAAAAAAACTTTCTCTCATAACCAGCAATCATGGTCTCACAACCACACTTTCTCTTTTCTTACTAACAAATATGTATGACCCCTACATTGTTTATATAATCCTTACTACACCCTCTGATATTAATGACCATCACCCTCAGTTTTAACTACGACAGCAGATTTATGCCACACCATATAACCATACTCTCTACATCCTTATCCACTGTTAATACCTTATGCATGTAAACATATACAATATTTAAATATAACATTTTATGTACTTGAGAAATCATCTTCATTTGAAATTTGTTAGTAAGTAGCTAATTTTGATATAAATTGAAATGTTATCTAAAACTACACCCTCTAACATAAATGACCATTACTTTAACATTTTTATTTCATTGCTATTTCTTTCATACTACTTCCTATTACCAATAATGATCCTCTGTACATTCCAGATAAACATTACAATTAAGAGCCAAGTTTGATATTATACTCATGACAACTTTATGTCAATATGTATCGATCAATCACATGTCTGTTGTAACAGTATCAACCTACTGGAATAATTAGCAATAACCTCTTAGAATCCTCCCTTTATTATCAATAACCTCTTTGAATTCTCTTTATTACCAATAACCTCTTGAAATCCTCCATTTATAACCAATAACCTCTTGGGATCCTCCCTTTATTACTAATAACCTCTTGGAATCCGTCTTAATTACCAATAACCTCTTGGAATCCTGTTTTAATTAGCAATAACCTCTTGGAATCGGTCTTAATTAACAATAACCTCTTGGTATCCTCCCTTTATTACCAATAATCTCTTAGAGTCCTGTTTTAATTACCAATAACCTCTTGGAATCCGTCTTAATTACCAATAACCTCTTGGAATCCTGTTTTAATTACCAATAACCTCTTGGAATCTGAATCCAGTCTTAATTACCAATAACCTCTCCGAGACCCAATTTCTTCGTTACTACTTTGCATCTACAGCATCTATAAACAACTCCACTATATTGTAATTCATTGTAATTGTATCAATTTTAATCACATGACTTCCATGATAATTATGTTTGTCTATTTGATATCTTATAATACATTTCATTTTAATTGTTTAGATGAGTTTAATTTTGTGAAAAATGAATAAAATAAAGTCTGTATGATCACTCTTTACAATTATAAAGTGTGACAGTCATTTATAAAGTTGTGACATTCGTTAAAGATATATAAAATGACAAGTTTGTTGTTGATCTTCTTAAAAATCTTGATATTGAAAACTACTAAGAATTACATTTCAAAAGAAAATATGTGAATAGTGATGTACTGGCTCTTTGGTCCCAATTTACGACATGAATTTTGTGTTTTGTAATTTTCAAACTGAAATGTAAACTGCTTGAAACATAATAATGTTAATACTTCAAAATATTCACTTAAAATTTGAAATTACAGTAAACAATTAACTTTATTACCATTTGATTATTATAAAAAAAATTAATGTTCAGAGATTTCTTTAAAAGATGGTGATTCATTGTATTTTACAAAATATATACCTGTTCATACAAGCAGAAAAGTGTACCCAGATACAACAGGTAGGTATACAGGTAAATAACCAGTTTTAAAACACATGGGGATTTAATAGAGCACAACATTATATAATACAATGTACCGGTATATGTATAAACTATTAAAGCAAGCACAAAGATTTCATACGAATTTCACATATTCTATATGAAATTCACGACATTAAGCAACATGTGAAAAGTGAAAACAACACAATGATTCTACATGAATTTCACAACATTAAGTAACACATGTGCGAAAACTGAAAACAGCAGAATGACTTCATATGCACATCAACACATCAGACAGTCATTCATATTAATATTAGACTAGAAAAATTGACATCAATAACTTATTGTTCAGGATTGGGTGTATTATTATTGTCAACTTTTCATTTACTTGATAAACTACTATATAAATGGTATATCGGTATATCACTCGACACACAAATTAGGTGTAAGAGATAAAGGGTGACAAACAAAATCATACAGATCTAAAATAAACAAATCTTTGACAATTATTACTCATACTTCTTATTACTTTAATTATTTCTCACAGACAGACTACGTACATTAAACCTATGAATAATTAAAGACCACCAATAAATAAAAGTCCAATGAAGCTTGCTTGATTCATGAAATAGTTTTTTGTCATCAGACCTTTGTTACAAAGTTTTAAAGTTCTTAATGTACTACGAATGTTATAAAATAATTACATTAGTATTCAAATCCAATTGCAAATTCCCAAAAGTTACATTTTCACAGTTTGTTGTATGAAGGATCAATCATCTTTTTTGTCGTTTTTTTTTAATTTTTTATTTATTGTTGTTGTTTTATTTGGTATATTGAGCATATACCAATATAAATGACCAAACAGCCTTAATGTCAACATTTTGCACCATGGTGTTTAAATAGTTTCTATAACAAAGTGTCTAAGAGGGTAGAGTGTCCAAATTGGTGGTCAGTTCTCAAAACAATACAATGATAATTTTCCCAGTTAAAAGAAATATTTCATGTTAGAGAGAAATAATATAATTCATGAAATACTGTGAAAGAGTACCAGTAAGAGATTTCCTTTAAGAAAATAAAAAGTATAATAAATAATATTACAAATATACAAATTATAATTTATTCTACTTAAAAAGTATATAAAAAATTAAATCACTCCTCTGATATTGTTTAATAGATAACACTGCATTCAGTAAGGAATACTAAGATATACATTTTTTGTACCACATTAAGGCAATATATTTGGAAATGATAACACATTTCTCTCAGTTTGGATTTCTAAATTTCTGGGATTTCTTTTAATGACATTTGTACAACATTATTCTACACATAAACAAGATGCGTCTGAGAAACATTATGACCTTGAGAACAAAGTAGGTCATAAAATTATTAAGTCCCATAACTCTGGCAATCATTGTTAAATGAAGAATATAATTAAACTAATCCTAACTGACATTATCATAAAGAAACATATTTTGGTTAAAATTTGTGTAAGAAAAACAAATCATTTGACAGAATGTTGCAAATGGAGGAATGAACAAAGAAATGGAAGATCAGACAAACAGATGAACCAAATATATATATATATATATATATATATATATATATATATATATATATATATATATATATATATATATATGTCCTCCCTCCTGATTTGATCTTATGAGCATAAAATATTTTCTTACAGATCTATAAACTACTCATAGTAGCCAATGCAAAAATCATCATGATCATCTTTCAGACAAATGCCGTGTATGTAGTTGTGAATTTACAAATGGATAAATAAAACATAGGTTAATTTTAAACATGTCAAACATTTTCTCATAATGCAAAGCATTTCCAAGATGAAGTGGATCAAATGGATGAATTTAACTAATGAAACATGACACAATGAGTTATGTTTGAGATTCTATAAGTCTTTTGTTTCATTTTAAATGATATTAATAAAAAGAAAATAGAGTACCGATATATGTCGCGACTGTATTTCAGTTCACAACATTTCCTTTTAGTTCATATTTACAAACAATTTATGTATTGTTTTGGCTACAAATGTTGTAAAAATATACAATAGATCTTTAGATACCAAATTATCTGCCATTAAAATATTTTCCTTCAAGGGAGTTAGTCTTTCAAATGAGGTTTTCTAAAATGATTAGATGAGATGTTTTGTGTATGTGATCTTAAAAGACAGGTGGTCTTTAATAACAGCCATCATGACATGTTCCACTCTACCAAGTGTTATTCCTCTCTGTCCAGAGTCTTCTTTATCACTAAGTCTTTGTTTAGTCTCTGAATGTACTGTACACAGCAAGGAAAATGTCACTGGTAGCACTCACATCAACAGACTTCATCAACATTATCAAGATTTTCAGATCTTAAACTCCAGCATATGCTTTTAAGTTTTTCTATCACAGATTGATGTGATGGTACTTGAACAGAAAATAACTTTCAGTATTTGAAAAATAATTCACTCTCTCAGAAAATTGTTCAGGAATGCTTTACTAATAACCATATCAAAAATTTCTTCCCAGATAGATAATCATGCCAAAATCAAACATATCAAAGATCTTTGCCCTAATAGCAACTGTGTCAAAGAACTTCGCCCAGATAAATAAACATGTCAAAAGATCAATGACCTAATAGCAACTGTATCAAAGATCTTTGCCCTAATCGCAACATTATCAAAGATCTTTACCCACAACCATATCAGAGATCCCCATATATTTTGTACAGAATTTTACACACACATGCAATTCCTCAGAACTTTGAGTGTATTTTGGCAGTTGCACCTGAGGTGACTTGTAACACCAGTAGATACCAGTAGTAATCAGGACACAATTAAGTGCCCTCATAAACAACTAGTGGAATGTCTCTTCATCACTCTCATGGTAACGGTTGACCGGGCGACTGGTCAATGTCATTTCTTCCTGATCTGACCTGAGAAACAGATAATAAACTTGATCAGATATTATATTGCAGTGATACTATATGCATTTATCCATCATATTTCTTAAAAGTTATCGTGGTCATATACATATATATATATATCTATTTAAACAATAAAATATGCTGTTTCTGAATTATTCACTCTTTTACAACAACAGCCTGTGATAACTTTGCACCCAATTATTTCTTATTTGAAAGTGCCATGACATTCCATTTTTTCTTCAAAATCTTATGGAAAAGATGAAAATATTTTGAATATTTTAACTGGTGTGTACGTATGAACCTTAAATATTACTCCCTGATTTTTCTTTGGTATAACCTTTTATTTTCAGAATTTAATGCCTTTCATCCAAGCACACAAAGCTACTAAAATGGCAGTGTAAGACAAAACTATCTAATGTTATCTCTGTAGCTGTCATTACTGACAATGGTAAATTATTTAACACTACATATTTCAATACAAAGTAACAGATTACAGAAACCATTAAGAGGCAAATCAGAGACTTGTAGTAATGATATCAATGTGTTGCCAGACTTAAATATAGGTTTATTTTTATGTTGTTTGACATACTTATGGATTGGTGCCAATGCAATGAGAATTTTGGAATGTGTCATGCCAACCTTTACACTGGACCTTGGTTTCGTATACGAGACCATAAACTTTCAATCACTGTGTCATAAATTTGTCAAAGGAACTATTTAAAAATTTGTAAATCTGAACCAAACTGGAATCGAAAACCTCTCACTTGTGACATAAATATCCAATCACAAGATCACTGCAAGCAACATAAATAAAGTTCATTATATATAATAAGCTACCATGCTCTACTTTGCATTAAAATGTTGAGGGAACAAACATTTTACTTACCCATAATGGACTTCTTCATCAGAGTCATTTAGCATTGATAATGCTGGATTATCTTTAAAATTTGTCTCTGCAAAATAACAAAATAAAGTAAACAGGATATTCAGCAAATGTAAAATGTGGGGGAGAGGAAAACAATAATCATATATATTTAACTATTATAGACGTACGCTAACAAAACATCTCCTAGAAAATCCTATTACAGTGCATCTATGATGAACAAGTCTGAAGAAATGTATTCTATAAAGAAAGCATGCTAAAGAGAGAACAGGGCCCGAAGTCACCAAATTTACTCAATACTAAAGTTCAACTTTTATTTCATTATTTTGATTACACAGTCGCTCATAAAACTGAGTGAATAGGAAACATGTTATAATTTTAAGTCAGTCACATATAAATTTTTGTGTCACACTTATGATATTCCTGTAAAAATTGAATAAATTCGTTGAGTACAGTACTCAAAATTTGAGTACGTACGCAAACAAATTTTTTATATATCTGAAGTTTTCTTCAGATGAGCAATAACTTCCACCATTATTTACAATCATAAGCCATCAATATACAAACATGTCCAGTTACAGAATAAATTTTGAAATTTAAAAATAAGTTAGTTGAGCTTGAGTACTGAGTAAATTTGGTGACTTTAGGCCCTGGTCATTTAGATGAAGTCAAATAAGTTTGTCTTAATTGCAATTTCCATTTTTTCAGTATTTTCAGTTTTTTTTATATATTGTTATTTTATATCCTGATAAGAATTTTCGCTGTTAAATATACAGAGACCTCAGATAAATGTGAAGTACCAAAGCTATGGTTCTTCCATATGTCACATCTATTAAGGCTCATGTTAAGATTGATCAAAATGAACAGTAACTTATGCCAGAAGCATGCTAAAGAGAGAACAGGGCCCGAAGTCACCAAATTTACTCAATACTAAAGTTCAACTTTTATTTCATTATTTTGATTACACAGTCGCTCATAAAACTGAGTGAATAGGAAACATGTTATAATTTTAAGTCAGTCACATATAAATTTTTGTGTCACACTTATGATATTCCTGTAAAAATTGAATAAATTCGTTGAGTACAGTACTCAAAATTTTGAGTACGTACGCAAACAAATTTTTTATATATCTGAAGTTTTCTTCAGATGAGCAATAACTTCCACCATTATTTACAATCATAAGCCATCAATATACAAACATGTCCAGTTACAGAATAAATTTTGAAATTTAAAAATAAGTTAGTTGAGCTTGAGTACTGAGTAAATTTGGTGACTTTAGGCCCTGGTCATTTAGATGAAGTCAAATAAGTTGTCTTAATTGCAATTTCCATTTTTCAGTATTTTCAGTTTTTTATATATTGTTATTTTATATCCTGATAAGAATTTTCGCTGTTAAATATACAGAGACCTCAGATAAATGTGAAGTACCAAAGCTATGGTTCTTCCATATGTCACATCTATTAAGGCTCATGTTAAGATTGATCAAAATGAACAGTAACTTATGCCAGAAGCGAGGCATTCACTACCTACTTTAAAGAAGTCTCAAGGATGACTGGGAATCTGAATACACGCTGTCATTATTTCTCAATGTATACATCTATATGTAAGAGTCACAGATACCTATCATACATGTACATATAAGCATACTCACCGTATTGTGCATTTTTAGATGGAGAGTATACAAAAGCCATTGTATACATATAAAAGTTCAGTAGACCGTAGAACGACACAAATTCTATAGAGTTTTCATAATTTGTAGAAATTTCTGCCACAAAATTATCTTGGAGAGCAGCTGCACCAAATCTCATAACTGTTATAGTTATACTGATTGACAGTACAATCAACATCAGAAATGTCATAAACTTCAGTCGCAGATCTGTAAGTATATATGACAAAACAATCAACATCAGAAATGTCATAAACTTCAGTCGCAGATCTGTAAGTAAATATGCCAAAACAATCAACATCAGAAATGTCATAAACTTCAGATGCAGATCTGTAAATAAATATGACAAAACAATCAACATCAGAAATGTCATAAACTTCAATCGCAGATCTGTAAATAAATATGATAAATCAATCAACAACAGAAATGTCATAAACTTCAGTCGCAAATCTGTAAGTAAATATGACAAAACAATCAACATCAGAAATGTCATAAACTTCAGTCGCAGATCTGTAAGTAAATATGACAAAACAATCAACATCAGAAATGTCATAAACTTCAGTCGCAGATCTGTAAGTAAATATGACAAAACAATCAACATCAGAAATGTCATAAACTTCAGATGCAGATCTGTAAATAAATATGACAAAACAATCAACATCAGAAATGTCATAAACTTCAGTCGCAGATCTGTAAATAAATATGATAAAACAATCAACAACAGAAATGTCATAAACTTCAGTCGCAAATCTGTAAGTAAATATGACTATACAATCAACATCCGCAATGTCATAAACTTCAGTCACAGATCTGCAAATAAATATGTCTAAACAATCAACATCAGAAATGTCAGAAACTTCAATCTGAGTTCTGTAAGGAAATATAACAGTATAATATATATATTAGATATGTTATAACTTTCAGTGAGAGACATGAGTAAATATGACAGAAAAGTACCAAACATGTGATCATCTTCAGTTTGAGTTCTGTAAGTAAACAAAGTAAACATTAACTGTACCATAAGAACATGAGAGAGAGAGAGAGAGAGAGAGAGAGAGAGAGAGAGAGAGAGAGAGAGAGAGAGAGAGAGAGAGAGAGAGAGAGAGAGAGATAAATAAATTTCAAATAAAGTAAAATTATTCTGTTTATATCATGATGAGTTGATGGAAATGAGGCTACTACTCACCGAAGTATGGCATTGATCTCAATTCTGCGTACGCTCTGACCAGTAGATACAACAGATACAACAAATAGATTCCTCCCACAACAAAGAAAAAGATTTTAAATCCCTGTAAATAAAAAAATGATAATTAACACAAAATTATAAAGGTTCTAAAGGCATGTCAGTTTGTATATTTATAGAAATGTTGGTATCCCTTTTATATCTATATACAGTATACCTCTCTACAACGACCATGTTTGTTCCCATGTAGGAATGACGTTGTATCAAATTTGTCACTGTAATGAATTTGATGTGATGGGAATTTCATAGGTAGCTCCAGTATCATTTATGCATATATGAACATGTAAATAAATAAACTTACAACAACAAATCTTATTATTTTATTTCATAATATTTTCAACATTTTAATTGTCATATTTATGCAAGTTAATATTATAAACATCAATGCACAAATATTTTTTTGGTTGCATATTGAAATCGGTGATGTCGTGAAATGCACGGATCATGTACAAATGCCCAAATGTAATATATCTAGTGATTCCGAGTTAAATTCATATAAATTGCTTAAATAAAAAGCTCTGAGATTGCTGATACAATTCTCTTAAAAATGTGCATAAATAAAGTTTCACTAAAATGTCTATAGCTATCGCAAGGATTGAAGTAATTTAAAGATCAGCCATTGTAACCACATCGGCACGGCCATGTAGCGTAACAGATTTTGTCAACTACAGATTAGAGAACAATTGACAGTGTAATTGTTTTTATTGGCACAATTATTTTTACCTGTGATCTCGACCGTGAAGAAAATCAAGACTGAAAACAATAGCCGGATCAGCAAGTGGTTCTACAATGCTGTTATGGCATTGTAAAGAATTTATTTACATTGAATTTTGTACATTTGTTCCCGGAATCTAATGTCTGAGTCGGATACTGAATATTCTGTTGTAATGAGTACTTTTTATGTTCATGTATGTTTGTTCTGGAGCAATTCTTGTCAGATTCCGAATATTCCGTTATAATGAATGTCGTAAAGCAGGTTCACTGTATTATGTTGGAGTAATACTATGTTGTCAAGAATGCATTCTGAAAACAACACAACTGTATTTATGTCCATATAAATATTTACAAATTTATCATTCTAACCAAAAATACTTACTGAAGCAACTGTCTAGAACTTGCAATTTTCCTTTCATCCTGATTAATTTTATTCATATTTTAATCTATTTTTGGACATTTAATCAATTAAGACCTTTGTTAATAATTGTTAATAATTACAAAACACTTTAATGTTTTGTATCTTTGTTTTGTTTTTCTTTTTCTTTTTAGAGGGGGGGGGGGGCTTTTAAAACCTACATAAATACAATTTAACTTACCATAAAGTTGGTAGTATCAAGCCTGTAGTAATAAGTTGGGTCCTGCAGTTCATTGTATTCTTGCCATGATGCCAGTGTTATTGCAGTTATCCATATAAGACCAACAACAATTAATTTGGGAAAATAGAATCTTAAAAATCTTCTGTCAGTCTGAAAATGAACAAAATATGAAACATGTTAAAACTGGTTTTGTGACCCTGCATGTTCTGGGCCAGGCCCCCATCCCTAATCTGAAATGAAGATCTTTATTTCAAATGGAGTGTCTTGTAAAAAGACACAAATTAAAACCTTACTAACATTTTTCTAAATGCAAATAATATTTGAGATTACTTTTCCATAGCCAATACCAAGATTAAAATTGAAAATATGAAATAGTTATAATCTATTATATTAAAATAGTGCTAAATTATATCATCAAAATGATCTATGTTATACGTCTACAAAAGATTTCTTTATATTATGACATTAAAATTGTTTACTTGTTTCAATGGTTTATGAAGTTTATCTAAAAAAACCCACAAAACAATTTAGATAGTATAGCTCTTATTCTCTCCCTGCTTCTTTCCTGATTCTATTTTTAGAACTATGTAATGTATGACATTTTTCAGTAAAAAGAAACATATTATGATGAAAACAATATAAACAGAATTTTGAGTTACCCTACGAGTGCTCCTTAATGTTAGTTTAGATTATAAAGTACATACGTACCTGTCTCACTCCATGATAAATACATAACCAAAACAAAAGTAGGGCACATAGGAATGATGCTTGGAATATCCCATCAAACATTCCTGGAATCCAACTATTGACCAGAAAAGTTAACGGAAATATAGGATCTGAAAATTACAAAATAAAGTGAATCAATGTTTTTGGTGAAAAAAAATGAAATTTCTGTAAATCAATGTTATACTGTAAAGGGATTTAAATGTAATTTTCATGGTTTTCTCTCCCCAGACATGATCCCAATTAGTTTAATTTGCGGGTTTGGGAGAAGGCCAACCAATTAAAATAATATCAGGTCCTGCAAAGGCTGCCAGTACCAGAAATACCTCATGTATATATAGAATCTTGTAAACAATATTCAATTATTGTTTTGAAAATTCACGAATCTAAGAGCACTGTGAATATAGAGAATATAAACACCACAAGTTATCTTTTTCCCTGAAAATCAACAAATATCAATATTATGAGGCAAACTTTAAGATTTGACAATTAATCCAATAAAATCAATTGTAATGGTAAACAATGTCAACATTTACTTCTGGTAATGACAGCTAATTGATTTTTGTAAAAGTTAAAACTGATGCAAAAAATATAGAATAAATAGAAAGTAAGGTAGATGATATAACTTAATAGATTTATTGGATCTGTGGTAACAGCCTATGTTTGTGTACAGAGCACGTTAACCGTTTGATTGATTTCATTTGTCACACACAAACACACACATGGTAATACAAACTTACAAGCTGAAAAAACACTTATCTTTCAAACATAGGTAGAGATAAGAACAAGGAAGAATTGGTAGAGTGTAAACACAGAAATTAAGTAAATATTTGTGGCTTACACCAGGAAAAGGCAAATATGATACACTTGACAAGACAGACAGACAGACAAATAGGCAGAGAGACAGACAGATGACAGACAGTCACAAACACACACACACACACACACACTAACTAAAGTTGAGAAACTATTGAAATATATTTGACTCAGAAATGTACATGAATTGTTTGAATTCAACAGTAAAATCTTACCATCATATAAGAGAAGTAATGGAAGCAATATTGACATCCATTTTTGTTCTATTGACCAATCCCGTAGAGAGAATTTACGCAGCGAATGTGCAAATACACACTGTAATAAAAATAAAAAACACCTCAGTTTTTCATTCTGATAAAATTGAATATTTCTCATCCAATATAAACAGGTCAATAAAATTAATGAGAGGTCAAGAGACATTGTAAGTTGTACATGTAATTACTTATTACTGCCATCCACCGATTACACTATGGCCTGATCACGTTATCAAGAGATATAATAATACCTCAGCCAGCCCTCAAAAGTACCCAACATAAAACATATAAATGACAGATGATTTTGCATGGTGTTTACAATTGTGACAGAGTCAAAGTAATAACAATTGCAAACAGATGTAGATTGTTGACTTGACAGAAGACATGAAACATCTTATTTAAAAGAAGTGAGCAGCACCTTGCATATATGCTGGATAAGAGATTGTTACTCTATCTTACAAAATGTCATAGTCCTACATCTCTGGAATTATAGTCTCAGAGTCGTTTAAGTTTGTAACAGTAGGAAATTCTTATTATACAATGCATATTAATCCATTTACCCCTAGAGATACATTTATACTGGTCTAAGTCATTGATTTGCAGAAGAGTCCATTGTTTTTCAGGGATTAATGAGTTAATGCAGGTACATTTAATTGTCTATCCACTTTTCAAAGTGGAACTGACTTTCCTGTGGTAAATGTATTAAGCTTTAACCACATAGCCACAAGCACTGCACATTGTAGGTCCTAAACAATCAAACAATTACTCTTATAAATATTGAGAATAAACCTTGAATTTTTTATGTATAATGTATAATGTGATTCATAGAAGGGATAAAAAACAATAGACATTTGCTTTTTATTGCAATGTAACCTGTGCTAGAACTCATGCCAGTGCCAGGTAAACAGAAATGTGATGTACTTACTGTAACCAGAAATATGATGTACTTACTGTAACCAGAAATGTGATGTACTTACTGTAACCAGAAATGTGATGTACTTACTGTAACCAAAAATGTGATGTACTTACTGTAACCAGAAATGTGATGTACTTACAGGTAAACAGAAATGTGATATACTTACTGTAACCAGAAATGTGATGTACTTACTGTAACCAGAAATGTGATGTACTTACAGGTAAACAGAAATGTGATGTACTTACTGTAACCAGAAATGTGATGCACTTACTGTAACCAGAAATGTGATGTACTTACTGTAACCAGAAATGTGATGTACTTACAGGTAAACAGAAATGTGATGTACTTACTGTAACCAGAAATGTGATGCACTTACAGGTAAACAGAAATGTGATGTACTTACTGTAACCACAAATGTGATGTACTTACTGTGACCAGAAATGTGATGTACTTACAGGTAAACAGAAATAAGATGTACTTACTGTAATCTGTTACCAGAAATGTGATGTACTTACTGTGACCAGAAATGTGATGTACTTACAGGTAAACAGAAATAAGATGTACTTACTGTAACCAGAAATAAGATCTACTTACTGTTACCACAAATGTGATGTACTTACTGTAACTATGAATGTGATGTACTTACAGGTAAACAGAAATAAGATGTACTTACTGTAACCAGAAATGTGATGTACTTACTGTAACCAGAAATGTGATGTACTTACTGTAACCAGAAATGTGATGTACTTACTGTAACCAGAAATGTGATGTACTTACAGGTGAACAGAAATGTGATGTACTTACTGTAACCAGAAATGTGAACAACAAGAAGACAAATCGGATCCATATTTCTATATTTGTAAATGATGTGTGGTAGCTTTTAAACTGAAAGAAGAAAATTCAATTTATTAACTGAGGCACAAAAAAATAAAATATTCCTACTCAAAATTATCTTTTGAAAGAGGAGAACATTAATAATTACTTTATTATAAATACATCATGTTTTCTGCAGTACATAGAGCACTGCCTTACATACCTAACACATTTCTTTGTTTATCATAGAGTGTTCCAGATATATACATATATTACTTTAGACCCCTTACATTACAATTTTATCCAGCTTGGTCTTTTGGTACAGTATTCCCACTGCTTTTTCAGAATAAGGGTTTTTGTACCCTATGCGTAGGGGTACTAGGCATACAAGGATACAAATCTTGGATACACATACATAAAATTAAATCAAAAGCAAAAACACCAGTTTGATTTTGCTCATCTTGTCCCCCATTAATAGACACAAGTGTCTCTGGATCTGATGTAGATATATAAATTATGACATCATGATTGTGTGAATAATGCACTGTGTTCAACATCTATTGACAACTATATGTAATGGACTTTCATGTTATGATAACATTGGGATTCAAGAGTATTTAGATACTGTGTCAGAAATTATGTAATTAAATTCTGTAAAGATTTCAAATCATTCTTTTATCCTGGTACCCTGCTGTGAAGTTGAAGTCTTCAATCAGGCATTGCAAGCTGTGTTCATTGGAATGTGACCTTCAACTGATACAAATCATGCGACAGTCTTTGAAGTTCAGAAGGTCTTTGTTGGATCTTATACACACAAAAACACTCAATTTTGAGAATAAATTGTTTTATAATCAGTGACACTGTTTTCAAAGTAAGGATAGGACACAGGGAATTGACATCCTTGTAGTGTTACCATCATAATGACAGTATAAATGATGTGATAGACATCCTCTATGCGTGAATGCGTGTGGTGTGCTTTGTTTTTGTGCATGTTTTGTAATGAATTCGTGATTCACTGAGGTTTTTGCATGTCTGGGAACACTGTGGTACTTTTTATTTGTCCAATTTATGATTACCCAATATACTGATATTTCTGTTATCCAATGTATTTATGAAATATATCACTACTGCATTGATGCACAGTTAAACAATTGCATACCAAATTTTATCTTAATCATATCATATACATTACTCATTGAATTTTTTTATTTCACTGATGTTTATACAAAATATCAGTAGATCATTTATGCAACATATTATAAAGTAATTTATCAAATATAATTGTACCAAGATATCATTTTCCAAATATACTAGTGGTCTGGTGGTAAAGTTTTCAACTTGCAGGCAGAAGATCCCGGGTTTGATTCCTAGTACTGGTTCATACTGAAGACTTTAGTAATTCTAGTGATTGTTCCTTGGCTGAGGGCTCAAGCATAAGAAGTGAAAGCCATTGATCTTTCAAATGAGATCTAAAACCCGGGTCCCATGTCACACAGGCTTGGCACAAGTACCCTCACTGCACAGGTGTCAGTCCACAGATTAAATCTAAATTGTGGCATTTCGTCTGCAGCTACGGGTTTACCAAGGTAAATTAGCACATGTTTACAAGCACAATGAGTCTAAATTGAATCATAACAGGGGTAACATTCTTGTTTTTGGCAACTACAGAGCTACAGTAATACATGGAGTCACGTTTTACCTGTGCATTCCTATTTTGGAAAACAGACCATATTGTTTTGGTTTTTGACAGAACCCGGATGTAACACTTTATTTTTTAGACCAATTGTGACATCGCTATGTAAGTGAAAAATATTTGGCAGGATGTAAAACAATAAAAAAATTTCAGATACCATACTATAAATCAATAGAATGTCCAGGACACAGATACAAATCCGGTAAAAATGGACAAACACAGACCTCTGGAAACCAAGAGGTGGGATCAGGTGCCATGGAGGAGTAAGCATCCCCTGTCGACCGGTCACACCCGCCGTGAATCCACAGTCAAGTCCAACGAAACAAGTGAGGAGTGTATCCTCGTCACATTTGGTACAGATGTCTCAACAACCACCAACGAAAAGGCAACTCAACATTTCACTTAGTGACACAGAGTACTCGCAAACAAGACTATTATACCGACCGTAAAATTTGCGGAACGTTGACATTAAACGCGGTTTTCAATATCTCTGTGTCAATAATTTGTCAGTGAGTAGTTTACCTCTGTATATGAAATCTTCATATGTTGTGCACGCCCTGGCATATCAGATCATTTGTGAAATATAAACTCCATATGCGGCTGACTGAGGGATATTACTACTTAAATGTGGAAAAATTTACGATGGGAAAGCCGAAATCGTCGCGTTTATCGTATAGCTTAGTTGCTAATTTCCTGTCTGTGTTTATTTTAAGTAAAATGTCTAAGTATGAAGCGTGTGTGCTTGATTCTGTTGTATCTTTAATTTCTAGTTCGCTGGGATATATTGCATTGACATATGTATGAAAATTGTCATTATTAATTGACAAAACGTCGTCGATATATATCTAAATGTCAAATTAAAGGACACCGCTAAAGTCTGCTTCATATGAATAAAGGAACAGGTCAGCCAATAAAGGAGCACAATTGGTTCCCATAGGAATGCCGATAGTTTGTTGAAAGGACGTCTCCGAACATTACAAATGGTCTATTAGAAATTCCAGCATGTTTTTTATATCAACTTCAGTATAGTTTGTTGAAAGAGTGGTGTTTGACGAAATAAGTCTCCTGAACCATTCACTAATATTTAAATTTTCGTCTTTAGTGAAAAAAGCAGTTGTCTATGATGCTGAAAAGTCTTCTTTTAATTTTTTATGTGGAATAGTCAGTAAAGAGTAGAGAAATCATAAGTTTTGATATTGTGAATCAAGAAAAATTGTGTGCCTTCAAATTTTCTAAAAGCTGTTTAGAATTTTTAAGTATCCACATCTGATTTACACCGCTTCTGGAATAAGCAACTGTACTGTACAACAAAAATACAAAATAACAATACACTGGTACTAAATACCAATGTGCCCGTACAAAATACCAATATACCAATACTAAATACCAATCAACGGTACAAAATACCAAAACACTGGTACAAAATACCAATACACAGGTACTAAATATCAATACACCGGTACTAAATACCAATACATTGGTACTAAATAACAATACACCATACTAAATAGCAATACACTGGTACTAAATACCAATAGGCTAGTACATAATAACCAATACACCAGTACTAAATACCAATACACCAGTACTAAATACCAATACACCGGTACACAATTACAATGCACTGGTACTAAATGACAATACATCGGTACTAATGACAATACACCAGTACTAAATGACAATACACTGGTACTAAATGACAATACACCGATACTAAATAACAATACACTGGTACTAATTAACAATACACTGGTACTAATGTTTCTTCACATTACTTGGGTTAATACTAAAAATATATACTTACATGAAATACAATATCTGTAATTTGAAATTTTGTCTGCTCCAATCCATAGAATTGTATAGTTATAATGTATGACGCATAATCTAAAAATCCCAGATGTAACAGTATTAGGTCTGCACAATCCTGTAGATATAGAAGACAGGAAATGAATTTACTATAAAATATTGTTTATTAAAGTGCTGTTAAGTTAAAAAAGAACAAAATAGATTTAGGTTTAAGAAAGTCGGGTGGGTTATAAGATCAGAAACAAAAATAAATATGAAAGCATCTATAGGTTGTTAAATGCATTGACCAAGGATTTTCAGAAACTTCCAAAGACCTCATCTTGTTAAAAGAATTCATCAGATACATCAACATATTGTGTCAACATGGATCTAAACTTATTACAAGTATCTCAGCGGTCCAATATAAAGTAGATCTTCGATTCGAAGTTCAAGGGACCACCCAAAAAAGTTTGAAACATCAGGACTTGGACTCATGGATGGTGACCGAGAATCCTACATTTTTTAGTTTCAGAGGTTATTTAAGGTGTATATGACTTAATCAAAACCATTTAAGACATATACGGCCATCATAATGAAATAGTAAGTGCTAAATTTAACTTAATGTTTATGAAATGGAGACATGAAGTGTTTATTAGAAGGAGAAGAATTATCATAGGGCAATTTGGTACACCTGTAAATTTTGACTTTGAATTATATGTATGAATTTCCGTTATTTTTATAGAAATGAGTCCAAAAATTTATTTGATATTTGAAACATTGAGAAATCTTACTTATAAAAGTTCCAATTATAAAATGCTTATAAGTAGCGTTAAATAACAAAATTATTCAGGACTTTGTCAATAGTTCGAAACCTTGAGAAATTCAACTAATTGAAGTTTGACTCATTGAAGTTCTACTCTCTCTCTCTCTCTCTCTCTCTATATATATATATATATATATATATATATATAGTCAGATTTTATTTTTGCCATATTCATAAATCTAAAATTTATAAACTCTCTAATGTACACACACTGAAGTATCCACTCACTCAGGCTCAACAATTTGTTTTTAGATAAAAACCACATGGTCCTTCTACATAGATATAATTGTACTTTACATATACATGTACAGGGCATTTGATATATAGATATAATTGTGTTTTACATATAGATATAATTGTGTTTGATATATAGATATAATTGTGTTTTACATAAACATATACAGGGCATTTGATATATAGATTTAATTGTATTTGATATATAGATATAATTGTGTTTTACATATACATAAACAGGGCATTTGATATATAGATATAATTGTATTTGATATATAGATATAATTGTGTTTTACATATAGATATAATTGTATTTACATATACATGTAATTGTGTTTTACATATAGATATACAGGGCATTTGATATATAGATATAATTGTATTTGATATATAGATATAATTGTATTTGATATATAGCTATAATTGTATTTTACAATATAAATGTAAAAAATGTTGTGTACTATACTCAAGGTGTTTTTCATCATTTTTAATTGAACATTATGAATTAACCCAATGTTTTGATGTAAATGAAAAAGATATATAATATTGTGCCTTATATTGAGTGAATGAGTCACAACCAGGAGTTTTACAAACAACTATACAGTCAAAATAATAAAATGGAAGTTGTACCTGAAGTCTAAGCTTTTAATATGAATTAATTGGTCAATATAATATTGTCAGATTTCTGGCTAAATATTATACACAAAAAATATGCAGTTAATAGTTGTGATTGAAAAGACCAAACATAACAAGTGTAATTCATTCTAACCTTTGAGCATCTGAGCACTCTAGATCTATTGTGAATTTCTGTACTTAGTTTTGGATTCTCTCCCTTTACAACACCATTTTCATCTGCTTTTATACCACGAATTTCAACACTCACTGTGAATGGCTGCTCAAACTTTGACCCTGGAAAGAAAAATCATGAAATCTAAATTGTTAAAAATTTCAATTGCATTTTCAATAATAACAAGAAGCCCAAGGGGCCTTAAGTCACTCACCTGGCAAAATTGGTCAACATTGCAGAAAACATAAAAAATGTGTAAAAGATAAAATGGCTAATAAACATGAAAAACAGTAGGCTCATTGGGGCCTTAATAATAATCACCTGAGTGAAATGTATTTTACTGACAATATACTGAAAAGCAACCAAAAGCTTGAAAAATTTATTGAAATGGAGAATTAACTTGCATAAGTGTAGACTTGCCTTGTTGATATTTTTATAGATCTTTCAAGATAATGTGCAACAACAGTAGAAAACATGCGAAATCCATTTAAAAGGGGAAGTAACTTTCACAAGGATCACCCTCACAAGGGTTAACCTGACAATTTAATTCATTACTTTTTTGTAGATCTTTGCATACTGAACATTTTTGCTTCTTTCTCTCTATCTATAATACTTTTCAAGACAATGGGGCAAAACTGTCAAAAACATGAAAAATCCACTTAAAGGGCAAATAAATCCCATATGGGTCGACCTGACAATTTCAGCCTTATTGATTTTTTTGTAGATCTTTGTGTGCTAACATTTGTGCTTCCTTCACTTTCTCTCTATCTATTATACTTTTCAAGATAATGTCAAAAAACATCCAAAAACATGAAAAATCCACTTCAAAGGTGAAAAAAACTCCCCATTTTAAAGGGGCAACCTGACAATTTTGGCTCTATTGACATTTTTGTAGATCTTTGCATGCTGAACATTGTTGTTTCTTTCACTTTCTCTCTATCTATTACACTTTTTAAGATAATAGGACAAAACTTAAAAACATGAAAAATCCACTTAAAGCGGAAATAACTCCCATAAGAGTCGACCTGACAATTTCGGCCTTATTCACTTTTTTTGTAGATCTTGCATGCTTAACATTTTTGCTTCTTTCACTTTCTCTGTATCTATTATATGTTTCAAGATAATGTAAAAAAACATCCAATAACACGAAAAATCCACTTAAAAGGGGAAAAAACTCTCATAAGGGGCAACCTGACAATTTCGGCCTTTTAGACTTTTCTGTAGATCTTTGCATGCTGAACGTATGTGCTGCTTTACTTTCTCTGTATCTATTATTCTTTTTAAGATAATGTCAAAAAAACATCCAAAAACATGAAAAATCCACTTAAAAGGAGAAAAAACTGAAAATCTTACCACAACTTTTGTATGTTCTTTTTAAATTTTTAGAATTCAAATTATTGACTGAAATTTTGGTTGCCCGCCATGAAAATCTGGCTGCCCACAAAGAAAAACAATATTTTATTTTATTTTGTTTTGTTTAATTTATTGTTATTTTAATAGATAAATTTATATACAATATATATTGTCTCTGAATGATGCATTTTCATCTTAATTAATTACATCATTATTATTACTATCATCAATTATTATTATTGCTATTTTATGATGTTACTACTATGTGTTTAATTAAATCAATATAAATTACAAAAGTACATTTGTAAGTTTTCACTATTGTTAGATGAAAACAACAGCTATCAATTTCTGTGTATTTCATTAAAACTTTTATTTACAGTAATGAGTAACACTTTTATCATTCACTTACATTTAATTCAGATTTTACAACTTTTATACAAATTATAGTGTTATGATTATTTTACCAAATCCTGAAATTCAGGTCTGTTCATTATTGGTTCTTTTACTACATGTACACATCCAACTTCCACTTCCTCAACAAACTGCAAGTATCAGCAGTCAACACAAGATGATTTCTGTGACATTGTCGGCCATGAGGTAAAGACTAACTTGTTTAATTGTCAATAAAATAATTATTGAAGTTTCTAATTGTTTATTGTAATGTATTTTGAACTTAAAATAGAAGGAAATGGATCAGTTTTGAAATTTAAAAGGAATACAGATTTTCAGTAAGGGCGTCAGCACTTGCCAAATGGGCAAGTTCATTATGTAAATTAATCGCCCGAAACAATGCGAGCGGGCAAGTGGATTTTTCGAACCCTGTCTAAGATACAAGATTACGATAAAATTCAACGAACCTCCTTTATTATCAGTTTTTATATCCGCAATGAGCCATAACTGTTGATGAAATGTTGACATTGGCGGAGAACGCAATACAAATGGTCCAGTCTGCAACATAAATCAAAATAATAGAAACATTTTCAAAGGATGTCTTTTAAATCTCGAAATGAAAAGAAAATACACAGTATAATCTGTCTAGACTGGCCAACCATGGGACTGGAAAACTAGGCCAGATTATGCCAGATCCAGAATACAGGTGTATATGCTTCACAACACTGACAAAACAAAAAGAAATGATGGTACCGGTACTCATTACATTGAGTATGAAAATAATTTAATTTACACCAAAAATGCACAAATACAGAAGTAAATCACGTATATGCAGAAGTTAAACACATATATGCTACTGAGACCACTTAAAAATGGTAACATTCAAATCACTAAATTTAGATCCATTGATGAACCTTTGTCATTTTGATGAAGAGTCTATTTTGTTTTGCTCTCGATAGAACCATATTCTCTTCAAATTATCACTTGCAGTTGTTGAACATACTCCATATTTATTGTTTAATTCTCTTTGTGTTACTTTAGGTACTTTTTCTGAATCTGCTAGTAAGTTTATATTTTCATTCAAACTTAAATTCTTTCTAGCTCTTTTCAGGGACAGGGTAGCAAACACTCTAATTGTACACCTTTTTGGGGGTGAAAACTTCCATTTTCCAACTGGTTACAACTGATTTAACCAACTGATTTTGCAGACATAATCACATTATATAAATGAAATAGCTTGTAACAACTACTGGTAGTCATATATGGGCAATGTGACATAACCCTATGTAACTACAGTAAAACCAGTTTTAGCAAATACCTGTGTATAAAGACCACCTGGTCACAAAGACCATTTTTTGCTGTCCCCAATAGTACCATATGAGTACAAATCATCCTCTATATAAAGACCACCTCCCTATAAAGACTGCTTTTGTTGTGTCTGTAAGGAGGTCTTTATGTACAAGTTTCACTGTAGGTGATAACTGATTACTGATCAAACACTGCATAACATCACATACCTATAAATAAACCTCTATCAGCCTACAACAATTATCTACCTTGCCTGTCCAGATTACATAGTATAATTACTAACTTATTTAATCACTTGGGGACATACATTTAGGCCAGCATCTGGAATAGATAAGATACAGAATACACAATAATAATATACTTATACATTGGACATATAGTGAAAATAATTTGTTATCGACTAATAACACCAAATAAGACAAGAATCCAGAACACTCAAGGTCGGGTATAGACAGATTATACTGTATCTTGTATTTTTTCATGAAACTTAAAAAATGTAAATATGTATTTTCAAAATTTTCATTTTCATATATCTTACCTTTTTGTCAACATGGCTGTTTGGAGAACCAGAAGCATTCTTGGATACAGTTTCTATTATTGGAGGCCCTGTAAATAAAAATTATCATTTGTTCAGTAAATGACCATTTCACTTACCAATTGCTTTTTTTTGGGGTTTTTTTTTTGGCAAAAAACCAAAACAGCTCAAACCAATTTCATAAATAAATCACGCATTGACATTTACTGAACATTTAATGGAATTATTTTTGTGCTCATTGCCCAAATTGTCATAAATGTTTCTAAATATATTGTATAGTATTTTACACTGAACAGATCCATCCAAATGGGATCCAGTGGTACTTGTCTTCACTGTTCAGTGACCACATCATCTGCCACTTACAAGTGGTCTCTTAAAAGTGTAGATCTCTCAAAATAGTTTTTATTAATCAAATAAGAAATTTATCTGACTGTGCTCAATAACGAGGTCTTTTCAGATGGGTTTGGACAGCAAGAAATACTGTGACAAAAAGAATTAACATGACTTTTTGGCAAGATCAAGAGGTTTATCAAAGTGGTGACTACACAGTTAAGCTCAAGTCACTCAAATCATAGTATGAGCATACTAAAACAAGGTGTGTTTTTATTATGGATAACACTTATATCTCCAAGACAACGTGTCCGATAAAAAAATTGTGTCTGATTCATCTAAGCAAGATCTTTGATACATGCATCAGATTGGATTTATTTTGCTGTCAAAGTCTCTATATATCTGATGCAACATTGATTCACTGTACATTGATCATGAATGTACAGTTGAACTTGTCTTGAGAGATCAGTCCATCTGCCACTAAAAAGTGGTCTCTCAAGACAGATGGTTCCTTAAAAAAGGTAATTGGGGTATTCAGTAACAAGTGTCAGATATTATTATATAACTAGATAACTGATTATAGCAGATAAGTGTTGACATTGTTTCGTTTGTTTACTCAAAATATACAAAGTTGAAGACAATAGTTGTTTATGCATACAGAGAGAAAAGTTTTCAACTTACCCAGGATGCCAATAAGAATACTGATTCCAAAACACACAAAAAAGGTGATAAATACTAAAACAAACTGACGCTTATTTAGGGCATAAAGCCGCATCTGAACTGACCTGAAATATACAAGTGAATTCACACTGAAAATACAAAGAACAGCATGCCCGTGTACATGTATTGATATTTCTACAACAAAACATCATGGTACAAAATGTATCATTATATATATATATAATACAATCGGAATGAAGGCCTGTAAGTACAGCACATGAAATTGTTATGCTGAATAATTTTACTCCATGTCAACTGATAATAGATTATCTCATTATGATGGGTTTGTTTTAGTTTGGTTGATCTATTGACTTTAGAAATGTAAACTTGTGAACATTTTCTGGCTTTAACATATAGACATCTATCAACTCAATATCATCTCCTGGCAACTGCGATTTTTTGGGGGGGCCTCCATGGCCAAGTGGTTAAACCATCACGCTTTGAACCATGAAGTATCTCACTTCTGGTCAGCAGATTCTAGCCCCGCTGGAACATACACTGATTTTTGTGAGAAAGTTTGCCAGTTTACTTGCAGAAGGCCGGTGGTCTCTTCCATAACATTGTAACCAAGTTCTCTATTCCACCATTAAAAACCTGGTCTCCAACTGGCACCATATAACAGAAATTGTTGAGTGTGGTGCAAAACACTACTGCAGCTGACTAGGTCAAGTAGCTGGCTATTGCACGATTTCTGCTATTTAGAACAATACTTTTTAGACTTTTTTTTAGATAATTCACAATTAAGATGATGAACAATTTTCTTGAACAAAAGAACAAAAATATTGTCGAGGTGCATACTAAAGACGAAATGGCACCATAGCCAGCTACTGGTTCCAGCCAGCTACTGCTGTAAATGTGATTTTACTTTAAATCAGACTGAAATATTAAATGAAATATTTAGTCACTTATAGAAAAGTAACAGTAGGCTAGCTTGAGGGGATTTTATGGAGTCAGACTAATTAGAGTACATTAGAGTACTGTAGAGTATGCTAGAGTACTCTACAATTTTTAGGAAATACATACATTATTAAGTAAACAATTTAACATTTTATTGTATTTTTATACTATTTCAAATCCGTTTTAGTGATTTTAAAACAATCTAAAATTAGGTAATTATATAAAGGGACTTGAAAAAATTTCAGCCATCCGTTTTTGTGGATGTTTCTGGATCCTACGACATGGACATGGTTCTACAACAGGATCCTTTATTTATTTATTTAGTTTTCTATTTATTTATTACATTTAATTTTATCATTTTTATCAAATCCATAAACCAAATCAAATAAATAAATATAGATAAAAATGAAACAAATTTGTGCGGGACAAATGCATACTAGGTTCCGTGCCGTAGATCCCAACTCAAGACTGGAATCTTTTCGGGTACATTGTTACACTTAAATAATATTTTATCGAAAATAATACATCGGATATGAATGTTTGTGCTGTGTACTACCAGTTTATTAACTAAATATAGTCTTACAACTCGATAATACACTGAAAATCTGTAGAGTACTCTACTCTAGCGTACTCTAATTAGTCTGACCGGATTTTATGTCATCTGAAACATAGGCCTGGTCAAAACAATCAAATTTCAACTGAAGCTTTAGTAACTAGGCCCTATGTGTGCATGTGACTGTGATGTGTTTATGTTTATGACTGTCAGTACTGTACAGCACAGTGATTTTTGCCTTTAGACTTGGTCACAGTTGGTGAAATGTTCGTAGGCAAGTGAAAACTATGTACCGTGGACAATTGTAAATGTTTTAAATGATTCTGCTGATAAGATTTTATAAGATAATGCATAATTAATTTGCTTCTTTTTAACATATCGAGAAATAATGTATGTGTGCTTACGATTCTATTTCTCTTGCCATGTTGGCACAATCAGTGTATTGTTTTCATTATACCGGAAGGAATTAATATGAATGGGATGGGCATAATAGCTGGAAAGTTAAGCAATCAGAACAAAGGTGTACAATTTTCAAACATTTCTTTATATTGGCATTTTTGACAGAAAAAAAATATTTTGATCTATGTCTTATAACATATTGAAAAACAATATAAATTCTATTGAATATTTTTTACACTGTAACAGTTTAAATTATTAAATAGATATACCGTATTTACAAAGATTTTACCTCAAGTTCGATAACTCAAGCAAAAAAAGTAGTAGCGGATTTATATATATATGATGTTGAACACGGGAGAGAAAAAACTATGTCAAACAAACAAAATCTAGTATATACATGTGTCATCATTGTTAGTTATATAATAAAAATGATACGGGCACGTGTATGTACTAGATTTTCGGCCCCCTGTGATGCTGAAGGACTGGAAGAGGATGACATGTGCTTGCCAGTTATATTTAAAATAAAGAATGCTATCTAACTGACATAGGTAAAACTTTTTCCAAAAGAAAAATAACTACTTACATACAATATATATTTAAATGATGTAATAGGTAGAAAATGAATTCTTAATGTTAGAAAATGATTCTTTAATATAAAAAATAGGGAATAAATTCCCCAACGGCTTTCCATAAATAGGTGAATCTTGTTTATATTTCTGTTTGACAATGTGCATTTTCAATCTTTTTATCCTCAATTAATCCTTCTGAAGAACTTAGGGGAAGCTTAATTTTTCGCAAATTTATTTGTGCATTGTTGATTAGAATTAGTATCTCATTATCTGAAAAGTGTCATTTCCTACGGTTTTCCGGACTGAACGAAGGGAAAAGATGACGGGTTGCGAGTTCAGTCTAGATTTTAGATCTGTGTATCGCATTGCTCTGTAGACAGGTAGGCTTTTTTTTAAAATAGTTTCAGCGATATATAAAGCTAATATAATTAGCTTTATATATCGCTGATAGTTTGAATAGCCTGTTTCTTAACTTTATATTAACATATATGCTGTTCTACATCTGGCTTTATTTTTTATCAACTTGGATTTGTGTCGATATATAGTGAGGGCTCTATAACTTGTCACGCCTTCCGCGATATTGGGCAAGGGCGTAGGACAAGGGGGGGGGGGGCGCAGCGGGGACACACGTATGTTTGTGTCCCCACTTTTTGACGTAATTTCTTTTGACACACAGCAACATTTTTTTAAATTTTTTCAAAGCAGAAGTTATAATTCTTGAATAATTGATTTTCCGGAATCCGTACTTATTCCGTGTCGTCGTCGTCGTCGTCGCTTTTAGTCCAGTGGCGGATACAAGGGCGCGTAAGGTGTACGCACCCCTTTGGACGCCAAAGTATAGATGTTTGTACAGTAAAAATCAACTCAAAAGCCCAGAAATTAACAAAAATGTTTAAAACCTACATGATTTTAATAAAAAGTTGGAAAATGAATAAAATTGAATTACCAAATTTTCGCACCTCGCTACGCTCGGCCAAAACAATTACATTATATATGCTCTTCCTTCCCTGTTGCCCATCATTTCGGTAAAGAAATATTCATTTTCTTTTCCTCAGCTTGTATGTATATGAAAATTTATTTGTAAACTTGGCAAGCTTTGCATTGTATCAAAATGTAAGTTTTACCTTACTTAATTATTTATTCTATAAAAAGTCGAAAACTTAAAGACAAATTTCCAAAACTTTTCGCGCCTTGCTCCGCTCGCCGACTTAAGTTTATATTTACACCACTCCAACTTGAAATCATCAGTCAACTATTGATGAGGTTTGTATTACACAAACTTAATTTAAGTTTAAATTTTAATTTTTAAAGTATAAACAAGTTTAATTAATGTCACCAGCCTCAAACCTAACCCCTTTAAAAAAAACTTTTGACTTGCTTCCTACACCACTGCATAAATAACGCACCATTTTCATCCGCGTGACATCTTGTCACCCCCCCCCCCCAAAAATTACGCCATCAAAAGCGCCATCCCGAAAAGACCTTAATATTGTTATATTAAAAATTGTTAATTTGATATTTGCAATTTATCTATAACAATATTGTTATTGTTATAGATAAATTGTAAATATCAAATTAACAATTTTTAACATACCAATATTACGTCAAAAGTTTAGTAGGCCTATTACTTGAATTAAAGGAGGTCCTAGAGATCCAATGCTATCAAAAAGATGGGGACCCAGGATTAGGAAAAAATATAAAAATCTACTTTATGATTGAAAAAGTCTGTAAGGTTGTCATGATCCTCTTCATTTACCATTTACGAGTTCCATGACCAGGCTCTATAATGATTATAGGAAGTGGTCGTGAAATAGTTATGATCAATGTATGATGAGCTAAATGTATAATAAAACACTTAATTGATGGTGACCGTTTGTCCATATCTCTAACAGACTGGTTAAAGGGGTACGTTTCCCTCGCACCTGCTCTGAATCATTCTACACCCGAATCAAGAAATGGGTATAATTGACAATTGGTTTTGTGAATAATGCCATGAACGTTTGTACATACCTCTCACATCGATCATGGTGATATGATGGTGAAATATACTTCGTAAAAGCACTGAATATATCGGAAAACTGCGATAAAAACGCACGCGCATTGTTTGGTAAGGAAGGCGTTGAAAAAGCAAATGAATATGAATCCATGACTGAATACAGCTACTCTCCTACGGGAAAGAGTGGTTCATTTTATAAACATCTAATAAGAATTCCACATCCATGAGAACACGACATATTGGTTGTGTAGTAATTAATGTTAATAGCAAATGGGTAGCCAATAGCTAGCGGTAGGCACCGATCGATACCACAGCTCTGTTCTATTGATTTCTGTCTGTATTATAACGTATCTACAAGATTTTGTCATTGCATATACTTTAATGTGGACAGATGTGTTAATTACCATATGTATAACCAATAAATTATTATCATTTGTTTGGTAAATGCTATTTTTAAAAGTTATCCAAAACGGTCTGTAAATCAACAAGTATATACACACATTCCTTGTTGTTCACGACTCTAATTTCTCTTGTGACACTCAAGGCTTAGCTTAAATTACCTAATAAATGAGTTTTAAGTACGCGGTTATGGTCATTCCAAGTTTTTTCTCTGTTCAGCGTCCATTGATGGATAGCTTTTGAGATCAAAGAAAAATCTAGGGGAAAAATGCAACATAGCCCTAAAGTGATCCGTTAAAGAAGAACATTTATTTCCATCAATGTGAAAACTGACATTTAAAATGCTTTTTATTTGTACATGTATGTGCCAAAAATATGCTTTAATTTTTTTCTTTTCTTTTCTTAGCACAACAGGAAAATGAAGTAATTGTGCGTAAAAATGCATTTGTTTTCACAAAAATGTTTTGTGTTTTTTCTGTCTTTTCTTGTTTTGTTTTTTTTCTGATTGAAAGATAGGCTTTAGATTTTAGGGTAGATGCTAAAAAATAAAAAAAAACTTGAAATCGCCTAATATTATATAGATTTTTGTATAAGAGCTGTAATGACTAGTATGGACTGGATAATTGTGATCAGAACACACATGCGCACCCGAAGATCCAGTAATAACACGCACAGATAATAGAAAAAAAAAACACTGATGCCTATCAACAAAGATTGCAATCTGCGATTGCACATTTATCTCGGTAGAACATTGATCCAATTGAAATAATCTTCGGTTGAAAAATAAGTTAAGTCCTTATCGTGCGGATATATTTGACGTTGAATTTTTTAATTTTTCTATCAGATAGGATGAGACAGTATCAATTTATTTATAGATTCGGTAGGTTATACCTCATGACCAGACATAATGTGATTTTTTTTTTCAGTCCAGCTATGGATAGTAACTAATTTTGTAAAATATTAACGTATCAATCAATCATAGCTCTCTCTCTCTCTCTCTCTCTCTCTCTCTCTCTCTCTCTCTCTCTCTCTCTCTCTCTCTCTCTCTCTCTCTCTCTCTCCTTATTTATTTTTAAGTTTGAATTTTTCAAAGGGGGTAATTTGCAACTCCCTAATTGATTTCGCCAATGTATATTTATATATTTATCATACATAAGCTAAGTGAGTCTAACGTCATGTAGTACAATAATCCGTAAACGAATATAATTTTTTCAATATATAGAGTACATACCTCGATACCACAGCGCTTGATAAATTTTCTGTAACAACTAGGTCTCCAGTTACCGTTTGAACAGTTGATCCGTTCACACAGAATAACTCTGTATGAAATTAACATGACTCGGCAGAGAATTAAAACAAGATGGACATATTTGAAATCCCATTAAACGGAATATATCATCGTATGATCCGAGTAGCTCAATAAAACCACGGTAGCGCTGCTGTATTGTCATCTGTACATAGTCTTGGAGACCGTCCCTGGGATAAGCTATAGTTTGAAATGCGTGGTTATTTCTCTACCATACCTTAAAATGTTTGACCAGACTGGGCCAAGACTTTCAAAGTGTAAAACTAAATTGCAAAGAACAAATTACGACATAGACATCTCCGTTGTCCCTTTCAAATACAACGGGCAATAAATAATTTGTCATCCGTTAGTTTAGAAAACCACATAGAAATAGGCGAATTTGAAATTCAAAATTTATTCTTAATACAGATAAGTCGAGTTATATGTATGTATGTATGTATGTATGTATATATATATATATATATATATATATATATATATATATATATATATATATATATATATATATATATATATATATATATATATATATATATATATATATATATATATATATAAATATATATATATATATATATATATATATATATATATATATATATATATATATAATATCATAGGCGTCGGAACCGGGGGGGCTAGGGGGGGGCTTAGCCCCCCCACTTTTTTGGCAAAGATAGACATAGGTGTTAAAAATTGGGGCTTAGCCCCCAGACGTTTCTGGCGTGTGTATGTGTTTTAAGTTGGTTTAGCCCCCCCCCTCCCCCGGCACTTTCAATTTGCTTTCGACGCTGATGTATATATATATATATATATATATATATATATATATATATATATATATATATATATATATATATATATATATATATATATATATATATATATATATATATATATATATATGTAATAGGTCTACACAAATAAATTTTCAGTGCTCCAGATAAGCCGCGTACTTGCGCATCAAGGGAAAAATCTGGAGTCCTAAATCCTTATTTTTAGTCCTAACTACCATGGCAATGCATCGCTGATCGGCCAGTTCCATGACAATTAGGACTTACGACCTTTCGTAAAACGCGCCCCTGAAGAGTAAAATTAAACACACTGGACCTGAAACTAACGGTGATGAGATAACTATCTCCTTATAACGAGATAATTAACTCGTTATAACGAGATAATTTTGCCGTGGGGAGTAGAGAAACAGTGAGAGTGATAATTGTATTTTTATAGCTTAAAGGCGTGGATACGGAAACGAACGGAAGCCCAGCAGAATACACGCCGACTTATTAGAAGACAATAGCCAATTTATCAAATAAAGTGTATAAATACAGTGTACATGTATCCGCTTCTTCTTTTGTGTATGTAAAGAAGTGATATAAAAGTGCTTGTTTAAAAGGTTACATCTCTCTTGAACAAATATTTTCCAGCGAATGATGTCGTATGCATGAAGTTTAAACTGATGACGAAAAAATATTGAACAACAACGTTTAAATGATGATAGTAGAAGCGCAAATTCTTGATGTTTAAATTATTAAAAAACAAAAATGTATCGCCCAACGTGGGGCTCGAACCCACGACCCCGAGATTAAGAGTCTCGTGCTCTACCGACTGAGCTAGCCGGGCTTTGATATTAGCATTAAAAGCTATGAAGAATATAAGCCTATTCTTCAACATCTACAAAGAAATATTTTCGGCAAGCAATGATTTAATGCAATCCATGTTCATTTTATTTATTCTTGGTAAGTGTCATTACAAAAAATGATTTGCAGTTTAGTAATCACATGCTTTAACCGTTCATCAATTTTTTATGTATGTTTAAGCGGCCCCGTTCACGTGGCGTCACTGAAAATAAACAAGAAAAGTCATACCGGCAAGCCGCTTATACACGTTTTAACTAGAACAAGTAAGACCTAGCAATACACTAAATTTTAGCGTGTACCTGTCTCTATAGGTAAGTATCGGATACTTCTTTCTAAGTGATGAATATATTTCCGAGTTGCTTTTTAGCATTACTGGTTTCCAGTGAAAAGGCGTGAAATTACGGGTATCGCATTACCCGGGTTGGCTTACTCTTTGCCAGGATTGAGGTAGGCCTAATGAAGTATGAAATTAAATATGCTCTTCCTGTTAGCTTCAACTACAGTTCTTTGATTTTAGTATTCGTTTGTTTGTTATAAAGGCTCTCAATGACTGTCTGAAATTGAAAACATGTCATTTCTTTGGGATGATTATTTTCAGTTACAGTTCCTGAATTTTACCGAATTAAAAAGTATTCAGTATACTGAGTGTATTATACCTTATTCAAACTTACGACTGCCATCAACTCGTATCAGTACTTTGATTTTTTTTGGTGCTTTTTCTGGTGTTTTCGTTAAATTGTTGTTGTTTTGGGTACTTCCATGGACTGACAATAAAGTTACATTCTATACTGTATGACTGAGTATGAAAGTAAATATTTGCCAGGAGCTGGAAATTTTAACTGCAAGTTAAAATCGAGAGTCAAACACCCGATCGTCCGAAAAACAGCTATCTTTTTTATAGGTGTTTGTCCGATGATTGGGTGTCTCTCGACTTTAATTTACAGATAAAATTTCCAGGTCCTGTGATATATGAGCAATCTTAATAATTATTAATGACAAGTTCACATTATGGAATAAAACGCGCCTTCACATTATCTGTCGTAAGTTAAACATATTTTTGGCTATCAGAACATTGTTTTGGATGAGCAGTGGTTCGAAAGAGCAAAGGATTTGAATAGAAGCTAATCAGTAATTGTTGTGTAATTACAGTGATAATGAGTGAGATGCTTCCATAAAATGCAAGCAATCAGCCAAAATACTTATAAAAGAAAAAAGTGCCAAAATAACTAGGTGCCGATATTCATAATCTAGGAGCCCATTTCACCAGGTGCCGATATGTATAAACTAGGTGCCAAAATAACTCGGTGCCCATTTCACCAGTTGCCCATTTGACTAGAATTCTCCTTAGCTCATCACAACACACGGTCGCCCTAATCCCTTTGGGGATTCTGTCGTGGGCTGTTTTCTTATGCTGCGTTTTACTGTTTTCCTTGCCAGAGTAACAGTAAACCACAGCATAAAAAACCCATAATTCTTCATGAAGCGCTAATACACTTCATAGAATTTGCCTTTGTCCAGATGACAGTCATAAGCCCATGAATGCCAACTAACAACAGTTCAATGCTTAAATAAACAACATTGAACACACAAAATCCAGAAGTAGAGAATTCTTTTCATAACTTTGGAAAGGAATAAATCACCAAAGATATTCCAAATGAATTTTACAGATTGACAGTTTCTGTATTACAAGATACTTATAAGAACTTTCAAAGTCTTCTAAGTTGCATTTTCATTGGTTGAACATTACACACCTACAAGAGGTCATCCACATGTGACCCCAAAGTGGATTGTGTTAGAACCTCAATGCAACATATCAGAAAACATGAATGAGGAGAAATCAGTTTTTAATTAGATTGTCTGATGTTGTGTATCATAACTTTTCATTTTCCAACTTTTTTCGGAAGAGTCAGTGGGTCTATTGAAGGGGAATGAAATGGAGTAGGACACAAAACAGTTAAAAAAGGAATTAGTGGCATACTGAAACAAACACTTTATATTGTTGTAACATCATTGAGTTCTTCTACCGATATTGCTTTAAACTGTATTTTATTTTCAGAAAATGCATCACATCATATAAAATATATAATTACAAATGAGTGGGGATTTGGAAACAAGAAAATTTTTTAGACAAATTCATCTCCCTGTTCTACCAATATTGTAAAGTCCATGACTCTAAGTGTACTGTTTGCCCCAGGACTGGGGCAAGTTTTCACTAGGCCAAAATACCGGAAAAGCAATAGAAAACCAATTATATGAAAAACTGTCCACTTTCAGTGTATAGACATATATGCCTTTTGAAAATTTTAGGAATGATGCAAAGATTACATATGTTTCATGGTTAATGTCTCAAAAGTTTAAGTTCATTGACAATTCCATGCAAAGGCATATGCAGAGGTAATGTTCATACGTTTTATGGCAACTTAGTCAAGGCTTAAGGGTCATTTACATTTTTGAGGAGGATTTATAATTACTGTTTTCTAAAAATCTATCAAATTTTTGTATAGGCATTTGCATTTGAAAGTTTCAGTGAAAGGTTATCTTTGTGAAGTTTCAAGTGCAGTGGCTTTAAGGTCAAAGGTCATTGACACTTCTGAAGACCAAAATGTCTGTTTTCTAAAATAAAAAAAAGAGGCTAATTTTTTTGTATAGATATACATTGTATCATATACTTATATATGCATTTGAAAGTCTTAGGAAATACACAAAGACTATATTCACTCAGTTTCAGGACTTGAAGTTCATTGGCATTGAAGCTGTAAATTCTCAGAAGTCAGAAACCTGATAGCTTTTTAGGTCATTGAACTAATTGCTCATGGTGACCATACATGTATTGTCAAGTCCTTTTGTCTATCATTTTGTGTCCTGGATCTGTTGTGCATTTTGGTAAAAATAAATATATTGTCCCGAAATGAAAAATATATTTCCTGTAGTGTTATGTTGTTCCTGCCTAATTAGTGCCATTTGCTTCAGGTGACTGTTAAGGTTCTATGGGCCTCTTGTTTATATGAACATGTACTTGTTCTCTTTACAGAAACAATGGCAGAAAAAAAGGTCATCCTTGTCACTGGTGGTTCTGGGCTTGTTGGCCAAGCCATCAAATTAGTTGTAGAACAAGACGAAAAAAAAGAAGATGAGGAATGGATATTTGCTACCTCAAAAGATGCTGACTTAACGTAAGTAACATGTTGTGAAGATGTTAATATACCATTATGTCCTATTTTTTTATTTATATATGATTATTACGATCACATGGTATGTTATTGCTCTAACCAAAGTCATTATTTATCATAACATACATCTCTCACCATAAAATAAGTACATTTATCACATGCATGTGTAATCATACAGTTACAATACAGAGTTCACTACGCCTGTGCAGTATGTAATGTTGTATGGCTCTGTTGTTCAGTTGGATACCGAAATTTCGCCGGAGCTACTTTTCTAAATTGGACTCTCGTCATAAAAAAAAATTGATGGCGTTGTTAAAAGCGGAATGAATTTTAAATTTGTGTACACATATTGATAAATAAGGGACATGTAATAAATACAAAACCACACAAATGTTTCTATTCGTATCATCAGACTACACTTGATGGTTGTAGCGGATGAATTCAACTCCAGCTACGCTCTCGTTGAATCCATCCGCTACAATAATCGCGTGCAGTCTGATGATATGGATCGAAACATGTGTAGTTTTGTCTATGCAGGGCTCTACAACACTTAAAAAATCCACTCTTCATTTGGCCAGTGAACCAGAAATTTTACTAGCCAGCCACAAACTTTTACTCGCCAAGATATATATATATATATATATATATATATATATATATATATATATATATATATATATATATATATATATATATATATATATATATGTGTGTGTGTGTGTGTGTGTGTGTGTGTGTGTGTCTGTGTGTTCTTGTTAAAAAAGAATCCGCTTGATGAAATGAAATAAAACACATTAATTTTTTAAGTTGACATTACTTTTTATTATTTCACTGCATTCAAAACAAGGTTAATAACTGCTGACCGTTTTGTGCATTTTTAAAATCAATCCAGAAGTGGTTTTTATGGCTATATTTTTCGTATTTGTTGCTCCAATATTGAGGAAAACTCCAACTCCGTTTTTGAATTTTTAACGCCGGTTTATCTTCAACAGAATTTACAAAACGGTGTCTGCCCACTAATCCCTTTGGGGATTCTGTCGCGGCCGTTTTATTGTGTTGTCCCACCACGATAAAACGGCCGCGACAGAATCCCCTTAGTGATTATCTGCCCACAAGAATTGGAAATTTTATCTGTAAGTTAAAATTGAGAGTCAAACACCCGTTACCTGATCGTCAGACAAAGTTGAAACACCTATAAAGTTCTTTATAGGTGTTTGTCCACGACAATCGGGTGTTTGACTCTCGAGTTTAATTTACAGATAAAATTT
Organism: Atrina japonica; assembly: GCA_030159075.1. Taxonomy (NCBI): domain Eukaryota; kingdom Metazoa; phylum Mollusca; class Bivalvia; order Pterioida; family Pinnidae; genus Atrina; species Atrina japonica. The sequence continues at coordinate 1,175,296 of BROG01000060.1, read as the reverse complement.
CCACTTCCGGCTGTGGTCTGCCTGTCCTCCTCGTCGAACACTAGCCATAACTCGGTTCCAGTATTTCGTTCACCAAGATCGTTTAAACTTGCTAGTGTCCAATGAAGAGGTAGATGCTTCTGTTGAAATCGACACTGAAAAGTAAAAGACATCGTCTTCTGTTTGGAAAGTTTCAAGTCGAAAACGCGAAAGCATACATCGTGTTTTTATACAGTAATCAACGTGAGTTAGATGCTCTAGTCTATCAAAACTGAATAGCCAAATTGTTTGTTGTAAAGCACATAAAAGACCATGATTTCAATAATGTAATTTCATAGTGAAAACGGACAAACTTTTGATTTCCGGCTAGGGAAAAAAAATGGTCGCAATGTGGCGACTGAATGAGAATAAACACTCGCCAAAACCTAAAAAATGGTCGCATTTGCGAGTGATTTGGTCGCATTGTAGAGCGCTGCTATGTACATACAGTGGAACCCACTTATATTGAACTCTGTTACATTGAAATCCTGCTTGATTTGAAATCCCTGGCTAACTTTCTTCATGACCATTATAACATGGTTATTTTGAAAATCCTGTTTATTTGAAAACAAAATTAATTCCCCGTCAGTTTCAATATATCCGGGTTTGACTGTATGTATATACAGTATAGAAAATTTATACCATTAACAGTGATCTTGTGTTCAATGTTATACTTGCAAGGTCTCACATTCATTTCCTGCAATCTGGACATACTGGTCAGTACCGGTACCTCAACCCCCCCACCCCCCAAAAAAAATTATAAAACCAGGTAAACCTGAAAATAGACCTGAAGTATTGTTATACAAAACTTTTCTACAGTACACCATTTTATACCTGATATTCAGAGCTGACTCATTTTTCATTTCTCATTTACAGTAATGAGGCAGAAACTAAAGCCATGTTTGCAAAATATAAACCAACCCATGTGATTCATTTAGCCGCCATGGTTGGGGGTTTATTTAAAAATCTGAAATACAACTTGGACTTTTTTGTAAGTGTTTTTGTTGTGTTTTTGTCCGTGGTGTAAATGTCTACATTTGAGTGGGTAATTGTGTGTTTTTGTCCGTGGTGTAAATATCTACATTTGAGTGGGTATTTGTGTGTTTGTGTCTGTGGTGTAAATGTCTACATTTGAGTGGGTAATTGTGTGTTTGTGTCTGTGGTGTAAATGTCTACATTTGAGTAGGTAATTGGTGTGTTTATGTCTGGTGTAAATATCTACATTTGAGTGGGTAATTGTGTGTTTGTGTCTGTGGTGTAAATGTCTACATTTGAGTGGGTAATTGTGTGTTTTTGTCCGTGGTGTAAATATCTACATTTGAGTGGGTATTTGTGTGTTTGTGTCTGTGGTGTAAATGTCTACATTTGAGTGGGTATTTGTGTGTTTGTGTCTGGTGTAAATATCTACATTTGAGTGGGTATCTGTGTGTTTGTGTCTGTGGTGTAAATGTCTACATTTGAGTGGGTATTTGTGTGTTTGTGTCTGTGGTGTAAATGTCTACATTTGAGTGGGTATTTGTGTGTTTGTGTCTGTGGTGTAAATGTCTGCATTTGAGTGGGTATTTGTGTGTTTGTGTATGTCTGTGTTTGATGTGTGTATATGTGTGTGATGTGTGTATGTCTGTGTAGGTGTGTCTGTTTACAATACATACCGATACATGTATTTAATACTAGTACCGTAGCGTGTTTTTAGTTGTTTTTTCACATAATTTCAAAGAGTGATATTTTTTTTCAATAAAATATTTTCTATGAACTGAATTAATCAGTTAATACAAACATTTTATTCTAGAAATAGTGATAATTAGAATTTTATGAAATCTGAGAAAGAGAACCTGTAATTGACTATTGGTATATGGTATGTATGTTAGTAGCTTTTTAATTTTATGTAAGACTGTTGATCTTTCACATACATTTTTACATTGAAAATGTAAATACTGAGAGATGTTTTAAATGTACCGGAATTGCATTTTCTTGATTGTGTAATTACTTCCAGACAAAAAATTCCATGATGAATCATAACATTCTGAGTACAAGCCACCAGACAAAAGTAAAAAAAGTTGTGTCATGTTTATCAACATGTATCTTCCCATGTTATTGATGAAAACAATGTAAGTCACCTTCCCAGACAAGTACAGGGCATGATAATACCCTATTTCATAAGCAAGTAAAATGGTCAGTGCATACTGTATACAAGCCACCAGTAAAAAAAGTTGGCCTATCAACATAAACAAGCAATGTAAACAAAGGTAAGTGTTACTTGGCCTATCATAAAGATACATATGATAATCTGCCTGCTTCACCTAAGCAAGTAAAGTATAAGGTCAGGCAACAGCATACTGTATACATGGAAATTACCCCCCCCCCCCAATTTATTTTAGCCCTTATTGTCAGTGGCCGAATTCAAACTGGGCAAATTCGTAATGGTAAATTCATCTATTTTAATAATCGCAGAGTATTTATTCTATGGTATATTTCATTTTAAAGAACACTCAAAATTGTTTTTAATTTTTTTATTGTAATCATGCAGAAAGTATGATAGACATGCACACGTATTAATTGTTGAATAAAACTTCTCAATAAAATGAAATTGTATTTTTAAATAAAATCACTGATTAAAATCGCTTAAAATCTGTACAACCGGCTGGGATAAAAATTACAGCTATATTAGGTTTCTTAAGATTTTCTAAAACATTGGTGTGTTTGTGAGTGCTAAACACATTGATTATTGTGAGTGGTTTCTTTTTCAAAGGCAAGTTTGGTTCACATCGAACAGTATTTACATGCAGAATCACAACCTTGTCTAAATATCATAGTATTGTCTCGGTTGTTGATCACTGATTTTCTGAGTGGAAAATGTCCCAACCCTGTGGAAATTTAAACTTTGGGTGACAGTGTTCAGAAGTGCCTTTGTAAATTACCTGAAATATAATAACACTATATAAAAAAATATCCCTTGGATATCGTAAAAGTCATTTTATTTTTAAAAACAGGGCCACCAGCTACACTCAATGTACCCCTAATTGTATAAACTTCGCGTGAAATATGAAACTCTTTAAGCTTATTGTTAGTAAATAATTGTTGTTTGTTGGTACAAGTAATTAAATGATACAGGTAAAAATAGAAATGAAACAAAAAGTGTTTACCTGAGGAGGGAGCAATAAGCCAGATCTTATGATTGTTAGCAAAAAGGTGATTTTGCACTTGTCATTTAGACCCACAATGTTGACCTGCTTTGAGCCTCATTTATCCATTGTCCATTGACCCCCAGGTACAATAGGAACTCCTGTTTGGTCCCAGTTTAGTACAAATTCGTCTGGAATGCTATGTTAGACAATTAACCTATGAATCCATTCAAGGAAATTATTTTTCAATTCAGTGAAATCAGCTGTTTTAGTGCCCTTTCACCGTACAAAGCTTATGCGATTAAGAACAGATTAGCCCAGGTTTTTGATAAGTCACACTGTTGCAAAAGACCATTGTCAAAGTGTTTTAGAATTCCTGTAGCAGAGGATATAACAATTTGAGTTGAAACTATGCCACCTGTTGATCGTAATTGCTGTATTCCCAATAAAAAGGGCATCTTTTGGTAATTTAGTCACTTCTTCTTTAGCAAACAAACATTTCCTCAGATATGAAGATTTGATAATTCATACAGTGCTTTTATTCACAGAACTTCCAAGTTCTTCTGTAAATTTTCTAGAAGTATTAGCAACTCATTTTCGACCACATATTTGGCCATCTTTGCTCTAATCTCTGGACTGAAATTGTTATGATTTCCCCATTTTCTCTTTTTCCACTGCTTCCAATTACTTCATCATATACATGTACATCTTCATTTGCCTAATTTAAATCTGGTTTACTTTTTGGTGTCACACTTAAATATTTAAACAAAGCCATCCTGGTCTGAGACTTGACCAATACTAAAACTACAAGTAGTAACTGATTTCGGTGATAATTGCCTGAGTAATATTCACATACCAATGTACACTTCGTTGTGTTTGAGTTATCTTTCTTTTTTTTTTTATTGTACCAGTGGGTGCTCTGGCAGTTGTAAAGGTTCCTATATATTAACCAGTAGGTGCACTGTCGGCTGTAAAGAATCATGTATATGACATAGCACATGCTCTGTCGGTTGTAAAGGTTCATGTATATGTACCAGCACATGCTCTCACAGTTGTAAAGGTTCTTGTATATGTACCAGTAGGTGCTCTATCAATTGTGAAGTTTCATGTGTGTGCACCAGCAGGTACTCTGTCTGTTCATGTATATGAGGTGCTCTGGTTCATGTATATGTACCAGCAGGTGCTCTGCATGTTATAAAGGTTCATGTATATGTACCAGCAGGTGCTCTGTCTGTTATGAAGATTCATGTATATGTACCAGAAGGTGCTCTGTCGGCTACAAAGGTTCATGTATATGTACCAGCACATGCTCTGTCAGTTGTAAAGGTTCTTGTATATGTACCAGTAGGTGCTCTGTCTGTTATAAAGATTCATGTATATGTACCAGCAGGTGCTCTGTCTGTTATAAAGGTTCATATATATGTACCAGTAGGTGCTCTGTCATGTATATGTAAAGGTGTCTGCATGTTATAAAGGTTCATGTATATGTACCAGCAGGTGCTCTCTGATTCTGTTATAAAGGTTCATGTTCATGTATATGTACCAGCAGGTGCTCTGTATAAAGGTTCATGTTATAAAGGTTCTCTGTATAAAGGTTCATGTACCAGTAGGTGCTCTGTCGGTTATAAAGGTTCATGTTTATGTACCAGCATGTGCTCTGTCAGTTGTAAAGGTTCATGTATATGTACCAGCACATGCTCTCTCAGTTGTAAAGGTTCTTGTATATGTACCAGTAGGTGCTCTATCAATTGTGAAGTTTCATGTGTGTGCACCAGCAGGTACTCTGTCTGTTATGAAGGTTCATGTATATGTACCAGCAGGTGCTCTGCATGTTATAAAGGTTCATGTATATGTACCAGCAGGTGCTCTGTCTGTTATAAAGATTCATGTATATGTACCAGAAGGTGCTCTGTCGGCTACAAAGGTTCATGTATATGTACCAGCACATGCTCTGTCAGTTGTAAAGGTTCTTGTATATGTACCAGTAGGTGCTCTATCAATTGTGAAGTTTCATGTGTGTGCACTAGCAGGTGCTCTGTCTGTTTTAAAGGTCCATGTAAATGTACCAGCAGGTGCTTTGTCTGTTATAAAGGTTCATGTATATGTACCAGCAGGTGCTCTGCCTGTTATAAAGATTCATGTATATGTACCAGCAGGTGCTCTGTCTATTATAAAGGTTCATGTATATGTACCAGCAGGTGCTCTGTCTGTTATAAAGGTTCATATATATGTACCAGTAGGTGCTCTGTCTGTTATAAAGGTTCATGTATATGTACCAGCAGGTGCTCTGTCTGTTATAAAGGTTCATGTATATGTACCAGCAGGTGCTCTGTCTGTTATAAAGGTTCATGTATATGTACCAGTAGGTGCTCTGTCGGTTATAAAGGTTCATGTTTATGTACCAGCAGGTGATCTGTCAGTTGTAAAGTTTCCTGTGTGTGTACCAGTTGGTGCTCTGTCAGTTTTAAAGGTTCTTGTTTATGTACCAGCAGTTGCTCTATTAGTTGTGAAGGTCAATGTACATGTACCAGCAGGTGCTCTGTCTGTTATAAGGTTCATGTATATGTACCAGTAGGTGCTCTGTCGGTTATAAAGGTTCATGTTTATGTACCAGCAGGTGCTCTGTCAGTTGTAAAAGTTCATGTATATGTACCAGCAGGTGATCTGTCAGTTGTAAAGTTTCCTGTGTGTGTACCAGTTGGTGCTCTGTCAGTTGTAAAGGTTCTTGTTTATGTACCAGCAGTTGCCCTGTTAGTTGTGAAGGTCAATGTACATGTACCAGCATAATCTCTGTCAGTTGTAAAGGTTCTTGTTTATGTACCAGCAGTTGCCCTGTTAGTTGTGAAGGTCAATGTACATGTACCAACAGGTTAACAAAGCAGACATGTACCAGCAGGTGCTCCATCAGTTTTAAAGGTTCGTGTATTTGTAGGAGCAGGTGCTCCATCAGTTTTAAAGGTTCTTGTGTATGTACGAGCAGGTGTTCTGTCAGTTGTGAATCAGCAGGTGCTATATCAGTTGTAAAGGTTCATGTACATGTACCAGTGATGAAAGTATGTGTACCAACAATAGTTGTGTAAGTAATTAGGATACATGTACCAACATGTACAGATGCTTTGGCATTAATGCTGGTACATGAACTTGTATTAGCAAGTGCTATACATGTATCAGTAAAATGTACCAACAAATTCATTTTCATTTTTAAATATAGGTACATGTACATGTTTCATGTATTTAGTTTGCTGTTCAAATACATTGTAAAATTCCCTAGGTTAGTTAGAATAATAAATTCTTAAAAACACTGAATGATCTGACAAATTTTACTTAATGGTCAGAAAATGTAGGTAGAACTTATGTCAATTAGAATTTAGGTTTGACCAATCAATTTCACTAATTTTCTTATTCTGATCAAGAAAATTTAGTGAAAAAACTTGAATATATAAAATAGGTACAGTTGATAACTCAGGATGAAAAAGGAGAGTTTTTGAGTTTTACAATGGACTGTGTTATAATTAGAGAGACACATTTTAAGAGTTAGACAGCAGAATTTAAAAAAAACTCTGGACTGTTATGTATTGTGTATATATGTTTTAACTGTGTTCTAATTAATAAACATAAGTACATATACAAAGGAACTTTATTTATCCATTCTTCCTAGCACCAATTGCAAGTGCTAGGGAGGCATTTCAAGTGACCATGTAGTCAAAAGTGGTAGATCAGGGTGTAGGGTACATCTAAAATGGCTAGTCACCCAAACACAAGTACCGGTACATAGAAATGGTGGCTACGTACTTTCACTACACTCCCACTGTCTATGCCCTGTGGTCACAATTATATCATCATATTATAACTGTATATTAGGTACTAGGCTTATTGATTTTCATTTATAGATACACAGTGGTCCTCCACATGACTCTAACTTTGGCTATTCATATGCGAAGAGAATGATTGATGTGCAGAACAGGTGAGTTCATTGCAGATGTTAGAATTAACACTCACATGTACTATTTTATTTCTGTACAGGGGTTTAATTCCATGGTTGTAACTTTCATGTATTTCTCTCACCAGAATAAAGTTTTTTGGGACTTTGTGGATAGGGAGTAACTTAAACTACTTTCAGTTCCTGCATATATTACATATATTTTTTACATATTCATTGTTCCTTAAAATCACAAATCTATCAACATCATTATTATAGGAAAATTAACACCCCAAGTTATTTCCTTTGTAAAATCGGGGATCTATCAACATCATTATTATAGGAATATTAATACCGCAAGTTATTTCCCTTGTAAAATCACGGATCTATCAACATCTTGATTACAGGAATATTAACACCACATGTTGTTTCCCCTGTAAAATCACAGATCTATCAACACCATGATTATAGTGAATACTAGGACACCGCAAGTTATTTCCCCTGTAAAATCACAGATCTATCAACACCATGATTATAGCGAATAGTAGGACATCGCAAGTTATTTCCCCTGTAAAATCACAGATCTATCAACACCATGATTATAGCGAATATTAACACCGCAAGTTATTTCCCTTGTAAAATCACGGATCTATCAACACCATGATTAAAGCGAAGATTAATATTTATCAACATCGTGATTATAGGAATATTTACGCTCTAATCCCTTGTAAAATCACAGATCTATCAACATCATGATTATAGGAATATTAACACCGCAAGTTATTTCCCCAGTAAAATTACAGATCTATCAACATCGTGATTATAGGAATATTAACACCGCAAGTTATTTCCCCAGTTAAATTACAGATCTATCAACATCATGATTATAGGAATATTAACACCGCAAGTTATTTCCCCAGTTAAATTACAGATCTATCAACATCGTGATTATAGGAATATCATGGTGTTACCTGAAATTGCGGAAATGACATTACCCTGTTTCAATAAAAAAAGATATGGAGTCCCTGGAGAAACAAAATTGAAGTATATCGAGGTAACTGTAATGAAACCAATAAATGTCCAGTGATATTTTGTTTACAGCTATCATTGTATACATAACCCAGAAATTTTATTCAAAATTACAAGGATTATGTATAAAGATTTCTAATTTAACAATGGCTGCAAATGAACTTTTCCCTTACCATAACATGTATTTATAGAACATGCAGAGTTTTATTTCTTGACCAACTTTATTAGTAATGGCTCTTGCTGCTACCCATTAAAAGAATTTTCCCACATGTGACATCATATAGTAATGTATTCCATTTCAAAATCGATAGCTTACACTAGCACCGGATGATTAAAGAATAATTGTACCAGCAAAGTTGTTTTGTTGAGATGTTATTAGAGTCTGACATCTTAGAAATTCACTCAGAACTTCTGGTAATATTGAAATCTGATTGCTCGAGAATATTCAGTCAAATAAAATTCTTATATCTGGCTTATTCTAATTCTAAATGAACCTGCTCATTCAAAAAAGAGATTGTTGATCTGTTTGGGTGATGTTTTTGTTTATTTTCAATATATAATTCAGTATTTAAAATGTTTCAGAGGATACAATTCACAATATAATTGTCAGTTCACTGCAGTCATACCTACCAATGTCTTTGGACCACACGATAACTTCAATTTAGAGGATGGTCATGTATTGCCTGGATTAATACATAAAATTTATGCAGCTAAACGTAAGTATTCTGAGATTTTTTCTTTTATTTATAGCTAAAATAGGTCATATTCTCAAGTCATATTTCATATCATCTTTACCAAATTTTTAAGAAATGATAATTTTTAACCAATTACTCTGTAGATTTAATATAAAATGACAATCAAGTAATGCAATTACTGTGCAATGTGTTTCAGAACAATAAGATGATGTCATTTGAGCTGTGGTAAAATTAATTAATCAAATTGAGTTCATTAATTCTCACATTACAAAACAATATAGAGAAAATGCAAATAATTTACAATCATAACAATGAAGATATAGTAAAACCTGTATATAGGGGTCACCCAAAGGACTAGTAAATATTAGCCCTTATGTGCAGGTGACCCTTATGCACAGGTTCAATTTAGTTGAAGTATGCAGTCAAGGGACTTGAAAAAACTGGCCCTTATAAACAGGTAATTCTTATATAGAGGTGGCCGCTATAGCAGGTTTTACTGTATAGTGCAAAAAGTGTACAGATGTATGTACAAATGTACATGTTTAAGTGTACCAAGACAAGTTGGCACATGTTACAAACACAAGTCTGAATCAAATCATAACAAGGGGGCAGGCTACTTGTCAACACAAAAATAGTAGAGCTTCAGTAATTGTATCTATGCGGTGCAATACATTTTATCTGTACAATCTATTTTTGGAAAATAGACCGTATTGTTTTTGTCAAAACCTGGATGTGCCACTTTTCCTTGGTAGACCATTATATACTCAAACAGGAGAGTAACCCTCTTGTTAATGATTTTAGTCAATCTTCTTAAATTGTTATTAACAAAAAAAAATTCAGAAGAAAAAAGATTTTAAAACTTAAAAGTATATGATGTAATTTGAGCTTTGGATAAATTAATTAATCTAAGAGGATGTAATTTAAGCTATGGTAAAACTAATTAATCCATTATCTGCCATGTTGTTGATATTACAGGTGATAATACACCATTTACTGTATGGGGAACAGGAAGTCCAAGAAGACAATTCATTTACTCACTTGATTTGGCTAGACTTATGATCTGGGTTCTCCGAGAGTACACTGAAGTTGAACCAATTATCCTGTCAGGTAAGAGGATTGTTAGGAAACATGTAAAAATCTGATGTGTGTATTTGTGCATCTTTGTGTGTGAATCTGCATGTTTCTGTATAATTTTTGCCGTACATTGTATCTGTACTTTCATTTTTTTACGGCTTGAGGTGGTCAAGTGCTACAGGATTCAACTTGCAAGTGAAAGGTTCTGGGTTCAATTCCCAGTAAGGTCTCAAATCTAAGAATTATAAAACAAAAGTTATTGTTCTTTCAGCAAGCACTATAAATGATGAAAGTCATGAGACTTTCAAATTGTTCAATGGTAAGCATGGCACACTAAAGAATGCTCACCACATCAGTATCAGTCCATAGCGTAGATAAAAATTTATTGCATTTCACCTATAACTTGTGACAACTCTATGTAAAATGAAATATTAATGATAGAAAGTAAAACACCAGTAAAATAAGTACATGTACTTTGCTTTCTTCACTGTCTGTATATACACAGCCATTGTCATTCCTGTTGGTTAAAATCTGTTATTTTTTATACAGTGGATTTGAAGCATGAGCCCTGGGTTTAGTTCCTGTTCAAGGAGCAGTTTAAAATATAAGTCTTAAATGAATAACTATCAAAATTTTAATTCAAATTTGAAGTAAAGAGCACATCACTTGTAAAATATCCAATAATGGAGTCAACTACATCAAAGAAATTTTAACACCATTTCCAGTTTTGACTTAGAATGTTCTAATACTTCTAGATATTTTTTACACATAAGTCTGTCAATCTATTCATTGTTTCTCGACAATAACTTGAGAAGGACTTTGTTTAAAATTCCCACAAGACTTAACGACCACAGGAAATTGGATCAAGTTTGAATTTAAATGTGATCAGAGTTTTCATTCCATCATTGTCCTTGATCAACTGAAGATATGGGCTGTTTGTGGTTACTTGATAATAACTTCATAGGCGTCGGAGCCGGGGGGGGGGCTAGGGGGGGCTTAGCCCCCCCCACCTTTTTTTGCAAAGATAGGCATAGGTGTTGAAAATTGGGGCTTAGCCCCCAAGACGTTTCTGGCGTGTGTGTTTTAAGTTGGTTTAGCCCCCCCCACTTCTGGCGTGTGTGTGTTTTAAGTTGGTTTAGCCCCCCCACTTTCAATTTGCTTCCGACGCCTATGAACTTCAAAACGAAATTAGTGATTTTCTTTAATTTTCTTCAAACCAGAGAAGGTTCTATGATCCCTCTTAGATCATGGAACTTTGTATGGGCTATACATTGGTGAATTCACTAAGTAAGTGTTTGGTGTATCATTTTAAAGTAATAGTCACTGGTCTTTCAGATGATAGTTAATATTAAACCTCTACATAAATTCTTGTGATTTCATTCGACTATGAGCATTTAGTATTTTTAAATGACTCAGTTATTCCAAGGTGACATTTAGCGGGGTGATATTGAAAAAAATTATCACACGCACAAAAATGGATGTGTGTACCATTCATTTTTTCTAATACCGGTATGTAGTAATGAGGTATAATTTCTATTGTGATCATCTTAGAATTTGAGTGCTGATTGAAATATTAGTGATGAAACAGACATTTTATTGAGGCAGACAGATGACAGAATTCATTGAATTGATACAAGTATATTTGCTGAAGTCAGCTGAAAGACATACTTACATTGACAGAGGCCTAGGATTAAAAATTGACGTAAAGAGGCATAAAATGTAATATTGGGTATCAAAGGTAGTTTGTGTTACAAACTTGATGAACTTACATAGGTTTTTGCATGAATAAAGTAGGATAAAGATAAAATTTAGTGAAGAATATCTGCTTCAATAGAGTGGATCAGTATGGTATGATATGATAAATATAACATTCCTAAGAGGATGGTAGTGGAAATTATCACACCTTGAAAATCATTGTCAACCTTGGCTTTGTCTTGGTTGACAATGTATTTCCTCAGATGATAATTTCCACTACCAGCCTCTCAAGAATGTTATATTTGTATAATATTTCTTGTCTTTAGGTATGTCTAGTACCTTTGTTGTCTTAAGGTGTGTCTATGACCTATGACCTTTGTTGTCTTAAGGTGTGTCTATGACCTATGACCTTTGTTGTCTTTAGGTATGTCTATGACCTAAAACTAAGGTCCAGTCATGGTACAATGTTGGCAATAGTAAGTTTATGAACCCTTATTGCATTGTTGTGAGTCTTATTTGTCAATGTAACTGAAAATTTCTTCACTGGAAGAAATAAAAAAAATTTGAATCTTAAAACTTAGTGCTGTACATTTTGTATAGATATGTTAATTCTTTTAGTTGGAGAGGAAGATGAGAAGAGTATAAAAGAAGCAGCGGAAGCCGTCATATCGGCTATGGAATTCAAAGGAGAAGTTATATATGATACAAGCAAGTCTGACGGGCAGTTTAAGAAGACAGCTAGTAATGCTAAACTGAGAAAATATCGCCCAGATTTTAAGTTTACAGACTTTGATAAAGGTAAACTTAACATGATGATTATGAGAAATAATCTGTCTGCATTTATTGGTTAAAAGGTCCTCAGCAAATTGTTAATGACTTACCATTAAATAGTATAAAAAAATAAATGAATCTTATTAGCAAGGACAATATTTGCTGTGCACAAGAATATACATATTGTATTGGTATGTTAGCACTTTAACTTGTGGATATGACAAGGGCACGACTCTTGATAAAAAAAATATCAACCTCTAAACACAGTATTCTGCCCTGGACATCTGGCAAACTTTATCCCTGAACTTTAAGGTCATGGGAGCTTCAATTGGACCACAATTTACTTAAAGATAATTGATAAATTAATGTGCTTAGCAGGGGTCAACAATTATGAATATTGAAATCTACTTTTCCTAAAGCAAAAATGATTTGTCTGAAAATCAAGTGTAACATTTAAAGATATTATTTGTGTTTAAACAAGAATAATGTTTATTGAATCCATTTTTGTCTTCATCAATTTCACTTGTCCTTTTGGACAAGTGAGAAGTAACTTCTACCTATCCAAAGGCAAAATGGACTTGACACTGACAACTGGAAAAACCTGATTGTTGAGCCCTGCACAGCATATTATAATCAAGAAAACTGAGGTCAAAAGTTTGCTGAAAAAATCCAGCTCTTAGTGCATATGTATATAATAAGTATCTTGTTCACTGTAAAATTTCAAACAAAATTTTCAGTGAAATTGAAAATGATGAAAATACAAAAATAATCGGTCTTGTCTTAATTGAAATCAATTGCCAGTTATAAAAATTGCAGTATGTTTTGTTTACACACATAAAACCCTATTCAGAACATGGGTGCCACAGAAACTGTATCTCAAGTAATTTACGTATCACCAAATGTCTGTCACGTGGCTCTCCATGTGCACTGTGTGACACCATCAGATTGTAATGTCATAATCACACAAATGCTTGATTGGCCATTTAATTGTGTTGTGTAATAGAAGAGCCTGTCAAAAGGTGCTGTGTTGGGCCTTTTGCTAAAGCTCAGTTCACAGATGTATGACAGATCAATTATTGAGTTCATTTACAACAATAATCTGTTAAAAACTAATCTTAAGCTTGGAATGTCCTTACTGGTAAGTCCAACAATATCATGGCTGGTCACAAATTGGTATGTCCTTACTGAAAGCCCAACAATCTCATGGCTGGTCATGTTTACTTTTTCCTGGTAAATTTTGCAATTAATATATGTTTTTACATGTAAATTATTATTCATTCTCTTTTCAGCAATTAAAGACACAGTAAAATGGTTTGAGAGTAACTATGCCAAAGCAAGGAAGTAGACTAAATCCATTATTGTGTAAATCTTTGTAACTGCGGGTTTTTAATTCTGGTTCTCTGAAAATAAGTGCGAGATAATTCATAAACTTACAGATAATCTTTTAAGCCTACCATTAACTATCCTGAGATTTTGTTTTACATGAAATCATAGCTATTTTTGGTTTTTGTTATTTGTTGTATACATTTTATATGAATTTGTTTGTATCATTTATTTTTTTCAAGAACAACAAAAGTGCTGAACTAACACTTTAGTGTATGTGATACAAACATCATGTGATCATTCTTTTTTGTAGATATATTATATATATCAAATAAAGATTATGAACTCCGTATGTTTCAAAGTATTTAAGTTTTAGTCCCCTTAGTAACAGATTTATAAACTCCATATTCTACTAATCCATTTTATGTAGATATTTCTATTAGGTTTTCCATTTCTTTTTTTAATTTCCAACTCAGATCCATATATATATATACACATACACACATACAGTGGAATCTTGTTATGTCAAAATCGGATGAGTCGAAATTCCTGTTGTGTCAAAGTAGAATGGCCTGTCCTGATTATTTTACTATATATTTATACTACTTTCTCAAAGTTGTTATCTTGAAATTTCGCTTATCTCCAAGTATTCTTATGGTCCAAAGTATCGAAATTTATATAATTTTCACTTGTTATCTTGAAATTACCTTCTGTGATTGAAGGTTTACATTTTGTATGTAAAATGCATTATAAATATTTACTTGTTTACCTGCAAAACATTGAACAATCATCTTCCATTAATGACAGGGTAATTAGTAATTGCTTCAACCACTTTGAATTGAGCAGTCTCCTGAGTATGTCTGTTCGTTACCCAAAAGAATAGAAAATTTGTGAATTGCACATTTTGGTCATCTTGAATTTGTGATATCTCGAAGTAAATGGGGTGTCCTGTCAATTTCGAGATAACAAGATTCCAATATATATATATATATATATATATATAGTATCTATATATCTGGTTTTGTTGCTTCTACATTGATAATGTACATTTGGCATTTCATTTTAGATTATATCTGAAACAATATGCTTCATGTAGGAGATTATTTTATCTAATTGGATCAATCAAAGTCTTTCATCATAAACAAATCACTCCGGTGACATAATTAGATAATCCAAGTTCCTTCTATCAAATCAATCCAAGTTCCGTTTACCATGAACACAATGGTCCAGTCAGTTTATTAGATTAACCTATATTCCCTCTCTATTATTAAATCAATCCTATTCCGCAAATCACTCCAGGGAGTTTCTTAGACATATCTTAACCCTTTCAATACGATGGTGTCATATAAGCCTGCTAAATTTATTGATCTCTACTCACGATAATGTCCTCAGCCGCCCAGTAAAAATACAACCGCTGATTACAAGAACGTTGTAAACTGCCTCGTGTTTCTCCTCTAGTGGCTTTACTTTCAATTCATGTTTTTTCCCACTTTCACTTTATGACCGGAAATCATGATTATAACGAGTTAGATAAGACTTTAGTCTGTATTATCACATGTACATGTAATGGATGCCAGCAAAAATAAGCAAATTACAACGGATATGAAAGTGCTTGTATTTTGAAATCGCTGACTGAAAGTCATTGAAAATGGCTGCCACTTATGAATCTGAGATTTCCCCAAGATGTTTTAGATATTTTCAACTTTGATTCTGACTCAAAAAATGAGTTTTTTGTATCTGATTTGAATGATGATTCTGCACGTGAACAACATGTAAACCCTATTTCTATGGAAACAGAATCCGAGGCTGATATTGATTCCGAAAAAGATGTTAGCGATGACGATGATTTTACGGACAATTTCAGTGCAGAAACCTCCATCGCAGAATATGTTTCGACAAATACTTTAAATCAAAGCATTAAATTTAACACATTTCCAGCTGAAAATATTGGTCCCACTTACAATTTGGATATTTTGTCAAGTCACAAGTGAGTTAGCATATTTTCATCTCCTTTTTCATGATGAGTATACATGCATTTTTTTATATGAAATGCAAAGAAAACTGTATACAATAAAATATATACCTGTATTTAGAATATTTTGATTTATTAAAGTTTTTCATTCAAAAGTTCTATTTGTACATTATTTAATAAGGTCATATTCTTAAAATTTCTCTCACAAATTTGTTCATTCAACACCAATAAATAAAAAAATCAGAATGCACAGCAAAACAACATGATGAAAATATGCTACAGTGAGCAGACTGCAGACAATTTAAACTGCTACAGTGTATAACGTCACTATGCAGCTGTGATGTTGCAGTAAACTTGTAACATCACTGCAGCTGTGCCAGTATTGTAAATAGTAACATCACTATGCAGCTGTGATGTTGCAGTATTGTAAACTGCCACAGTATATAACATCACTATGCAGCCATGATGTTGCAGTATTGTAAACTGCTACAGTGTATAACGTCACTATGCAGCTGTGATGTTGCAGTATTGTAAACTGCCACAGTATATAACATCACTATGCAGCTGTGATGTTGCAGTATTGTAAACTGCCACAGTATATAACATCACTATGCAGCCATGATGTTGCAGTATTGTAAACTGCTACAGTGTATAATGTCACTATGCAGCTGTGATGTTGCAGTATTGTAAACTGCTAGTGTATAACGTCACTATGCAGCTGTGATGTTGCAGTATTGTAAACTGCTAGTGTATAACGTCACTATGCAGCTGTGATGTTGCAGTATTGTAAACTGCCACAGTATATAACATCACTATGCAGCCATGATGTTGCAGTATTGTAAACTGCTATGGTGTATAATGTCACTATGCAGCTGTGATGTTGCAGTATTGTAAACTGCTAGTGTATAATGGCACTATGCAGCTGTGATGTTGCAGTATTGTAAACTGCTAAAGTGTATAACGGCACTATGCAGTTGTGATGTTGCAGTATTGTAAACTGCTAGTGTATAATGTCACTATGCAGCTGTGATGTTGCAATATTGAAAGAGTTAATGCCTTTTTATTATCATATCAGCATTCCTTTTGCCATAAGCAATTCTCTCCAGTGAGTTTATACAGATCATTCCAAATTCCTTTCACGATGAATAATTTTTCTAGAATTTCATATGCACCAGACATTATACAGCTTGTGATTATTTTAAGTCACCCAAGACATTCAGATGAGATTTGTTCAAATGACCTATGTGATCTGTTCAAATGATCTAATGTGATCTGTTCAGATGTTCTAGTGTGATCTGTTTATCTGATCTAATTTGATCTCTTCTGATGCGATATGTTCACATGATTTGTTCTCATGTGATCTCTTCATATGATCTAATGTAATTTGTTCAGATGTTCTAATGTGACCTGTTTAGATGATCTAATGTGATCTGCTCAGATGATCTAATGTGATCTGTTCAGATATTCTAGTGTGACCTGTTCAAATGATCTATGTGATCTGTTCAGATGATTTGATGTGGTCTGCTCAAATGATGTAATGTGATCTGTTCAGATGTTCTAGTGTGATCACTTCACATATTCTGTTGTTGGCCATTATCATGCAGTGTGTAAATCTCCAGATATTTTGAATTCTTTAAAAATAGCAGGGCTAATTTTCTTCAGTCTATCATCTCAAGGGTAAGGGTAACAGATGTGAACTCCATGACCTCTGGGTCAAGGGTCATGTGGATAGGAGAGGGGATTCAGATGACCAATAGGACCCTTTCATTTTTAGTTTTCCACTTGTATTCTTGTACATTAATCATATGATAAGATGGTAAATAACATAATGTATGTAATGTGGGTATATGAAAGGATTAATGTGGTACTGCATATAAAGGTATTAAATATCTTCTTGATGCTTTTCTAAACAGAGGGGAAGTGCTTTTATACACAGGAGACATTTATTTTTGTAGTAATTTTTTTTGCATAATATTTGATATTTGATGTATTTAATGTAATTGATTGGTATACTTTTTAAATGGTATAAAATTTATTGTCAGTGGTATAACAAATAAGACAAAACAAAATGGTCCCAAACTACCCATTTCTTAGAATGTTGTTAACTTGTATCAAAGATAAAATACGGAAGTAAAATGATAACCATTTGTTTACTTTATTATTCTTGTTTGCATTTTAAATACTTTCATTGAAACAATCTCATTTATATATTAATGGCGCCATCAGGAAGCATATGTTCTGAATCATAAAACAAAATATTGTGAATAAACACATTTTCTTACCTGTTTTTCATACATTTATTTTTTAGCATAAAATATGTGTAAAATGTCAGTGTCAGCCAATTAAACAGATGCCATATACCATTTGGTGTATAAACCTGCACTAGGACATAAACATTTGTACAATTTAGCAGTGAGAATTGTAATTTATGCTAATACAAAACAAAGATACAAATGGAAAGTCCCTGACTGTAAACAGTGCTGCAAGCCTAAGAAAAAGAAATTTCTGTTTAACTTACACAAAATTTCCAGTTTTAAAGTTAATAACATGATTTAAAAATATATATATATTTAATGGTAGTATTTTATGTAATGTTCAAATTTGAATCTGCTCTGTAAATTATTAAAATGCATTTTTTTTTTTACTTAGTAAACCAATCAGCATTATTTGTTTAAAAATAAACATTCCATTTTTCTGTCGCAATTTGAGGTATGACAATGTGGATATATGTATAGCACTACTTGTATTTATTTTTTTCTTTTGTGTTTTCTGTATACCTTTCTTTTGTCAAGTTTTGATCAAAAAGATATATCCCCATTTTTTGTGGCTCTATATCATATTGGTTAATAAATATATGAAAAATAACATATCAGCTCTTAATATTTTTAAAATTTTAATTGCTTTTTATATATGTATCATGTGACTAAAAACTTCCAAGATCTATGTTGAACATGAATTTTAACAATTTCTAGTTCTTACAAATGTAATGAAATGGGCATTGTAGAATTTATAAACTAGAAAACTCTTTAAAAAAAAGAAGTCTAACTTTGGAAATGTGACCTGTAAAATCATAGCATTGTCTTTATGTCTGCGATATGATCAAAATAGGCTAAAATTATGTTGATCTACAAAGTTATTGTTTTTTTTATACGTGGACTTAAATTCATGGTTACAAGTACTGTGTGCACCTTAACTCATTCTAAGCACTGTGTGTCAATTTTAGTTAATAAAATCTTTAAAAAATAACTTATTTTTGTTTGTTTCTTAAAATCATTTATATACTTTTTAGCTGCCCTTGTCCCAATGAGGCCCTGTCATCACTTGTCGTTTTTGAAGTTCATTTTTCTTCTCTACAACTACTTGCAGGTAAGGGTTATACATTGCCAAATCTGCCTTAAAAGGATTCACTTCAGAATCTGTATCGATTTTGCTCATCTAACAACACCTACCCCAATAATGACTTTTTTTACAGAACTTGTAGTCAACTGAATGGTGCCAATTTATACAGGGGTAAATATATCAATTATAAAATTTTTGTAATTAAAATTTCTCAAGTTACAGTACATTGTATCTCTGGTACTGAAATTTTGAATAAGAGGATCAAATGGCATTTCTTTAGGTCAAGAGATCAAAAACGGTCAAAACGATATAGCCAAGGTACAAGTTTTTCTCCACAGACAACAGCATCGGAGTATCATCAATATGACATCAGCTCTCTGATCATTTTGTCCCAGCGAGGTAAGGAAGAAGTTAACAATGGAAAAAATTCAATATTTATTCATTCTAG
This sequence comes from Atrina japonica, assembly GCA_030159075.1. NCBI lineage: Eukaryota > Metazoa > Mollusca > Bivalvia > Pterioida > Pinnidae > Atrina > Atrina japonica. The sequence continues at coordinate 1,155,891 of BROG01000060.1, read as the reverse complement.
CACAATTTAAACGATTCATAATCTGAATCCCAAAGATTTCTTCCCTGTCAAATGTCTAGGAATGTGCTACAAATTCTAGAATAGCAAATTATGGACATGGATTGGTAAAATCTTAATACTTAAACCTGTACTTATATCGTTAAAATTGAAATTATTAGAATTTGAATCCATGTCCATTTTGTCTTTTAAAAATCTAAGAATGATATGTTAATCAAATAAAAACTGTTTTAGCATTTTATATGACATTACATCCCGAAATCGCATCAATCAGTTGTGTGGTGGTACATTTTCATCTCCAGTAAAGTTGTACTTTCTCAAGAACTTGGGTGGTTGTGGCATGTCTGTATTATAGCATGCCAAATTCTTTATTATTGGCGGATTACTTGAATTTGTTACTGCTCTAGTTGTTTTGGAAATGGTTGTTTTTTCAAGAAGATCAGGTTTTTCTGGAGTGACATTCGACTTTGAGTTGTGTACCAATCTTTCACACAGAAACTGAAATGGTTTTGGCTCGTTCAGAGTTTCCTTTTGACTCTGAAAATAGAAAATTCAGTGAAAGACTTCCCCACCACAAATTAAAGCTGGTACATTAATGTATTCATACAAACAAGACTTTTTTTTATACAACAATAATAAGATGTGTTGGAGAAACTCTGCCTTCAAGAAGTAAAACATTTATGAAGATTGTAAATTCTCACATTGCACTGACATATCAACCATTTTACCAGGTCACAGTTTCACTGTTCACATCCTAAGGTGTACACAAGCTGCCTGCACTTAACCAGAAGTTGATATTACCACATCATTCATATGCTGTAATATCAATGAGTATACACAAATGTAGAACTAACAGATGAGAGAAAAATAATAATTCCCTCTCTGTCAGAAAAGAAACAAAAGCCCTGGGTGTTAAGATTTTTCAGTCTTACTCTCAAAGTGGAGAAAGATTCCATATATCCCATAACTCTGGCAAATAATACCAAATCCATAATCAAAATCATTTATCTTTATACCACATTTGGTCAAAATATGATGAAAGAAACTCCATTAGATGATAAACAAAATTTGTCTGCCCCCATCTTTCAATCTCAGGGGGACATTAAGATCATACTCTACAGTTAAATCACAAAAAAAAAATGAAATTCACTGACCCCCAAAATACGTCATAACCAGTATCAAGAGTACTGCTTGAGTAAACCTTTGGGTCATTCTGTAAAACTTTAATACGTGAATGTTTGACCAAGGGGATCTTAAGAAACAGTCCAAATTATAAAGTTATAGGAAGAAACATGTCACATGATAACAGACAAAATGCTATGGCAATAGGTCACCATGAGTATTCTAAAAAGTATCATAACACAAACTATCCTAACCCTGCAAATACAATAGTAAAACTCAAATCGGATTACAACTTCCAAAAAATGATCAATGTCTACAGCACAGACAACATAGTTAAACCTATGCTCATGATATTGCCTCTGTAACAGGGTCAAATTGTGTATATATATATTTGAAATTTTATTTTGCTGTACGTATTTTGTATATCCTTTGTATATTTATATACACGAACTATAAGTATATCATTTGTATATTTATATACACGAACTATTGAAAAGGGACATAACTCTACAAATTTTATCATACAGTATGTATGTAATACGTTTCTGATACGTATTATAAAGGGAAGTAATTTTTGTGTCCGAATGGTTATTCGCTCTGGTGATTTATTGATTAAATTCCCATAATCCTTTGTAAATTTTAGTATAAAAGCACTGGACGCCTTACTCTAATTAAAAACTTTGGACGTTTTCATCAGGTGATTTCCAGTTGCACGTACAGTTTTTTTGGTTCCATGTAGAAATTGGTGCGATACATTTCAGTGTATTTTGAAACACCCTGTACCACACACAGGTTGTATAATATGTACTATATTTAAAGAGTACCATATTTCTAATAAAATGTACATCTAAACAAGAACTCACGGTTACTCTTATTTGTGAGAGAAAATAAACCAGACCGTAACAATGGAGCCCAAATGAGGATTACATTTAAAAGGATCCGGAAAACGCGCTCACGGAAAAGACAGTGAATACAACTCACATTGGGAACACCTGTCGGCAATAAGTGAATTCAATTCATTCAGTGTTGCGTGTGTTTTTTGTCTTACTTGTTTCGCATATATAACAGAAATGTATACACAATTAAGTGAGGTAAACAGAAGTCAGTTAAAACTTCACAGTTTTCGAATAATGAAAAGCGTACTTTGAAAAAGTTAAGCTAACCTAGTACAGTTAATAGCTGTGTTCAGCAAGTGAGTTAATACACAAACAGTTTACTGTGTTCAGAAGTTACATGTATTTAAATATATTTTGCTATTTTCTACAGGTTGCATAAATGTGTGTTATTTGTTAGACTAGTACTGATTGTTTACATCGCCGTCACTGTTGCTATATCACATAGTTTTCTTTTAGATATTGTTTGTATTTCTGAAAATCAACTAAAAATGAGTGACGAACTTTCATCTGAAGAAATAGAAAAACTAACAGAGCATTTTAAAGCCTTGGGCACAAAACCAAAAGTTGATACATTGGATGAGTTTAAAACATGGTTAAAAGAGGTTTCAGAAACAAAATCACAACATAGTATTTTCCCACATAGTATACACCACTTTCCCAAGTTGGCCCCAGTTCTCAGGGGATGGGGGGGAAAGATGTGTCATATGAAATTTGGAGAAATGAGTTTTTGTCCATTATTAAAGAAGGGCATAGTGAGCAAACTGTAGCACAGGGCAGTTAGAAGTTCATTAAAAGGTACAGCGCTTAAAGTGCGCGCCCTTTTAGGTCCTGATGTGTCAATACAAAATGTAATCGCGAAAATGGACAGCGTTTTCGGCATTGTAGATGAACAAGAAGAGAAAATGTCTAAATATTTATGCGGCGTGCCAAGAAAGACGCGGAAGACGTGGTGACGTGGAGCTGTCGTTTAGAAGATCTTCTTGTTCAAGCGCTCGGTTTAAATTTTAAACACGACAAAAACGCGAACAAAATGTTGTTATCACGATTTTGGAATGGTTTAAGACCTAGTTTGAAAGATTCCACGGGTCATTTATATCGCACAATAGAAAATTTTGACGAGTTGCGAATGGAAGTACGTCGCGTAGATGAAGATAGAAAACGTCGAAAAACAGATAGTCAGCATGATAAGAAACTTGTTAAGTCTGCTATTGCTGCAGAAACCGACAATTTCTACCGAAATAGCCGAACTTAAGGGTTTAGTGAAACAGTTATCGACCGATGTCCAACAATTTAAAGACTCTCTTGGTGCTGCGCGAAATCGAACGCGAATGACGGTTTTCGGAGGAACCGTTCTAGCCGAGGGGGGAGGGGTAGATATCAGAAAACCGGCGGTACACATTCTTACGGTCGTCAAAATAGACGCAGCGGTCCAAACGCTAGCCAGAATGACTCAGATCACGATAACCGACCGACATGTTATCATTGCGGCGAAAAGGGTCATATCGCGATAGGTTGTTTTAATGTCCCGAAGGGTTTCGTTAAACTAGAACCGGTCTCTACTACGGAGCGAGTGGCAGACCCCGAAACAGTTATATCATGCTCCAAAGATTTTAAAATCAATTCCGCGAAGTTGATTTGCTCTGCGAATGAAATAAAAGTTTCAATAGATAATATCGAGACAGAAGCGCCTTAATTAGGAGTCGACAGTGTCGACCATAAGTTTTATGACAATTTCTTGAGTAGTTACCCGATTCAGACACTTTCGACTATTCTTCGCATAGAATGCGCAGATGGTGAATTATTACCGTATGACGGGTTTGTGAAGGTCAATGCCCAATTTAGCGGTACTGGAATGACTAGTCTAGAGAATCTTATTGTAGATGTTTTGTTTTTGATAGTCCCGGAAAGCAAGTATCACGCAACAGTCCCTGTCTTAATTGGTACAAACATAATCTCGGTTTTACTTGATCGCGCTAAACTGAGCTGTGGGTGCCAATTTTCTACAGTCAGCTATAACACCGTTATATCTTGCATTCCGAACAATGCATTTACGCGAACGAGAGCTTGAGCGACGTGGAAATCGGCTAGCCGTCACAAAGAACGCAAGTTCAAAACCAATCACTATTAAGCCAAACAGTTCTTTAATTTCATACCGGCTTTACTTAGACAAAGAGATGTTATATCCGGATATATGCGGGTTATTTCAATCAACTGAGAATTCTAAAAATCCCGGGTGATTTAGATATAACTCCGACAGTCATTCCATTTTCTTATCGTCGGACTGATGAATTGTTCCTATGCTACTAATGTGTCTACAAAAACCGTACAATTCAACCAAAAGCACTACTTTGTTTACAGCCCGTGACCGTTCTTGAGATTGAGAAGGTAAATTTAAGCAGCACACGAATGATGACGCGATGAGTCAAATAGATATAATACCGATGAGCTTACGGATACTGAAATCCAGCAGAGCCGGAGTCTGATCTGGAAATACAAGTCCAGTTTTCAGCACATGACGATGACGTAGGTTCATACCGATTTAAGTGCGTCACAGAATTGACGTTTAACAGATGATAAGACCGTTTAAGCAGCGTCACCGACGAATACCCCAGCTATGTTTCAAGAAGTACGCGATCACCTACATCTTTGGTTAGCAAGCGGTATTATTCGTCGTTCTCATTCTCCGTGGGCGTCAAACATCGTACTTTGTCGAAAGAAAAATGGCGATTTGCGCATGTGCGTTGACTACCGGGAACTGAATGAGAGAACCGTTAAAGATGCTTACGCGTTACCAAGCGAATAGAAGAAATTTTAGAATCGCTGGCGGGGTAATCGATTTTTTAGCGTATTAGACATGAAAAGCGTGTTATCACAATGTCGAAATCGAAGAAGTACATAAACCTCGTTACAGCTTTTACCGTTGGCCCCCTAGGGTTTTTCGAATTTAACCCGAAAAACCCCCCCAGGATGCCATTCGGTCTTGCGAATTCCCCGCGACGTACCAACGTCTTATGGAGGAATGCTTAGGTGAATTGAATACTCAGAATTGTTTTATTTATCTCGACGATGTCATTATTTTTCTCGAGAACACTTGAGGAACACACTTATCTCGGTTAGACAAAGTTTTATACCGTATTCAAAGAGCAGGTTTTAAACTTTCTCCGCGGAAAATGCCATTTTCTCAAACGGACGTGTGAAATATGTGGGTCATATAATTTCCGAACACGGAATCGAACCTGATGATGATCTGAAAAGTTGTTAATTGGTCCACGCCTAATTCACCGGAAGCAGTGCGAAAGTTTCTTGGTTTTGTCGGTTACTACCGTCGGTTTATACCGAATTTCTCTAAGATTGCAAAACCACTTACTATTCTTATGCCAACACCGATTAAGGCTAATAAAAAGGGTTCACTATTTAAACACGAGTCAAATACCTTGGACATGGGGTACAGAGCAGGAGAATGCGTTCAAAGAGTTTGAAGCGTAGACTAACTTCTCCTCCAATACTAGGTTATCCTGATTTCAATTTACCATTTGAGGTTCACAGCGACGCGTCCCTAAGAGGCCTAGGGTCTGTTTTGTATCAAAAGCAAGGCGAAAATAAGCGTGTTAGTCGCATACGCAAGTGGACTAAACCAAGCCTGAAACCCGATATCCTGCTCACAAGTTAGAATTTCTTGCTCTAAAATGGTCAGTTTGTGATAAATTCTCAGAGCAGCAAGCAATTCAGAGAGAGGAGAGAAATGCTGAAAGAGAACTAGAAAAACAAAAATTAAAATTACAGGAAGAGACCGAGAAAATGAATCTAGAGTTAGAGAGGGAGAGAATAAAGTTAAAAACCATTCATGAAAGTGACAAAAGTTTGGTCATTCCAAAACTTCCTGTGTTTTGACGACGTACATGATGAGATGGATAGCCATCTCCTTAGATTTGAAAGATATGGAAACAATCAGATTGGGCTATACATTTGAGTGTACTCTTAAAGGGGAAAGCCCTAGACGTTTATGCTTTAATGCCCAAAAAACTGATGCTTTAGATTATGAAAGTCTCAAGAGGGCTCTATTACATTGTTTTGAGTTGACAGATGACGGTTTTAAAAAAGAAATTCAGAGCGAGTAGACCTGAGCCAAGTGAAAAACATTTTCACAATTTTCAGTAAGATTAAGTAGCTATTTTGACAGGTGGATTGATATGGCGAAATCGCCAAGATAAATTTGCAGGTTTGTACGATCTAATGTTACGAGACCAATTTTACCATAATTTGTAGTCAAGAATTAAGATTGTTTCTCAAAGAGCGTTTCCAGGTAGTTCAAAAAAAAAATTACCCAAGATGGCAGAATTACAATCAGTTCAAAGAGCTCGTAACTTACTGCATTACAAGTTGTAGATAAGGGTCCTCCGGTAGCAAAGAAACCGGACCAGGTAAGGAAGGGTGGTCAGATTGAAAATAGAGAGAGCATAAAAACATTGAGAAGTTTGTGCCCAAGAGTGAGCGCAAGTGCTACAAGTGTCACAAGGTTGGACACATTGCTTCAGAATGTAATCAAAAGTAGATGTAAATAAAGTTTCGCAAGTGTTTACAAGATCAAGACTCTACCAAAAAGTACGTTTTATTGACACCTCAGCTTCAGAGTCAATTGTTGATGTTCCTTTGGTTTCAAAATCAAATACCACTCCTTTTATCTTCATGTTGTCGTGAGTCGGGGTTTGACAATGCCTATATCTGCAGGTTACGTAAATGGTAAACCTGTAACATTATTACGAGATACAGGATGTAGTGGTATTGTAGTTAGGAAGAGTAAAGTACTTGATAAAAATCTTATTGTAGGCAAAGAACAGACTTGTATTTTAGCTGACGGTTCAAAGGTAAGAGTACCTATTGCACATGTGTTCATTGATACACCATTTTTGCAAGGCAATTACGAGGTCTGGTGTATGCAAAACCCTGTATATGATCTGATTGTTGGAAATGTTCCTGAGGCGACCTGCGGACAAAAATCCGTACTGACAGGTAAGTGCTGTTGGACTAGACAACAGAAACGAAATAAAGAAAAGCCCCTATCCTCCATTAAAGGTTCCAGACATAATGAAGGATAAAATAGCGGTAATGAGAGACGCTCAAAAAGATGATAAGACTTTAACAAAAATGTGGGCGTATGCGTCACAAAACACTAACCATAAAGAAAAATGGTATAGTAAGATAGTAAGATACCAGGTCACAGTTTCACTGTTCACATCCTAAGGTGTACACAAGCTGCCTGCACTTAACCAGAAGTTGATATTACCACATCATTCATATGCTGGACACAAATGTAGAACTAACAGATGAAAAAAAAAAGAATAATAATTCCCTCTCTCTGTCAGAAAAAGTAAACAAAAGCCCTGGGTGTTAAGTAAGATTTTTCAGTCTTACTCTCAAAGTGGAGAAAGATTCCATATATCCCATAACTCTGGCAAATAAATACCAAATCCATAATCAAAATCATTTATCACACATTTGGTCAAAATATGATGAAAGAAACTCCGATGATAAACAAAATTTTGTCTGCCCCCATCTTTCAATCTCAGGGGGACATTGATCATACTCTACAGTTAAATCACAAAAAAAAAATGAAATTCACTGACCCCCAAAATACGTCATAACCAGTATCAAGAGTACTGCTTGAGTAAACCTTTGGGTCATTCTGTAAAACTTTAATACGTGAATGTTTGACCAAGGGGATCTTAAGAAACAGTCCAAATTATAAAGTTATAGGAAGAAACATGTCACATGATAACAGACAAAATTTATGGCAATAGGTCACCATGCATATTCTAAAAAGTATCATAACACAAACTATCCTAACCCTGCAAATACAATAGTAAAACTCAAATCGGATTACAACTTCCAAAAAATGATCAATGTCTACAGCACAGACAACATAGTTAAACCTATGCTCATGATATTGCCTCTACATATGAAAAGTAACTATTTCATAAATTGTGACTTTAAATGACAAATGAAATACTTCTGACCCAGCATTATTACTGTTCTATTACATCTATATCTTAATACTTAAAACTTGTTGAGCCAAGGACAAGGGTGATATCAATTGCCTGGGCTTTACTTATCTCTTAGGCTGTTTGCATAAACAATGATTCCAGTTCTTACCAGTTGAGGAGGTTCGGGTTCTCTGGAGAGGAAAGATGAACTTTGTTGATAAGACTTTTTCCCTACATTACTGTTTCCATAAGATGTTGATGATAACGTTGGGGCCTCAGGAAGAGTTCCCTCCCCTTTTCTGTAAAAGGTTGACAGATTTGGAGCTGGGGGAGTTTCTTTTCCTGCATGCTGTACCTTGTTTAGATAGAATGGTGCACTAGACATCTTTGAATGTTTGTTACCAGAGTGAGTAGCTGAAGTGGTGTTGTTACATTTAATTGTTCTAGTGGTTTCCGGTGTGACTGGCAATCTATGAACTCCAGTGATATCAGCATATGCCTGAAATTACACAAATAGTAATGGTACATTACCATCTACTAACTACATGTAATCATATATGATAAGAGAGAGATTATAATTTCAAATGAAAAAACTGTTTTGATGTGTTCATAAAAAATCTGGGGCAAAACAAAACTAAATAAAAGAATATTCTTAAGTCACAATATATTCTGAGATTGACCTGCTCGGCCAATCAGACATCAGAACCAGCTGAAGTTTAAAATATTTTCAGACATGAAAACAATGGAAGTTTTATCACACTGGACCTTGTTATCTAGATACAGAAAACAGAGTTTTATTTTATTTTTTCAAGTTCATAAAAGAAACAGAAGATTTAACATTTTACACAAATATATCTTGGTATTTTATAGGTCTAAAAGAATTTCACACTTTTTTGTCGTAAAATAATTCTGTTAACTGGGAGAACATTTATGTTCAACTCATCCTGTAGTTACCAACATAGTTTATGTGAAAAAGAAAACTGACCTTTATAAAGACAATCTGTGAAAAATCAGTTTTATAATAGTTAAAAAGATGATAAAGAAGAGAAACCTTTGTTGTTTATTTGTTTTGTTCTCTTTAACTTGAAGTGTACATGTATGTATGGACAAAAATCTAAAGAATAAACATTCAGTTGGGAATCGTTCTATCTCTACTATAACATTTATAGTAGAGATAGAAATGAATCTTACACTGAGACTTATGGTTAATTCTGGAGGTTCTGGTGTCCCTGTGGAAGTGAAGTTAAGATAACCTGGCTTCTTAGCAGACAGTGTAGATGTGGTATCCTCAGCTGTTTTACACCAAGTGCTCTGTTGTTGTTCTGATGTGGGGACTGGTAATGCTTTACTATTTTGACAATTATCGGAACTTTGGCTGTGAACCAACTGTTTCAAAAGTGGCGTAATAAAAGCTGGTGGAACAGGACTGTCTGTCAAATATGTCATTGTTGTTTCTTTTTTCTCCTTTGCAGTATTTTTCATTTTCATCTTTTTAAATGCTGGAGTTAAAAATGTGGGCGGTTGTGGACTGTCTGTCAACAGTGTTTCTAGTCTAAGTTTTGTCCCTTGTGACTTGTCTTCCATTTCTGCATAATTCTTGCCACCCTCATTTAGGTTAGAGGTCGTCTTCAACAATGGACTCCCATTTTGTTCTATAATGAGACACATAAACCACAATATTTGAAGTTTTCAACTCAAGAATTCAAACGATTAAAGGTGAGGAAATATGAAAAACAAATTAATCACAAACCCCAACGATAACTAATTAAAATATTGCTGGTCAGTTTTTTGGATATCATAACTTTTTTATCCCATTATTACATATTAGATATACTTGTAGTTGTAGATATGACCTTTGGTCTAGGTCATGACAAACTCTTCCCATGAGAAGCACTTTGTATCTACAGTAGTAAAAGATGATTGAAATATCATGCTGTTACATATTATATAGATAAAAAATTCATACTTAATGAAAAACAACTCTTCATTAATGAAATTTCACCTGTACGTGTACTTATTTTAGCAGTATTCTTATATTAGTGCCTTTCGGGCTCAAGTAATTGTGTTAAATCAAGGACAGCGCTAAAATTTCTCCATCCTGTCATTCTGTATACACGACAAAACTAATAAAATTAATTACACAAATTTAAGATTGCGCTAATAAGTCTAAATCCCCTGAAAGCTCTAAAATATGAGTTTGCTAATTTAAATACACATACAGTATGTTGCTGGGCTGACTTTTAGACACACCTAAGGATTCCAAGTCATAGCAAATGTAAAATGCTATTATAACAAGAGGCCCATTTGGGCACATTGCTCACCTGAACTGAGTTGGTATCTTACAAATACAGTGGAACATTGCATAAAGAAAACCTCAAATTTAAGATGATAAATATTCAGTCTCTTCCACTTTTCTTAATAAATATGAAATGAGTCCAGACCCTAACTTAAGACAGCACCTTAATTGCTGATCAGAAAAAATATGCCAATAACTTATTTTTCTGTTTCTACGAAAAACACACCCTTGAATCATATATTGTACATGTAGATCAATAAGATGCATTTAATTTTTCAATTTATGCAGTGGTTCAGGAGATTATTTTCAAAGAGGGTACATTCTTAGACATATTTTACCCCACCCTGGATCCACCCCTGGGCTGATCGGGGCAAAACAATGCATAATTGGCAGAGGACATAGAATAAATTTCCTGTAAAATTTCTTTAAATTCCCTGAAGCAATTTTGAAGAACAAGCTGACAGTGTGAAAAAGCTACCCCCTTTTTACATTTTTAAAAAAAATCATTAAAAATTCAAAAACTAATATTTCAGGAAAATTGTTTCAAGAAACCATTTCTCTACCTACTTGCAGGTAAAACACATAAAATGAATGCATCATAATGAATAAAAGAGGAGAAAATCAAAGAAATCATACAAAAATGAATGAAAATAACTAAGTCTAAGAAGACATCAAAACGAGTCAAAAATTTATTTTCTGACTTCTACGAAATTAACAAATTTGAATCTTGCATCTATGTAGATCACTCAGATGCAATGGGTTTTTCAATCCATGCAGCAGTTGTGGAGAAGATTTTTAAAGAGGGTTACCCTTTGGGGCCTATTTTTCACCACCCTGGATCCACTCCTAGACCAATCCAGCCAAAATGAACAAACTTGGTAGAGGACCTTGAGAACTTGATTCCTATAAGGTTTCATCAAAATCACTTCGGCCATTTTGGAGAGGAAGTCGACAATGTGAAAAATATTATTATATCAATATGTTTTGTTTGATTAAAAAAGTTAATAATATATTTTTCTCATGTCCTCATGACATCACTTCCCCCAGCACACGTGAAAATGAAGGTTGGGAGAGATACAGATAAACTGACATAACACTCTATTATAAATACATGTACTTGTTTTGAAATTTCTGGCTGCAGTACATCCTTCAGATTGTATAAGCAGACAACATGTAAGAAAATATCCCACGAAATCGTGGTCGTTCTACCCATATTTACAAATTGTCTGGAAATTATTGTCCAGGTATTGTTAAAGTACCAGTATCATATCCCTAGTCTTCATAAAATTCTAAACCTGGACAGAAGTTTATTCCACTGTTTTCAGAGAGACACTATTTCCAACATCAAAAATGTGTAGGCTATTTGTTTGTGAAGCTGTCACAGTACATTTTCGATCTATTTAGTTTACATCTATACACTGGGAATACATGTACATGAGTGTTATTTACCATTATCACCAATTCCAATTACAGGATGCATCTAATTACCAAACATGGTGATACTTCTATATCTCATTCACATAAACCTATCTGGCACCATGAGGATCCGTTTTGAAATTCAAAGTACATATTACATATTCACTGACTTCATTTCTTTAGGTACCGGTAATACATGTATTATTGTAACCCCATACCTATTAAGTAATTTCATTTTGGAACTGATATTTTCAGAAAACCAAATTCTAGAAAATATACTGAGGTTAAATTGGTTTAGTTGTAGAGATTAAATACACTAGCATATATCTTACCAAAGACACTTTTATCAGGTGTCATAAATGGCAAAGATTTCCCTCCCATTAAGCTAGGTGTAACTGTCAATCCATCATGATGAAATATTGCAGGGATACTGCTATTGTCTAACCTGAAAATGTAAAATAAATACAGAGCTATCACCATGGCATGAAAGATAATAGGAATACTTATCCACAGATTTTTAATTTCTAGTGAAAAATGCATTGAGTTTAAGCAATCTCTGACTTGCATGTAGTTATCACTGGATTGTGATTATTTGATTCCATCAGTGGACAATGTAGTTCAGGCCTTTTTCTTCAGTATCCACAGGGCCGATATTTGGCCCCATTTTCAATGGAAAATACATGTTTTTTCCCAATATGACAAATAAATTCCCAATTTGGTGAACAGACTGCGACTGTAATGAAAAACTATTTGATGCAGGGGAAATGCATTTAAAAAAGAGGTTCAATTACATTTAGCTTTATATCTGCAAATCATTTTCCTCCAATATCACATAAATTCACATCAAATTTCCCAATTGTGTTGCAAATGGTATTTTCTCAAAACTGGCAGAAAAAGACCTGTATTATGTTTTCGCGATTGACTGATGCACTTACCTTCTGTAGACACTATCGGTATTTTCCATGATTACATATAGAATCTATAACCTATCAATAAACAGTTATTTTATGTGTTTGCAAGCAAGTCAAAATATTGTCCTGAGGCATCAGGGAAGTCCCTGGAAAATTGTTACCCGAGGCCAATAGGCTAACCCTGATGATAAGGGACAATATTTTGACTGTTGCTCAAAAACCCATGATTACGCAATAATGAAATAAATGACAACAGATGTTTTACAAACTCTATGAAAATCAAACATGTATAAAACATGGCTGTGCTTGTATGACATGACGATTTAATCAGTGACATCACAGCTGGGCAACAGTTCATTGGGTTGGGGTGACACAGTTGTACAATAATATAGTAGCTGAATTGTGGATTTACCTTTTTTGTATCAGTTTGGAATTGTCTATGGCATTATTTTTTTGTCCACGAGCCAATGCATTCATTGTTAAACGACTCAGCCCAAAATCCTCTAGTCTAGGAGTCTTAGATATATCTTTAGGTTTGTTTGTTGTCTGTGGCGGAGTACAAACTTCTCTATAATATAAGAATTAAAATGTGTTTTAATTTGCATTAAATCAATATTTGGATTGAATAACTATGTACATGTATTTGTCAATAACACACCTACTTTGTTACTATATTTCACATTAATTATACATTACCTATGGATAAAAGCTTTGACCAATTAAAACAAAGCAAATACTTTTGCATCCCCATTAAATTTAAGCCTCCCATCCAATGTTCACTAGCAACATTAAAACATGGTAAAGCCTAGCTTTTTGCATCAGTATAAATACATAACTTACCTGATAACACAACAGTATATATATATTAGGAGTTGGGATAAAATACTTGAGTATTATAAACATTATGATTACAGAAGGTGTCAGCTACCCAAATCTTTATAGAAATCAATGTAAAATCAAAATTCAAATATCATTCACACTTTCAATTTGTATACATACATACATAATATAAACAAATTTTTTGCTTAAAAATAAAAGTATTGTTTAGAAATGATGGCAACCATCTGGTTGACAGGGTTAGAAGAATACAAAGATATATGCCCCTCAAATGATACTATGTACATATACATGTAAATGCTAAAATAGGTTTATGTTTGGCTTATCATAATACTAAAATTGGTACTGTAGGTCTTGTATCAAAGTTAGAATAGGTTAATGTAGAGCTTGTCATGATGGCAGAATCAAATGAACCCATATTTGCAGAAATATGAATACATGTAGGCCTACTATATATATATTATAATTGGACATAAATGACAATGATAAGGCATTTGTTATGGTGTGTCTAAATTTAGTCAAAATCATATCTTTTTCTTTAAATTGTTAATTGAAAAAAGTAATTAGTATTCTCTTTAAAGTGCATTATCACAAATCTTAAGGTAATGAGGTCAAAATTTTATTTAATCATTGGACTGCTGTCAGTTGGTACTCTTGGGCTTATGAATGCCAACTGGACAAAGGCAATTTCCATGAAGCATGTTAGATAACTAAAAACTGCATTTAAAGGGATAAATCAAGATTTCAAAGCATTTTTTGCTCTTTTTTAATCCGTGTGAAACTTGGGTCAGGGGTTGTTTGGGCTTTTTTCGGTAATAATACAATCAATTTCTTTTCTGTGAACTGCAATATTTCATGATGAAGAAAATTGAGGAAAAGAATTTTATGGAATTTTGAGAATATACATGTACACATTCAAATAAAACTGATCACAAGTTAACTATTGTAAAGATCATTTCAGAACACAGAACTCACTCGCTTGTATTTTTTAAACTTTCTATGTTATCATCATCATCATCACCATCATCTGAACCATTGTCTTTATCAGTAGATTCCTTCTTGGGAGCTGGTAAAAACAAACAGAAACAATAGTGTTGGTAAATAAACAATTAAATGCATGAAAAATTTACAGTTTAAGGAACTGCATAACTGTCAAATCTATAACTACAACAAGAGTTGTTGGAGAAAAACATTGCTCATTTATAGAATATTTCACAGCCAAGAAAAGGTTAAGATCTTAGAAGTACTGACAATACATATTTTTTAACATTGATTAATTGGTCAGTATGTAACTAATTAAGACATAACATGAATTACCAACAATATTTTAGGATATAGTTTTAATAGATTTTCTAAAGTTTACAGATCACAAGTTTAAAATAAATCGGTGAGAAAGTCTCTTTTTAGTTTGTCTCAAAAATAAACTGAGAAAGTCTCTTATAAAATCAAATCAGTGAACATGTGGGACTTACACTCAGAATATGATACCATAGTATGTTACATTTTGAAATACTCAGTGAATAGATTTATTAATATTTTTCAGATTATGGAGGAATGTTTTCTATATACAAAAAATTCTGAGGGGAACTTTTATATATAGGATAACTTCCCATGGAGGAATGTATTTTAAATAATATTTCTTTCGGGGAGAGATTTTCTATGTAGAAAAGTTTCCGGGGGGGGGGAATATATAGAAATTTTTTCAGTGATGGTAGCACCTATTTACTGAATGGTATGAAACTAAAAAAATAACAAAACTTTTTAACCAAGATAGGACGCCAAGTCAAGGGTACTAGTATGGCACCTATCTCAGAATGGGTAAGCTAAACATTTGGGGGCTTTTTTGTAACTACATGTACATTTCATCTACGATATATGACATCAAACTGTGTTAAAGTCATCCTCTAAAAAACAATCTTTTAAATTCCCCTCACATACAAATATAAGGATGAAGGCAAAAACCAAACAGGGGCAGATAGGTATACAATATTGCTGATATTTTTCCATAAAGTGCTGGATGATAAACTCAGCTGATGGAATAAGAGACATGTTCTGTTTGTGTAACCAGAGACTTAAATAAAATTCATATGATATAATGCATGTCAAACTCTTAAGGACATCAAACATGACAAAAATGTTGGTACAAGTATTGTACTGTCAAGACATAACTGTTTTTATATTTACCATTATCATTCAAACCAGTAAACACTAATAACCCAGGTACAGGGAGGGAATTAAGCATCAGTGATGGTAACCTATTTACGGGTTACCAGGTTTGAGCGATTTTGAAAAATGAGTTGTTAATTGTACCCTTCATAATTATTGTACATGTACACGTATTCTGATTGAAGCTATTTATTTTCCGGGATTTGTCATAGCGAAGTGTGTTAATTCCTTCACACAAGTGAGGTTTTATTTTTTGTATACTATTACAAGTGGGGACAATGTAAATCTAATCCAAAACATGTCCCAGTTATGTCCCGATGATTTTTATTTTCGTAAAAATAAGATCTTAAGTACCTGTAATAATATATTTGTACCCCACAGTAGTTAATACATACATTTTATGTGGAGAATTGCTTTGAAAATTCCACAGGCAGTACGTTTTAGGACATAAAAAGGGACAAGATTTACACTCTTCAAAAAATAATTTACGTCTTGTCCAACACCATTACATCACCAATGCCAATGATTTCTGCGTATCATGTTTTAAAATGTACATATAAATTATTATCAAGGTACAAATATATCATTACAGGTACTTTAGATTTTTTTTTACGAAAATAAATTTGGGATATATGTCCCAGACTAGATTTACACTGTCCCTTACACATGGACCTCTTTTTGTGTTGAAGCTACTGATTGCAAACTAATTCGTGTTAGAATTTAGAGGTTTCACTTGTGCAAATCCTGAATTTCAGTGGAGAATGACAACATAATCACGATTATAAACATGAACATATTATTATTAACAGCTGTTTGAAAACGGCGAGCGATGGCAAAAAATAAAACCTGGTAACCACTGCGTAACCCGAACGATCGTTCGCTGCTTAATTCCCACCCTGCAGGTAGATGTTGAATACCTACATGACTGATTCATTTCATAGCCATATTGTTGGAAATAAGATTCAATCTGATTCAATTTGTTTCTTTGAATGTCCAACAAGGAGTGGCAAAGTGACAGTAATTCATCAAACTTCTCTCCATCTTCCTTTAATTTCTCTGTTTTTTCTCTACCAATTAACTGGAAAGTTAAAATTACAGAAATATAACTACAATTATACAACAGTATTGTCACAGGAATAATTTCATGTTTGGTGATATCAGATCTAAAGTAGACCTACATTTAGTATGCCTCCCATCAGCAACTGAATCCTGTATGTAAGCTTGAAGCAACTTGTCTCCAGAAGTTGTGGTTACAGCATTAAAGGCAACTGGACAGTCATTGATCATATGAACTGCCTATATCAACAACTAGTTCAGCATTTATGATTTAGTACATGAAGGTTTCATTCATAATTCCACTTCTTTTCTTATCATTTCAACTTACCAGAGTCTAGAGAGTTAAGATATAATATAAGAAGTGTGTATAAATGAGAGACTCCAAAATGCTGATTTAATTATATCATATGTAAACTTCATAGTCGAATAGCTTGTATAACTCTAATTACATGTATATAATTCATATGTTAGCTGGAATAGCCCTGGAAGAATTTTCTTAGCAGCAGGACCAGCTCTGGGAGAATTTTCTGAGTAGCCAATTCACAGTATCTCAGAATAGGGATAGTTTTGTAGAACGTTTTGTTCTAATTCAGGAAAAAATAGCCATAATTCACTGATTGACTACAATGGTTACCAACCATGTCAGCTTTTGGTAAACATGATCTAACTTAACAAGGCTAATTCAAAGAATTAAAATTCCCCCTGGCATACTGCCAAGATATATAAATTGACAAAATCACTCCATCTAACAAGATGTATATCTGGCCCAGACATGGTGAGCTTACAGGGACTTTCTACACATCTTTGGGAATGAGGCCTGGGTCTTTTGAACTGGGAATTTAACAACATTTTATTGAAATTGGGAAATCTAGAATTTCAAACACTGTATAGAAATACAAGAATCTCTTCAAATTCATTGTCATTGGAAAATTTTGCCTGCAAATTTGAAAAAAAATACTTTGTTTTGAATTGGAAATGGGGCCTTATTTCGACCCTATATGAATGGGTGAAAATCCAAGGCTTAAGACAAATAAACAATAAATGGGTAACAACTCTAGAAACAAATGACTACTACTCTCTCTTTTCATAGATAGTTTTATATACATGTAACACTCTTCATTTTGGCATAAATTTTGAGTTATTCAGACAGACACACAAGTAAACCCATAGTCCCCTCCAGTTTTACCAGAAAGGAACTAATAAAATATCAGACTAATAAAGTATCTGTTATATGTACAAGGAACAAAAAGAATTCAATAAATTAAAACAAAAACAAAAGGGAAAAAACAAGGTGTTGGTATCAATACTATTATTAAAGCAAAAAATCCTAAGTCCAAGGGCAAAAACTCCCTCAAAAATTGTTCAGCAGCAATCTCCTCCCTTCATGCATATCTACATATTGTGATCTTCCTTTGAGCCAAGTTTCATCAAAATCATTTCATGTGTCTAGGAGAAGCTGCAATGACAAAGTTGTTTGGACAGACAGAGGGACAGGCGACAGGGAAACCTATAGTCCCCTCAAGTTTTAAAAGTACTGGTAGGGGACTAATGAAGTTAATTGTATATAGATATAGTTGGCCCTACATTAAGATATCAAAGAGACCTAATTCACCTAAATAAAGTTATGAATCAGATGAAGAACTATTTAAAAGCTCCATTACATTGGAGCTGAAGATACCTTCATTTCCTGAGCTTTCTTGGACAGATGAATCAATTTATTTAGAGCCACACTGTATCCTGTACTTGATGAAGCTGCCTCTGCTTCTTTCTGTACCTCTTGAACTCCCTGCTCTACAGTGCGACATACATGCTTCAGGTTAGAGAAAAATGTCCTAGAATTTTGATCCATCTCTACTGCAGGACTGAAAAGGGTACAAAAAAGAATTACTGACCAATTCATCAATAACTACCAACATACTGAATATTTTTCTATATTGTTCTTCCATCCCATGCACAAAACAATTTCAGTAATGTCATGTAAGTGTGCAGGAAAAGACCAATGGCCTTCCACAAGTAAAGGCAAATCCTAACATATGGTACTGTATGACGGTAATCAGCCTAGGGGTGAGAGACATTATAGTTTAAAGGATAATGTTCAAACCACTCAGTCACAGAATGAGAGGGGGGCTTCTCTGCACAGCCACTGTGCAAAAACCCACTTACAATTTATCTAGTCAGTAGGTAATAAAGAATAAGATCCCACAGCAAATAAGTAAGTGATAGGAATGAATGGGGGAATTTTTTGTATTTAACTTTTAAAGACTGAAATTCCACTGTGACAGGGATAGCAAACTCCCTGTTCATTTTACATGTAAGTCTCCCTGACCTAGCTCACAATGTTCTATCTTTTATTCCAAATATATGATATTCATTCTTTATCTATCACAAAGTTGACTAGAAAATTTAAAGAAATGTCAAAATTATATCATCCATATTATCAATGATCACTCAGATTTATATGCATTAAATGACAGAAATTGTAGTTTAAAATTACAATTATTTCTCGATATCCAGTAGGGATACACCCCTCTCACTCTGGCTCAATCTATAAATTCTTTAGGTGTGCTTGCCTTCAAACCAGACGTCATTATGTAATCATTACGAATGGCCACCCCTCCTCTTTTTTTAAACATTTTTACTCATTCTTTAACTGAATAGATAGTGAAGAGAGATCACATCTTAATCATTAGACAACTTATTTCAGCCATTCTTTTTTTTCATTTCTGAAATGAGCCCTGTGGACAGCAGGCTTATGGGCAGTTACATATCATATTCATTATCTGACTGCAATGAGCACTGAATGCATACATTATGGCCTTTAAACCCACTCAGGACAATTTAACGCTTTAATAGGGCAGCACGATTTACCCCAAAATACCACAAAAACACACAAATTGACCCAAAAACGACCAAAACACACAAAAACATTTAAAAAGTAGCAATTTTAGCAATCTTATTAATATTATAATACGATGAATATTTTTTATGACTGTAGATGTTTTTGACTTTGATAATGCTGTTTTATCCAATTTCACGATGTATTTCTGAAACCATAATATAGTCAGCATGACATTTTAAAATGTACTAGAATGTTACTTATATGGGACGGTAAAGACATTTAATACATATGTAATCATCATTTGCCACATTACGTAGAATTTGTATAATATGAATTTGATATAAAATATGAAAAATATTTCAGGAATTGTGAAAACAAGTAATTGAAGAAGACCAATTTGGCTCTTCATTTTACTAAATGACAGTGTCCGTAAGTTCCCTGACAGTTGATAAATGTTGGGTTTTTTTTTAATTTCTAGCTGTCTATGAAATATTTATACAGAAGAAAATGCATTTAAAATGATTAATGATGTAAATTTATTCCAAGTTAATTGTTTTGGGGGTCTTTTGGGATGTTTTTAGGGTCTTTTGGGGTAGTTTTTGTTTTTTGGGGTAAATCGTGCTACCGCTTTGATTTGTCCCAAACTTTCTTGATCATTTTTATACATAGTAACAGTGGCCGAATTAACACAGTACCCAAATTGGCTAGTCTTGTTTACTGTCAAGATATTTCCGTTAAATACTTCGATAATTGCAATATTATTTGATTGATATTATTCAAAGTAATATTTCTCCGAGTCAAAGTAGTTTCAGATGAAATATTGCTCTTTTCCTGTCTTTTCACCCAAATATAGGCTTACCAGTAGGTATCTGTCATGGCCATGATGGACCAATTTCAGCTCTGTGCAAAATAATTGAGAGAAGGGGAAAATTGTAGCAAGAAATTTCCAAAAAATTTGATCATGTTACATGTATGTTGTATTATTAGTTACATACTTTCATAATATCTACATTCAAATAAATCTCTGTTCAGTGTTGTGACAAATGCATATGAAAAATCACATTTAACTTGTTTATACACTAGTCTTTCCCATGTACTGGCCAATTTGGGTACTGGCATTGAATGTGTGAATCAAGGCCACATTTTCATTGTGAACTTTGCAGCATTTTATTTATCTGGCAACTGTCCATATATTTTGTACCAGCAATTAAAAGAATTCCAGTATCAGAAGTTAAGAAAAAATCAGGCACCAGTCGATCAGATTACAGAAACAGTTCAAACACCAAATAATGGGCAGCACGATTTACCCCAAAACACACAAAAACGTTTATAAAGGAGCAATTTTAGCTATCTTATTATAATATGATAAATAATGTTTATGACTGTAGATGTTTTTGACTTTGATAATGCTGTTTTATCCAATTTCACGACGTATTTCTGAAACCATAATTTACAGTCAGCATGATATTTTAAAAAGATGTTAAATACATATGTAATCATCATTTTCCAGAATACTTAGAATTTTTGTATAATATAATTTTGGCATAATGTATGAAGAATATCTCCGGAATTGTGAAAACAAATAATTGAAATCTTCATTTTACTAAATAACAGTGTCTGCAAGTTCCATGAGAGTTGATAAATGTTGATTTTTAAAAATTTCTAGCTGTCTATGAAATATTTATACAGAAGAAAACGCATTAGAATGATCAATGATGCAATTTTATTTCGATTTAATGGTATTTTCGGTCTTTTGCAGTTTTGGTGTAGTATGGGTCTTTTTGGGTTAATCGTGCCGCTGCCAAATATTTTTACAACTGAAGGAAAACCCTTTAGAAACTGACCAATCAGGGTAATTATACGATACACCTTTTCCCATTTCAGTTTTTGAAGAGAATGTTTAATCTACAAATAAAAGTGTATTTTGTTAAATGATAAATAATCACTAAATATTTTTGTATCGCCAAGTGTGGATGCCCCCCCCCCCCCTTTCTCTCATCTCGTTTTGATACATTTTCAATAGACGGTGTTGAAAATGCATACTAGTTTTTAAAGTAAATATTTGTTGACGTCTTATTTTCTCTTCGATCTTTTGGTGTAAGGAGAAATGCTTTCAGTGGTAACTTGATCCTTGATGTTTACATGAAATGCACAGAACCTATTATCCTTCGTCCTCCATTTTGAAATTTGCGCCTGAATGACGTCAATTTATAACCAATGGATGGCGCTGATAGAACCTTTGACCTCTGATAAGGGAATCCCTCGAAATTATATTTACACATAATTATAATGGATCCTCAAGAATACAAATAGCATATAGGTATGTAATATAAATGTATTTTATATTATGATATAATGGAATCATTTGTATTTATTTGTTCAGACATAAAAAAAATTATCGAAGAGAGTGTCTTGTACTTTTAAAATTTATATACTGTTTTCAATTTTCTTATCAAGAAACGCCCACTTTTAAAACTCAAGCTCAGTATATTACTATTTATCGTCAGAAAAAAAGATAAAACATTTTGTATAATTCTGTGTTATTCAGTATTTATTGGAATGTTTTGTATTTTAGAATAAAATGCCCATATATTATCTGTGTATATATAAACAAACCAAAAATTAGCGGTAGACCTATATACATGTCTAGTTTGTTCATGCACTTATTTGTTTATTTAAAATCTAATCAGTTTTCATACGTTGTGGCGATTGAATATGTTATCAAGATTAATTACACTGCAGTGTTATTCTGTTAAGTTTGTCCGATACACATGTTGTTATGTTTTACAGGTTAAAATACAAACATAATGGATGGAATATTCCGAATAATTTATTTGGTTGCCGGTTTCTTTTCAATCGCTGTCTTTGACGATTTGTGTGCGGGAATTATAGATACGTCAGATGATCAATGCAATGCACCATCTTTCCGCCAGGCGACTAAAGAATTAAACACGATTTATGTAAACGATTGGGGGTTAGTTTCATGTAACTGGACAATAGCAAATCCATATGACAACAGTTGTTTAAAAATTTCATTCCGTTTCCATGGTAACGATGGGACACATTTCATAAGTGTTGATGGAGACGAGGTCATGGATTTTCAAACAAAAGCGGGAGAGGAAAGTGAACATAAACTGCAGAATTTGACAGTATGTAAAGAGACGGTTTTAATCCTCTACAATAATAACGGCTCGGATATAGATGATAACAGAGGGCTGTATTTATCGTACTCGGCTGTGCTAGACACTAGATTGCCGGAGTACCATCCTTACAGAAAGGCAAATACACGTATAGATGTAAGTTCATCAAAGGACTTTTGTTTGTGATTAGTTCTATCATAAATAGTAAATAGTAAATCTTGAAAAGTGATAAAAGTGTTATTCTAAAGTTATTACGGGCGCACAAACTCGGGGTATACACAATGGGTACTAAATCAGTCACCCCATTATCTGTCAGTAAAAATACAGAATTGAACACGAAATATTTATATAATCAATATTTTTAGATATATTCCCTATTTCAATTTTTCTATCAAACTGATTTATTCAGTTTTCCAGTTTCACTTTGTTTTATGATAAATATAATTTACTAAGTAGTTCCTACAAAATCTAGTTTGAATTTAAAAGGTCAATTTGAAACAGTGTCAACAGTTCAATAACTTTTATATTAGTTTTTTTTAATTATATATTCAATCCACATATATAGACATGCTTTACATGTATTTATTGTGCAGCGTGGATAAAAATCAGCATTGTACGGAAACTTACTTTTATAATCAATGTAATTTTAGCATCATTTTAGAGTCCGTTACCCTTTGACTAATGATAACAAAATCATGCGCTTATATTTTGACATAAATTCATCAAAAATTTTGTATCCCTAGTCTCAACATTTCAACAACTGATATCTTTAACTTTTTGAAATACGATTGTTTAACATTATAAAGTAAATTTATCTATTTACTTAGTAATTTATTGTAGCAGACTCGGTCTAGTGTAAAAATTATTTCAATGAATTTGCTGCGGTACATTTGTTTACACGTAACATTTCAAACGATATAGACCACTTTAGGGTATAATGTTCCAGTTACATATTTACACATCGTATTTTCAGAATCTACGATGAATAGTTTCGAGAATCATAATATGCAACGTCTAGACTCACTTGGTCAATCATTACCGAAATTATATAAAATTATGTCTTTTTACAAGAATTATGAATTATACCATTTTAGATAAGCCCAATATTTCTGTAAAATATATATACTTATCGCCGGAAGATTGGTGCATTGTATCTGTAAGCGACCAATGGACATTCAAGCTTACCTGTATAGAATGTTTTAGCTACTTTCTCTTTTACCTTTTCAGTCACTAAGTGGCGCTAATTGTTTGTATTACGCCACACTCATGCAACAATTTTTCAGTTACAAGTATATAGTGGCGACCAGCAGGGTTCAAACCTGCAATGAGAAGAGTTCAAGAGCTCTAATCACTCGACCACAGAGCTAAGTGTATATTCCCTGTATAATTGATGTCCCGATTAACCATGCGCCTGGCTCTTAAAATGAAAACACATACATTTACCCTTAAGATGACCAGGCACACCCGAATCACCAATTTTTAAAGGACTTCGATTCTGAGCATTTTGTTTGGGTCTTGTCTCGGGCCCGTAGAAAAATCTAGCTAAACCATTAAACAGAGTTATGGGAAATCATGGTGATCATATAATTGATCTAATCCTCTTTCTCTATGACCATTCATTTTTTTTTTTCAGGTATTTTCATCGACATCTAAACCCAAACAACAGACCCAGGATGACAACGAGGGTCCAAACGGAGGAATAATTGCAGTTGCTGTAATCATACCCGTCCTAATCCTAGCAATCGGCGGATGCATCTTTTACATCTGGTACAGGAAAAAGTATCCCGTCAGGATGATAGTCGGCAAAGATTTCAGTAAATTCAGTAATCCGGCTTACAGTAAACGCATATCGACGGCAACATTAGTTCGAAGTAGGTCGGACGATTCCTTTATGCACGACGTTGAAGAAGGCATGTCAGCCAAAGGTGTATCTCATGATAACCCGGCCCTGAACATAGAGGACGAATCCGATTACCAGCCATTCCATTCAGGTCCCTCTCTTGTCGTCCCGGACTTCGACAAACGCTTCGACGAATCTCCCATGGTTGAACGAAAAAAGTCTGACAATAAATCATCACGGAGAGAGAAAGACGCCGTTAAAAAAGAGAAAGAGACCGTAAAATCGTCAACTGTCACTGATGCAGATAATGATGCAACTGTCACTGATGCACATAATAACACAATGGACGCCAATAAAGAGAGACATGGTGCCGAACCTCAAATTGATCAAGAGACAGCACCTCCTGGGAGATCTGGTGGAGACAAAGAAACGGAACAGCTTTCGGAACAAGAGGACTCTTTGAAAGAAGAAGTCGAGACAATACCTGAACCAGATTCCAAACAAGATACAACGGATAGCAAATCTGTGGGCCAAAATATGGAGGAAACTTCGTCTGAAATTTTACCGGTTATGACATCAAGTTCTCGTGTTGATGATGCATCAGGATCTGAACAGGAAAATTCCATTGAACAATCAATAAATGATCAAGAATCATCTGAAGATAGAACTGATTCCACTCCTGAAAAAGCGGTGTTTGAGAATGATGCAGCTCAAGTAGATTCAATAACAGACAATAATCGAAGTGTTGTTCATGAAATGGAAGAACCAAATGACGACACAGACACAGTCACAGAAAAGTTTGAATACATCGACCCCGGTAAATTACCAACTAATGAGGAGATTTCTGAAAATACTCTTAAAACTAGAAGTGACAGCAACGTTTCTGAAACAAGCGAAATATCTTCCACTGGTGGTGACGGTTATGAATTAGAGATAAATGGATTAAATCACACTCTACCCGACGAAGAACCGCCAGAACATGTTGGCATGGCAAGTCCAGATTCAGTGATCCAAGAAAGCTATGTATTAGAACCCAGTCCCGATGCTGGTCACCAAGTTTCTATTCCAAATTTGGATCAGACAACAACCCAATCTAGTATGTCAGGGAATGTGGTTGATAAAACTGAGGATAATGAAACGCATGAAATAAAGAATTCGATAGAGAACGTATCATTGTCCAGTAGTGATATTATAGAAGTATCTTATCCACAAAATGAAAATCTGACAAATGAAAACTTAAGTGTTAGCAATACAAATCTTGTGAACGAGGACGCGTTTGATAAACTTCTTTCTTTTTCCGACGAATCATTTGAAATAATCGATGAAAGAAATATCTCCTTCAAAAGCAATGAAAGTATTGAAATTCCTGAGGAAACTACCTGCAATGATGAATTGCCACCCAATGTAAGGTTAGTTGACCACAAGGGGGAAGAGCAAAACCAAATGCTGAGTTTACCGGAAGACGAATCATCTTCATTTGATAAAGGTATTTTATTGTCTTCGTCGTCACATGAAGATTCATCCGAGAAAGCAACTCCTAACGAAAATTGTGTTATAGAAAAAAGTTCTTTGGAGTCTGGCAATACAGGACGGATATATGATTCAACAGACTCGCTGGATGAGGTAAATACAGAAAGTAAAAATGCCTCGGAATCATCGATTAATTTATCTTCTTCTTTTGAAATTATAGATAAACAGTTAGACTTAGTTAGGTCAGAGGAAACAAATATGGGAGATGTGATGTCTGCTACAGTACCCATGGGTATGGACAATCTTGGAGACAATCCTCTAGATAGTTCGTCTCTTAATGAGATTTCGGAAGAAATTCTTCCAAGTGAACAAGATATGGAATCAAATGCTGTCATTTTCAAAGATGATTCTATTGATAATACATCTATTGAAATCCTATCTGACTCTATTTCAAAGTCTTCAGAGACTGAAATGGAAAATGTAACCAACAGGATGACTGATAGCTTATTTAAGAGGGAAACAGAAATAATTGACGACAAGAGTGACGAAAAGAGTCAAAGAAAAATTACCTTCCAACAAATGTCGTTTGACAAAAGTGACTCGGATGAAGAAGAACAACTGGTTGATAATACTGCTAACGATGAATGGCGGGGAAGAAAAATCGAAGTAGGAAAAATATCCTTAAACAATACTAGCAGCTGTAGCTCGGAATCTGAGGAAGAAGATTCAGTGTCAAATGAGGATCGACCCTCTAATGTTAGACGGGAAAGTATAACATTGGAAAATCCTGCTTTTAGTTCATCTAGTGTTGGTTTGCGACTACAGTTTCACCCTAGGGAAGAAACGACACCGACTTCTCAGGACACCCGGCATCGGAGACGGAAA
This sequence comes from Atrina japonica, assembly GCA_030159075.1. Classification (NCBI taxonomy): domain Eukaryota; kingdom Metazoa; phylum Mollusca; class Bivalvia; order Pterioida; family Pinnidae; genus Atrina; species Atrina japonica. Next base: position 1,129,039 of record BROG01000060.1, on the reverse strand, counting down.
AGCATTACAATGGATAATCCATTCTTTGACGGTGAAGGTGAACCGGTTATTGATGTTACCGAGAACAAACTAGAAGGTTTTCACGTTGTAGAGGCCAGCAATATGAAAGAAGAAGTTATTACCGAATCGGGCAGTGAAGATGAAAATCTTGGTGGTGATGGAAATGAAGCTGCCGGTGTTAAACCGAAGAAAATTGTAAAAGTTGATTTGGTAAATTTGTCAGATGAGGAGTCCTTTAACGCTGATGACGTCAGTGTGAATAGCGATGTACCGTCCATTGACTCTGATGTATCTCAAGATGAAAACGGACACGAAGCATCTTTTTATCAAATACAAGATTCCGACGACGAATATGACGTTTAAGCCTAATATAAGAAATATCCAAATCCATGTTACTCAAAAAATCACGTGCAATATCTATGTATAAGTGTGTGTGCGCGCGTGTGTGTGTGTGCGTGCGTGTGTGTGATACTAGTTCTGAATTGTTTATTCTTAGTCCTATAAACTGCTTGCTTTTTCCGAACCTGCCACTTATTTGGATCGTATTTGTATACTTGTCACCCTCAATTTAGACACTCAAAGAAATAAAAAATTGTTTGTTTTTGTTTGCTTCTTATCTTTAAGAATAATAATCACTGAGACATTTCTCAATTTGCTCATGTTTACTAGATATGGCACAAAACATTAGCATGTATTCTTAAAATTCCAATGTGTATTTTTTATTTTGTGTAAATCATAGTACTATCATATTTCCACTTTTTGATTTACCAGGGGTTTTACCGATCATGTTCCCACTTTTTGATTTACCAGAGGTTTTACCGATCATGTTTCCACTTCTTGATTTACCAGAGGTTTTACCGATCATGTTTCCACTTTTTGATTTACCAGGGGTTTTAACCGATCATGTTTCCACTTTTTTTAGTAAACCCCTGGTAAATACAAAAAGTGGAAACATGATAATACTCCAAATACTGAAAAGCGTAATGCTACCGTGGACATTTTTCTCTTGAAAATTGAACTAAGGCACGGAGCAATTTCATAACTTTGTGATTTAATTATATGATATCAGAGTTATCTCTCTTTATAAATTGATCGACTAACATGAAGTGTCCGAGTGTACAAATATTTTACTAATGGTTCAGATGGGTATACAGTAGAATTTTAATTGGGTTTTTTTTTTTTTGGGGGGGGGGGGGGAGATATTGGCACTTTTTTAATAAGATCATTTAATTATGGCTTTCAATAAAAAAAAAAAAGAATTATCAGTTACACAGAAACAAGGAATTATAACTATTACCTAAACAAAATAAACCAAGAGAATTTTTAAAGAATTGGCGACCAATATCATTACTTAATGTCTCCTATAAAATATTATCAAGCTGTATAGCAAATAGATTAAAATTAGTTCTACCATATTTAATTTACCAAGATCAAAAACGTTTTTATCGGGACGATATATTGGAGAAAACACTAGGTTGGTTTACGATATTCTACACACAGTAAAACAAAATAATATTCCAGGTATGCTACTGATTATTGACTTTGAAAAAGCATTTGATTCCATTTCCTGGCGATTTGTGTATAATGTTTTAGAATATTTTAAGTTTGGGCCAGAACTCAAGAAATGGATACACACTCTTAACACCAATGTAAATTTATGTGTTATACAAAATGTTTTTTTTTTTTCAAGCTTCTTTAATATAGGGCGTGGCTGTAGGCAGGGTGATCCGGCATCTCCGTATCTTTTTAATAAGGAAAAATATAGATATTAAATGTATAAAGATACATAATAAAGAATACTCCTTGCTTCAGTATGCAGACGACACAACTATTTTCCTTGATGGAACAAAGAAAAGTCTGAAATCCACCTTGGACCTTCTATATCAGTTTGCAAAATTCTCAGGATTAAAGTCGTGTCCACAACACAAAAGCAGTTTGGATAGGATCTAAAATGAATAATAATGAAATGCTTTGTCCAGGATATGATTTAAATTGGAGTAATGAGCCTTTCAATATATTAGGAATGTTAACCTAAATGACATTGAAAGAATAAATTTCGAAGATAAAATTAATATAATTAAAAAAGAAATAAATCATTGGTCTAAGAGAAATATTACAACATAGGAAAAATAACTGTTGTAAAAACTTTACTTCTGCCAAAGTTAACTCATCATTTGATACCTCTACCGAAATCAAATGATGATACTATATTAAAAAAAATGGTTTAATGATACATGTATTTGTGATGACCATTTTACATTTACTTTAATAGATATACTATTTCTTAAAACTGGCAAACAAAATAAAGCATTAAATGCATGTATAATGCTGATAAAATATTAAATTTATGAGAAAAGATTTCTTAACAAGGTGTTGATGTTTGATGAAATAAAACTTCTCTTATTGTTATATTATAAATTAGAACAATGTATGTATAAAGTTACTGGAGAAATGGATATATTTATTAGAAGGTGGCCTTTATTGGAAAATTTCTTTGTAGACAATCCATAAACGGTAATTATAAGTGTTCTGTACGGTGGCTGATTTAGGTATTATCATATAGTTTGTATTATTGAATATAAGGTTTAATACACAGCCACATGCATGTACATGTGTATGGATGGAGTAAACGACATTTGATTATACTCTTTAGCTCAATAATTGAAAATACAATATATTTACTTCGGGAATGTACAGTATGTATGATGAAGATGCAAAATAGTGTGAAACTGGATGTATCAGTCTTATCTCGTCTATATGTTATAAAAAGGTATCCAACAATGGGTAAATTGTAAACCCAACAACATGGGTATTATGCAAGGAGGTTGTAACAGTGCCTGTGTACAAACTATACATGTCCAAGAATATTATAACTGGGCACTCATTATGCAAGGAGTTGATCCTGGAGCGTTCAACCCAACTGTTGTCTTAAGGAGAAAGAGCCAATCGTTGAGCATGACCTTGGCTAAGGAGCCAATTCTAGTGCAATGAGAGTAGATAAAACCGAAATTACTAAGTTGGTGGCGCCACCGTGCATAGGGTGGCGCCACAAGTCTGTAGCGCGCGCTCGACAAAGGGAGATTAAACTCTGTATAGCTTGTTGAGTAGGACTAAAGTGAGTACGGGAGATCCTCTAGCCGGCGGAAAGTATGGATGGGGCATTCCTGTAAAGTACAGTAAAAATCGAGGGGGTGTATACACTTAACCCGTGTCGCAGTAGGAAAGTAACGTCGGCACGTTAATGTTTCAAAGAACCGTTCACTGTGTACCGTTCTCATGTTTCTCAATGGCAAAGTGACAAAAGTATAGTAGTGCCGATCAAAGTATAGGTCAAAATTTGAAGCCCACCCAGAGAGAGTTTTTCTGACCATCATTTGTTGACGTCTCCATATGAGTGAAAGCTTCTTGAGTTAGGGGCCCTTTAAAAGGGCCGTTGGTACGTTTATAGAACAAGTCCCGGCAACACACCATTTTCTTTCAATAAGCAGCATAAACTAATTGTCGAATGACATGCTTTGGCTTATAGGTTCACTATCAATTTGTCGTATGAATCGGGGCGCGGCCACCTCCCCCGTACTCCGTCTCGTCAACTTTTTTTGATTTTGGTCTATGTATCAACGTTGATACATTTTTTGATAGACGCCTAGGAGAAAAATCAGTCTATATTACCGTTTAACACGGAACATGAAATCTGGAATCCAGAAAACTAGGATTCACAAAGTTTAAAAAAAATTCTGTTTTACGGTCAAAAAAAAATTCTGGACTCCCACTCATCATGCAGCGTTATAGGGTTTATGAGACAAGAATATCAGCTATAGGGTTTATGAGACAATTAAATGAACTATAGGGTTTATGACACAATAAAATGAGTGATAGGTCTATGTTTTATACAGTAGTAGTAGATGTAGCATATCTCAATACAGTTTAGATTACTTTTCTAATGAGTTGGGTGGCCCTGAAAAGGGCCGTTAGTTAGGTTACTAATATTGATAGTAACATCTTCTCTTTTTCAGAGGTAAACGGCGTTCTGCTTCAGTAGATCATCTGTCTTTCTCTTGATCGTCATGATGATCGGTATTTGTTGTTGACGAAAACTAGCTCTAATCTGTTTTTCTAGTAGAAACATACTGAGCTGTCAAATACTCTAAGCCCTGTCGGTACTGCCTATCGAAATCATCTTTGACTTTCTGCGAGGTTTGCTGATGTTTCAGTTGCCTCCATCTCAGATTCAGTTTTGTCAGTAGACTCTGATAGTAACGATTACACTTCATGGTACGCCACTTGGTCTTCTGTTTGTAACAGAATAATTTTGTAAATAGCTTCTGTATAGATACTCTCCATTTTGGTTTTGGTTTTTTTCACTAAGCGATGTTCAACAAGAAGGAGAAATAAGAATACGCTCACGCGACGTGTGACGTCACACCCTGCCGAGTAATGTCTCAGAGTCTATAGTCATTGTTTGATCATGGCTGACTGTGTAACCATGTGGGGCGAAGTACAAGACAAAGAAGAATGGCTGATATGTGCCGATACAGTGGGAAGAAAGGTGGGTGGTTATCGAATATCGACGAATGGATTGAGCTCGTGAAGCTGAAAAAAGAAAAAGAGAAAGACGGCAGAGAAAACGGACAAAATGCTTTTTATGCCATGGCCTGTAAAGCCTTAAAAACACAAACGGCCCTTTTCAGGGCCACCTAACTTTTACGAAAAGAAACCTACGACTGATTAGAGCAGTAATAAAACATAGATCCTTTTGTATACCCTTATTCTGTATCTCTTTCTCTGTGTATCTTCTTCTACTCTGAGTGTTACACTTTTACTCTCTTGATCTCCTTCTGCTCATAGTTTTGTTTTTTACATTACTCCTTTATGTCTACCTTGTAGATACTAGAGCAGGACTCTTAAGTGTACTCTTAGTGTACACCTTTATACCCAGTAGGTTTAAACTCTAAGTGTACTCTAAAACGTATACACCTTTTAGTCATAAATACACAAACACCAGATTCAATTTTAATAAGTTTAATGCCCCGCTAAAAAACTTTTTAGATAGTCGACAGAGGATTAGGGCCCCGTCCCTCTGTGACTATGTACAATACATAATCATGAACTATGAGAACATTAACTATCAGAACATTAATTTATGAGAATACTGATTCACTTTCTGTGACTATGTACAATACATAAGCATGAACTATGAGAACATTAACTATGAGAACATTAACTTTGAGAACACTGATTCACTTTCTGTGACTATGTACAATACATAAGCATGAACTATGAGAACATTAAACTTTGAAAACATTAACTTCATGTTAAAACGTTCATCCACATAAACTTTGAGTCACTTTGTCTCACTATACTACAGTTGATACTTGCCCATACAGCACGGCGAGCAAAAAGAACGTTAGCTTTTGTCCTAGATCGGTCGGTTCGGATTCCTTGACGCTGTGACACTAAACGTATTTACATTTTAACAGTACTAAAACATTCACTGCTGTTCGGTTTCCACACTTTCCTTTCTTGGTGACTTTGCCTCCCCTTCTTGAGCATCAAGTTTGAGTTTACGTTTGGCCCCTGTTGAAGTCTGTTCGGACATTTCATAAGCCCAATGACCTGACTGTATGACATTTATAACACTGGTCCGATTGACGAGATCGATTTTCTACTTTGTTCTCAGGCTCTACTTTTGTTGCTGTTGTTGCTGTTGTTGTTGCCGACGTCGTTATTCTTAGGACATCTAGGAGACCAATGTCCAATTTCACCACAAATGAAACAAGGATGAGTCTGGGGCGTAGGTCTTATATTCGTACCCCATATACGATGTTCTGACTCCTGGTTGTACTTTATCCTTCAATTCTTTCAGAGTAGTTGTAATAGTCGTGAGTTCTTCCCTCATTTTCTGTAATGTGGATAGCAAGGCATCACGTAACATTCCCTGGGTCGCATCATTTTCTTGTTTTTCTTGCAATGGTCTAACGTTTTGAGAACTTCATCAAACTCATCGGCCCCTTCTATGTAAGGTGTAGTATTAGGTGAATAATTTGGGTACGTCTGTGACAAGCCTGGATTACTCATGTTGATGACTGATCAAAATGATGTTTGGTCACTGCACTTCACTTTTACTTTATAGCCGTTCTTCTTCTTTCTTAATCTATTTTTTAGACTTGTTTGCCGTCAGTCACTTGGATGTTTCCAGAAGGGGGCTCCACAACAGGGTTTTTTTGTTTTTGTTTATATCAGCAATGACTGAAAGTACAATCTTTAGACCAACGTCGATGTTCTGTAAAAGCATTTATCGCTCCTATTCCAATCTTTTAAAAACAGATGCCACAAGAAAAAACACTGAACGTGGTCACTGTTCCCTAAATACACAAATCCTGCTCTGGCTAATTCTGTCTGTTTAGGTCCCGGTAGATATTTGGGCCAATGATCTTTAAACGTCAGGTACCTGGATTCATACGTAGAAAAATTAGGCAAGGCTAAAAGGTATTCTTCATTCCTGATGAAACGATAACTCTCTGTCGGTAGCAGGTCTTAGTTTAAAATGGTCACACCTTGTCTCCTTTCGGAAGGTGGAAGTCCTTGTCACTTCTATCAGATTGACTCTCGGTACGCTATCCACTTCAACCCGATGAGCTCGTGGTACACTATCTACTTCTACTCGATGAATTCGTGGTACACTATCCATCATGTCTCGGTTCGTGGGAGCACTATCCGTGACAATCTGACTAGCATCCATCGTCGATGAAAATAAAGTTTTCCATACTTGATGTTCTTTCCATCGTGTCTGAGAGTGAATGGATCCCTGATGTGCATTCTCACTTCCTTTTTATAAGGTCCATAAAATCTATATTTTAGATCAGAACTAAAAAAATCATATTTTTCTACGTTTTTTGTCCTGAAACACAAAATTGTATCATCGGTACGTCTACATGATGACCAAAAGGATCCCATGCTACTTGTCGTTGTTCTTTATGCACATGATACATCATACCTGCTCGATTGCCATTATTATCATTTAATTGTAAATGAAAAGTGTCACCGTACATGGAGACTGACGACAATCGCTTAACCATTGTCGTAGAAACATTTAAAATATCATGTAGGTATTTCTTCCTGTTCTACTTTTCGTGGGGTCGCCCCCTTTTCACTCCTTCCCTCTGTCCTTCTCTCTTCTCTTTGTTCTTTTGTTCTCTCTACCAGATACTTTGCGTGGACGTCCCCTCTTTCTTTTCATTCTCTGTTCTTTTCCTTCTTCATCTCTCTGTCCTTCTGACTTTTTTCTCTCCTTCTATCTTTTCCTGTCCTTCCATCGTTTCCCCTATTCTTTCTCTCTGTTCTTCTTCTTCTCTCTGTTTCTCTTCTCTCTGTTTCTCCCCTTTCCACCCCTTTCGTCTTTTCATATCTTCTTTTCTTACGGCTTTAGTCATGCCATTTTCTCTTTTCGTCGGATTCATATTGATAAATAATACAAGATGTGAACACGCTGACTCTTCGGTCATCAACTGACCCAAGTCCTGTGTTGCACTTCATTTTAAATGACACGACGAAAATGAAGTTTGGCAATCACTTTTCCTCCTAGAAAATGAATTTTATGTCATCTCTCAATTGTATTTCAATGGTATCAAAATACTTTTTATTTAAACCCACATAATTGTAATGAAAAGGTTCCCAATGTTGATGATTGAGCGATTGACCCGTTTGAAAGGGACCACACGTAAATAACGGGTAACGATTGTGAACTACAAAAATTTTGACTTTCGGCAATGTTACTGTAGGACATAGATACCACTCATACCAATATTTAAATCGGGTGGATACTTTGGCATGTGCGTGACATCGACCCATTTCGTCCATCTCCTCATTCATTGTCAACGGCTTCAAAGCCAAGACTTATAACCTAGTAAGACTTGGAAAACGTATTAAAAAGGGACACGGAATAGATGGATCGGCTTTTAAACTCAATCATGAATCGATCTAAAGCTGAGTCATATCTGAATTTAATAGTATTTTTATGAGTGAGATCTTCTATCCCATCAATGACATATTGAAAGGCTCTAGAAAACCCAACTTTCATCTCTTCTATTAAAGCAACAGGAGACGCCAAAAAATCCCCGAACGAAATTTAAGTCTCCAAATACTTCCTACAAAAGCGATCCCCGATTTCGTATCAGTTTTAGAGATGACATGATCAAATTGGGGGTCATCTAACGAGACGTGTTTCTTTATCAATTCTACAGTAAAACGTTCATGTTGGCGATATTTCATTTCCTTTTTCTTAGGATACGTAGAGGGGTCCTGGGGATTTTTAGGTGTCACGACGGATTCCAAAGGAACGTGTGAGGGGAACCAGGACATCTATGTAAATTCTCATCTGATTTGTTATCGATTCTATTAAGTTGGGGGAAAGATCAATTCACTCAACGCTATTTCCCACTCACTATCCATCATACTTAAAGCTTGAGGTAAATGAGTTTTGAATTTGTTATAGGTTTTATCGGGAAAGACTTTTAAACTAGCATCGCTAGGTAAAGTCATGTAAAAACTACCATGATCTTTAGAATCGAGAGTCGCCCATGATGCGTGTACTTGAGATCACACTGTATCAATGAACCCCTACCCTTCACTGTCTTCTGTTTTATATCATCAACACCAACACCAAAGTCAAGTTTCATACATTTTATTACTCAAAAAACTTTATTCAATAACCATAAGGTAAAGTACAAAAGTTTTCAATGCGATGTCTCTTATCATACACGACACGCACTTCTTTAGTCATCGCCTGTGTTTTGACTTTATGTTGTTTCGTTCGCATGATCTTATGAGGGTACGATACTATCACTTTCTTTTGTTGACCACGTAACAACTGTTTTCAATGTATCTACGTTGACTGTAGAAGTGGTACGACTATCAAAAGTGATTCCTTTGACTCTACACACCGTTTTGTCCCTGACGAAGTCTTGTACGCATAATTTTTAGGACCTCCCGAGACAAAGGATATGATAGAATCCCCATCTAATTCGTCTGTCCATCCTCCTAAACTGTTTATGATAGTAGGATTCCATGCTGTGGATCGTGTTTGATAAATGATACTGTCTGTATCAAAATATAATACACGTTCTCCCAAACCTTCTAGGGTGGCTTAGAGATGTAACCGTGCTAAAGACGTCGTAAAGGCTGCTAGCACTACATTGCTAAAACCATTGGGTTCATCAAAGTCATCTTCGGTTTTGAATTCACCAGCATCATGTCAAGCTCATCATGGCCTTCGTCATTGGGAATCAGTTCTAAATGTAATATATCACGAGTATCATCTTGAAGTAACTGTTGTAATGCTTCGTAACTCTCCACATACTGTGTCTGAGGTAAATTAGTTCGTTGAGCAAATTTACCCCACAAACAGTTCAGAAACAGTTAGCAATGGTCCTTAAGATAGGATTCTTCTCTACATCTCTTCTCGTATGATCAGTTGTTCTCTCGTTTCAATCTCTTTGAGGTTTATTGACGACGATCTTCTACTGTTTGACAGGAAGCAGGAAAACCACTAGCTTGTTGCTTAATCTGAAGAAAATGATCAATATAGGCTACGAAATACAAGTATTGGACTGATTCAGGGAAATGCCATACTTCAAAGATACGATCGATCACATAACCTTTTTTCTATAGCTTTATTCAATTCACACGTCGTCCAATGTACCTAACAAACGTCGTTTTCTTGATTCGTATGAGAGCATCGATAACTCTATACCCAACTCCTGTTCGATTCCTTGTTGAGCACAAAGTACGACATAAAGGAAAAAGTAGCTTTCCTCCTGCAAACCGATAAGGTAACACGGGATGGAAACAGTGACGAGGGGGGAATAACTCGACATTGTACCAGTCCAAAATATTGATCTAGACTTTTGAAAATCATGTGTAATAATCACGTCTGGGTGTCCAATGGGAAAAGTCCCATGTTTCAAGACAAATGGGTACAAAGAACATACATCCACGTAACGAAGTCTCCTTCTTCACAGAGCAACGAGTAGCATTCGTTCGACCTCCAAATAAAGCATCTTTAGGAACTAACGGGTCGGGAAACTCTTCATACGTTTTATCAATGAAATGTTGAAACTCTGGATCCGTCTTGTACCTTTGACGATAGTCATGTTCCCACAGCGTTTCTACTTGATAGTGTTGACGCAAATACTGATCTCTCTCTAAGGTCTTTTGATACCACTTTTTCATACCGTCAAAGAAGGATGAAACGGGTGTTGCTCTTGCTTTAAGTTAGGAAAACACAAGGGGCATCCGTGCCAAAAAACAGCCATGAAACTCGTAAATGGTGCGAGAGTCTTCATGATAACCATCCACGCGATAAGATCCTACTTGGACTTCCCCTCCCTGACGAGCATGTCTAATCGTTTGACCAGTTTCATGTTCTTTCCAACTCAACCAGACGTAATGCTAGGGTGGAATACTGTCGTGGTGAAGGATATCCCCGGGAGGTATGATACCAATCGTATCTTTTTGCATTATGATTGCGACGATAGGCTATATTCCCCGTACTGGCAAACGTGATCGATTCAGCAAAGGGGTCCACATCGGTTTAGTTTTCAAACACATGCTTTGGAAATGCATGCAAGCTTGTCGCAAAATAGTCACGTCCGATTCACAGTATTCTTCTAATTCGCATTGCAAATGAAAAATCTCACCCTTTTGAATTTGGTCTTGATACATGCTTCAAAATCACGACGGACATCAGGTTTCATACCTTCTGGGTTGTAATACATAGCTGGGGGATATACTCCTATGTAATCAGCATTAGCTTCTGTATTGGAACAAATGCGGAAAGTAGCCTTTTCTTCAGTTCAGTCAATCCAAAAGCTTTAGGTAACCGAAGCTAAAGGAAATGCCAAGAAATTACATGAGTCTTTAAACCTGATTGTTTCCAGCCGTCATAGACATAATCTTAGAACCGTTCATGATCACATCAGGTTTTTCCACAGGCATGATGTACCAGTGATGTAAAATAAAACTGTCCATCGTACCCTTTAAAGTTATGAGCAATAGCTATAGCTCCATCATGTAAAAGTTTCTCTCTTTGATGTATGTCATCATACACGATCGTTTGAAATAACCAAGTCAAAAAAATCAGTGAGTGTCGTGGGGACCTCGGAATGTAATACGATGATCTTTCCATGGTTTTACATTGCTCACACCAATCATCGGATGTACACTGGGGACATACACGGTATGAGCAATACATAGATTAGGTTTGTGTTCTCCGGTATCCTGGTGTACACTCAAATACATAGAAAAATTGTAATAAGGGGGTGAAGATGATTCATTCATGAGAAGGGATCCGTTGTATAAAACTAACGATGGTCTAGATCCACCGATCTGTTTACAATGGCGACATTTTTTCTTCTTTTCTTGACAACAGTGTTGTGTGAATTTGTTTCTTACTCATCCATACTTGACAAGTGAGACATCGAGTCATTAGCTGACATGGAGTAGTGGTTGTATTTCTACTATAAGGTTTCAAATGATTTTCGTAACACTGAGTCGATGTGAATGTCCCCTGACAATGTGTACATTCTATAGGTTTTATCGTGTTGTCGGGAACACAGGGCGACGCTGCAAAACAAACGAAAGCAGCATTGAGGACATCGGTGATCTTCTACATGATCATAACTCACATCCACAATGGTCACAATAGTAATTACATTCCAAGAGTCCAGACATAGATACGATACAATCGTTAATGGTGATCATCGTATAAGACGTGAATGGGGGGGCCCGGATCCCACACCACTATACAGTACATTTAATGTCAATCGTTTTGTATTGGTATTCAGTTCGTAGATTTTCAAACGATAGTGGGGGTAACAACATCAGTCTGAAAAACGTTGCCATTCTTCAGGGCCACTCTCTTGCTGGGGATCACATCAGCTTGTTGTATTAAGGCATGAAGCTTCTCGTCGTTGAAGAGTAGTCCTTTTTGCATCACCATAAATCAAAGTTTGCCAATAGCGTTTCCAGTTTTTGTACTTGTCTCCATCTCCAAGTCCAGGTTTCTGACAATGAAAACGACCAACTACAATAGCACGAGCTAAAACAGGTCTTGTCTGTATTCTTGATCTGTATCAAAACTTCTTTTCTTGTTCAGCATGACTTTTTTATATCAACACTGAGATGATTATTTTCGTTTTCCACCCCCGCTACCTACAGGTTGTATGACATTGGATTACTGACAGGGTGGTATAGACCCGTCTTCGATTCTAAAATTTTTCATTACTCTGTTGCACTTTCTCAATTTTCTCCATGAGTAGATCTAGCATTCAGGTCTTTAGCATTCGTAAATTCTACCCACACTTCACTTTTTAAAAGATGGATGATGTATATTGACTCGCATCTTATCCCGATCTTCACACTGTAGTTTGTTCTTAATAGAAGTCAACATATGATCTATTACCTCTGATACCAAGTGTATGGCATCTTTAGAAAAATGTTTAAATTTGACTTGGTTACACATTCGAAGCCGTTTTAAACTTACGTGATTTACGCTCACTCAGGGGTGGCTACTTCATAATAATCACTATAATCGGTGAGTTGTCCCTGTTTGCATTAAATCCATCACCCCGTTGGTCTCTCTGGTGAGCCTGTCTTTGACTTCTCGCCTGTTCTTGTCTTTCATTTAACAATAAATCAAAGTTCGGTAAAATTAGCCCATTCCGTGTGTATGCTTCCGTTGTCAACTCTAAAATGAAGTACGGTAACTGTAGACATGTATTTATAATAAAAAAGAAAAAGAACTGTATAGAGATACTCAAACGAGGTATCATCACATTTATATAGTCTTTTATATTCTATGTTTTATAGGTCCATAAAACTAGAATGTATTGTATTTCGTTTTATTTTCATATAGAATAAGAAATATTAAAAAGGAGTGACAGTTTCTGTCTTATAAAACAGGTGGTCAAATCTCTAGACGTAGATGTCTAGACAGACTACAACATTCAGGTGGCCAGATGTCAAGTGGCAAAATTGTCAACAACAGGTGTTCAGATGCCAAGTGTCAAAAACAGTGTGGCAGATGCCAAGTGTCAAAAATGTCAAAAACAGGGTGTTCAGATGCCAAGTGTCAAAAACAGGTGTTCAGATGCCAAGTGTCAAAACTGTCAACAACAGGTGGCCAGATGTCTAGACGTGGGGAAAAAATCAATACGTGACGTCATTCACTCTATATAAGCTAGTACTGTCTAAGTCTCGGTGTTAGTTCATTATCATGGATAACTCAACTGATATGGAAATGCAACCTGAAGAGAGAAAACTTGCGAATCATTCTCACACAGAGGACACGTATTTGTAGTAAGACCACGCAGCCCGATCAATTCTGATGGGACCCCTGTTGACACCTACTACACATCAGCAGGAACCACCTAGACCTGACCTTCACTTCCAGTACCTGTACAATAGTACTAGCTCAGGAAGCATTAACCAATCTTCGACAAACATAAGGCCGAGATAAATCGACTGATGATAGAAAAAGAAAGAGAAGTTCGGCATTGGCGACGTCTACTCGACAGATATTAGGAGTCTCTCTTTTATTCAGCTTTTCGGAGAAATCAACGGCCCTTTTAAGGGCCACCCAACTTATTCGAAAAGAAACCTTATCTGAAAGTATGTATTATTCTTGTAGCGGTGTGAGTTTAAAAAACAGCGACTACACACTATTTAGTCGCGTATAATTCAACATTAAATTTTTATTTGTGTTTTTTGTTGTATTCACTTCATGAGATAAAAGTCTAAATATAGTAAGTCATGTGACTAGAGAGAGGTTCAGTTCAGCTTGTGAAAAGTCATTTGAGATCTGAAGCTCGAGGTGTTAACATCATAAGAAAAATCCACTACTTTTAGCATAGGGTAAGTGTTTCATTTTTTATTGGATAGGACAAGATTATTTTCTATGCACTAAAAATAGAAACAAAAAAAAGTCACATGACTAGAGTATAGGTTCAGTTAGACCTCTGAGAGCTCATTTGCAATCCGGAGCTCGAAGAGTCAACATCATAAGAAAAAACTACTACTATTGGCATAGGGTGAGTGTTTGAATTTTTTTATTAGATTAGGACAAGATTATTTTTTTCATGCACTAAAAATAGAAATAAAAAAAAGTCACATGACTAGAGAGAGGTTCAGTTAGACCTCTGAGAGCTCATTTGCAATCCGAAGCTCGAAGAGTCAACATCGTCAGAAAAAACCACTACCAGCATAGGGTGAGTGTTTGAAATTTTTATTTTACTTACAAGTCTTAGTACAAGCTTGAGTCGATCTCGGCTACCACTTCTCGCGCTTGCGCACTTGAAACAGGACTCTTGACGACTAACCTCACAGATACGGGCTCGGCCTATCGCTTCTCGCGCAATGCGCATGATACACAACTCTCAACGACGGTGGCGCCACCAACTACTAGTTTCACCGACGGTGGCGCCACCACACTGCTAGTTTCACAAACCTGGAAAAACCCAAAGTTTCGGTTCTAAAAATAGATCTACTCTCAGCTCATAAACTGGAAAAAACCCAAAGTTTCGGTTCTAAAAATAGATTCACTCTCAGCTCAAAACTGGGAAAACCATCTTCTCTCTCTTCCGTTGACTTCTCGCAAAACTCACGTGACCTCTCGTGAACTCTCGCGACCTCTCGTGACCCCAACCTCTTGTAACGAAGGCTCTCATTGGCTCCTTAAACAAGATGGCCGCCCCACCTACCTTCCACTTCCGGTCATAGACAACGCCTCAAGCTCAACGATTGGCTCTTTTCCTTATTGCCATGACAACATGACCTCACTTCGGTTATGACGCACTTTCGGTCTGACCTCACTTCCGGTATGACGCACTTCCGGTTGTGACGTCACAGGCGGCTCCATGGCGGGCCATTTGAATTGACCAATCAGAAGCCAGCATTCTGATGACGTCATCAGTGGCGGTTAAATTCAAATGGCCCGTCATGGAGCTGCCTATTACTACTCCCGTGTCGCAGTAGGTATCGGCACGTTAAAGAACCTTCACTGCTCAATGGCTATAAGTGCCGAATATAGGTCAAAATTTGAAGCCCTTCACCATTATTTGTTGACGTCTCCATATGAGTGAAAGCTTCTTGAGTGGGACGTTGAACAACAATAAACATAAACTAATGCATAGGCGTATGAATCGGGGGCGGCCACCTCCCCCCATTTTTTTCACATACATTTTTTATATTACCAACACGTCTGGAATCCAGAAAAAGGATTCACAAAGTTTAAAAAAAATCAAAAAAAAATCTGGACTCCCTCATCATGCTCATGCATTTGTGTTTGCTAGAATTTATTATTATTGGGTAAATAATAAACCTATCAATATATTGTAATATTTGGCCGGTGTAAAAACGAGTTGCAATGCGATCTCTGGGCTTTTAAAATGTAACATTTCTGGAAAGCATACCCTGGACCACAGGGAAACGGCGATTTACCTCATCGGGCATCCAAATTAATCTATCAACGAAATATTTTGAACGATATAGAGGACATAATTCAATGTCTGGAGGATACTGGGCTGAAATTCTGTCCCGATATTTAGTAACTTTTTTTTGCTGATCCAACTTTCTTTTGAGTAGGATAATCAATGTGATTTATTAGCGGATTGCTAGGAGTGTCTAGACACTGAAAATAAAAAATCCAAATTTCAAAAATTATCTGAATGATGCCAAAACCCGACCCCATATTGTCTCACAATTAATCCAACACTTGGAAATGTGTGCAGTGACCCGGGAGAGCGTGCCCCTAAAGTTGATAAAATAAGTGTAAAACCTTATTTTTTTTCTATAAAATGTCGGAAAATTAGAAACAGTTTCCAACAAACTCACGAATATACATTCATGTCAATAGCCTCAAAACCCATCCCTTTCCACCACTGTTGTTTATTGCATAATCAAAACACATGGAAAAAAGTTGGGGCACACCATCTTTTGATTTACTTCCTTCTTTTTTCTGTCTGACAAGTAATCATATGCGCTTAATGATTTAAAAAGAAGATTCTTTGGCAAAAAATGTGCAAATAGTTTCAATTATTGGAACCTAATAGAATGCTGTTTGATTTCATGATTAACGATCTCCCCATGAAAATCAGTTGGCATACATGCGTAATTACCGACAATCCAAGTCATACATACAAATTATACAAATTATTCATTCCTCCCGCGACTTCACACTTTTAATTGCTTTATGACCGAGTTGTCGTCGGTGCAATTTTTTCTTGCAGATTTTATGTAATTTATTATCATATACAATATGTACACACACACACATCAGAAAGAGATCATCCGCATGCTTATTATTAGAATGAACTTGCAAATCGGTGTAACTCGTTATTACCTTTTTCATTCGGTAATTTCTATAGAGTGTCAAAGAAGCACGTGCGATCTGCAGTAAACAACCTTGTATCGATTACCGGAATCGGACTCATTTCAAATCCTTGCGGAAAATCATCATTATGAGTAAAAAGGGAATATAGCTTCGAACCTTGCAACATTGCTTCAGTTTCAACAAACGAGCAGCAAATGTTTTCTGAGTGTTCAAAAGTAGGCCTACACAAGGATTTTTTAAAAACCGAAATACAAATGTAGATAATTTATATAGGGTTTCAATTGTCTCGTCAATTTTGCATATATCTTATATTTATGTTTTCTCTTTTTATTTGAAAGGGGCTATACCAATTAGTTAAAACGTGATAATTAAATGACAATAAAGCAAAACATTCTTCCAGCAAAACATGGATTGATACACTGATTTAGTTAAATCTGTTTTAAAATTCAAATATCAACGATAGGTCACTTCATGCTTACGTTGTGGAAATACAACAACGAAACAATATTCACGGGCTTCTCGTTATAAGTAAACTGAAACAATTTCATTGATATTCTACATTTTTGCATGTTTATCCAACCGAACGCACTAAAATGTTATAAATACTTTTGAATTGCCCCCGCAGAAAAGGGGAACAACTCTCGTGTAACCATGATGTATTCCGTCATTTTTAAAAGCCTCGTCTTGGAGTGTTGTGTTATGGCAGACGATTTACATCCGTTTTACTGAAGACTGAGAAGTTTGTGGATAATTTTTTCATGATAACATTTTAGCTGAGATGACAAAGACATCGTAAATGAGGAACAGTGAAGGTACTCCCCGTGGTAAGCCAACATAAATGAATCAGTCAGAATATACTTTTCAGTAGGCCTAAAAAGTAAATATGTGTACGAAAATACTCACCACTTTTTTCTTTGATTTTTAGGCTAGCCCTAATCAGGGCTAAGGTCTCAACTTTACGGATACGTCGTAACGAGTTATTTGATCGTGTTTGAAGTAGGCCTAACTTCGTCCTTTAGTCCTCGTCGTAATTGTAAATCATTGTATTATGTTTAAATCGGGGCAGAAAGTTCGGCCTAGTCATAAGTTGCTTAGTACAGCTGCAGCTGTAACTAGTCATGACTACATGAGTTTACTAAAGTTGGGTAAACAATGACCCCTAAAAGTTAAAACGTGAATCCATTGGGTCCATGAGAAACATGACACAGTCATATCATATGTATTAGGCCGAACTTTCTGTCCCGATTTTACCACCAAAAATCGATTAAAATCGAGACAGAAAATTCAGCCGACATATGTTTATAACTAAGATTGACTGAGGGGGCTTTTTACTCTAGCCCTAGTTTAAAATTAGTAAATGTTTGATTAAAAGTGATAGTGAAGCAACTGCAAGTCATTTAAAAACTGAATAAGCAAGAATTACTGAAAAGGACAACAAAAAAAAGACTGAAATTATTGAAAAGAGTCAAATCTAAAACTGGTAAAAGAGAATATGTATCAAATTGACAAATTTATCAGTTGGACCATAATTAGAAATCGCCAGAAAAAAAAAACGAACTTGAAGACAGCTTAGTTGTAATACATCACTTAATTGTCATTATAATTTATCATATATATTGGGAAAAATAGATCTTGTGAAGTATCTTTATATAAAAGAAATCTGCCTTACATTTAATGAAAATGGAATAATGTACATTAAAGAAAATGATTTTTCAAACTTTTTTTATTCAGCAATATTACACATTTATAACTGAAATGTTTACATATCATGATATATGTAAACAGTGATATAGAAAACCTACCGGGTTTAGACTTTCTGTATCACTGGAATTAAAAAATTCATAAAATTTTATGACTGATTTAAAATGATTAACATGTTAACATACCCAATGATTCAGTTGTTTACCAACTTATAAACATATACAATTCTTTCTGTAAAGCAGCTGACAATGGTAAAGAAATTAGAGTTGTGTTTTGTGACATTAGCAAGGCGTTTGACCGAGTATGGCAGAAAGGCTTATTATACAAACTTAGAAATGTTGGCATAACTGGAGAGGTCTTGCTTTGGTTTGAAGATTACCTAACATTTTGCATTCAGAGAGTTACAGTTGAGGGAGGTCTATCAACTTTAAGGGTAATCCCTGCCGATGTACTACAAGGATCGATATTGGGGCCACTATTGTTCCTCATTTATATTAATGATATTGCTATAAATAGTAACTCCTTTATAAGATTATTTGCAGATGATACAAGTCTTTATGTTATTGTAGAAAATCCAGACCAAGCAGCAATTAAACTTACTAAATTGTGACATTGAAAAAATACAACATTGGGGTACCTAGTGGTTAGTAACCTTCAACCCAAATAAAACTGAAGAAATGTTAATTTCCAGAAAAACAAATCAAGATACACATCCTCCTATTTCAATGAACAGCACTGCTATATACTACTGTTAAGGAACACAAACTATTAGGACTCACATTTAATAACACATGCACCTGGCATTCTCACATTTCTGACATGACCTCTAAAGCATGGAAAAGATTAGGTACGTTAATAAAATTAAAATTCAAACTTGACAGAAAATCTTTGGAGGACGTGTATAAATCATTTATCACACCCCTGTTAGAATATGTAGATATTGTTTGGGACAATTGTAGCACATGTAATTATGAAAAAGAAGAAATTGAGCAAATTCAGATAGAAGCAGAAAGGGTAGTCTGTGGGGCAACAAAATCATGCTCAGATTTCATGTATCATCAGCAATATACGAGGATGTAACATGTTGGCTTCTTAGACTGCTTGTTTCATGCAGTTTGAGTGTAGGCTACTTATCGTACACAACATGTACATATATATAGACACATGTATATACATATTACATATGAATGAACACATGTACAATTATACTTGTATGTGTAAGTTTCCATATGTGCTAGTACACATTTTCTCCTTTTCCCTTCTCGATCTGGTCATTACAAAAATTTCCCATTGGAAAGTCAAATTAAAAGCACATTGATTCCATAAACCTCTTCCTTCTCTTCTTACTACCTAATTGTCCTTCCACTCCATGAAACTTTCACTCTCATCAAATGCCTTTCTTTAATTGGCTTAGACAGATTTATTTTAGATATGATGGCATGGAAATTATTTTTATAGAAAATTGCTAACAAAAGCCGGCTTTATATAAGTTTCACGACTTGTTGCCGAATCAAAAACATATACATGTATATGCATACGCATGTAGAACAATTTATTGTAATTTGCTGAATAAAATATTGTTTAAACCAACATATTAATTTAGAATAACTCGGAAGAATAGATATGTGAAGGGAAAATGACCCGGTGACCGTAAATGAAGAACTCTAAAGAACCCTAAAAAGCTCTACCTATATTTTCACTATTCATGAATCATATTCTTTACAGCACAGGCAATTCAAATATTACATATATACAGGATTAATGTGTCTAACAATAGAATTATAGTGGTTCCTTGTTTTTACGGTACATACATGAATATACTAGAATCTCAGTAGCAGATGTCATGTTGAAATGAGAACTTGGCTGTAAATCCCATAAACGACAGATTTAACACTGCTTGTATAGAATTGATGAAATATATTGAATGAAAATGAATAAATGATGTAAGAATAATTCCAAACAAGAGATTGATCAAAGCAAAGAAAATGCAAAGGGAGAGTGCCACTTAGAACTAGTATAACCAGCGATTGTATTATACATGTAGGTTTTATCAGACACAAAAATTTCAGTCGGTGATTTTTACTTCTTTTTTGGTTCTTTTCGGTTTTTATATGGGCCCAAACAACTGCAGTGGTCTGAAGATTACAAGTCATATAGGACCTGTGTCTATGATACAATGCTGTCTTATGATTTTGTGCACCTAAGACCCGATCTCGAAAATTGGAGACACCAAATGGCACAGAATCATAAAATCCACACAGCATAAATCATTTATATTCCCTTTTTTAATTTTTTGACAGAACATTTTAATTTGTCTCAACAAATTCCTGTAAAGTGAAAAACAAACCACAAACATCATGTTCTAACCCGAGGTCCAAATGTCACATGATTTTGCACACTGTTCACTGTTTCCACGTGGTTGAAGATGTTAATCAGCTAAGGTGGTCTGTATTCCTTCATATTATTTGGCTTGAAATTCAATTACATTGCTTACAAAAGGGATTAAAAAGTTTTCACCAATTTAGAACTAATTTAAATCTGCTGTCAACTTGCTTCTCGATTATGAATATTCATTATAAACTATTATTGTCATGATGACGTAGATGTAAATGCTGCCATAGCTGACCAAAAGGCTCAAATAAGGTAAAATACTTGTGTGTTTTTACATTTAGGATAATAGTCATTGATTTGATACAATAACTGTACAAAAATGCATTTAAACTTTTTATTTTAAAAGGTTTATAAAGACGCAGAACCTTTGAAGCAAAATTATCATCTGGTTTAATGCGTTGAGACGAACAGAAGCATGGGTGCGCAAAATCATGTGACACAGCAGTATGTAATGAAAGTCTGACTGACTTTGAGTGACTTATTTCTATTCAGGTGTTATCAGTTTTGACAGATATATGGTAATGATCAGAGGGGAACTGCACCCGTTAAACAAGACTATCTACATTATATAAAACCAATAAACGTAACTTTGGTCTTTATACAATGCTGTCAAATAATTTTGCACACCAAAGACTTTGATCACTAAAACTGGAGACACAAAATGGCAAACCATCATAAAATCAACATAAATTAATCACATTTGCTTTTTCCAATTTTTGACAAAAAATGTTAATTTGTTTGAACAAATTTACGGTAAAATGGTGCATTCTTTATGGAGTGGTGTAGAAAGAAAATCAAAAGTTGGTTTTAAAAGGGGTTAGATTTGAGGCTGGTGACATTAATTTAAGTTGTTTGTACTTTAAAAATAAAAATTCAAACTTAAATTAAAACTGTTTATGCAAAGCGTATGCCATCAATAGTATGCCATCAATGGAGCGAGGCACAGAAATTTTTGGAAATTTTGACATTTTATAAAAAAATGAGTGATGGGTTTCAAGTTGGAGTAGGGGTAGGGTTTTATGCATCGTAAATCTGGTAATTCATAGTTTTGTGTTTCCATATTTGAAAATCGCTGCGCGGATCCAGAATTTTTTTCCAGCGAACCCGTGATATAGGCACAGAAATTTTTGAGATAACCACTTTGACGTTTTATAAAAAAATGAAAGGTTTTACACCTATTTTATCAACTTCTAATTTAGGTGGCACTCACTCTTGCCTCAACACTTGATGCACATATTTGTATGTGTGATGGATTAATTGTGAGGAAAATATTTCATTGAAAAGATTGGGTAGTTTGGGTTTCTTTTCATGCATCTTTCCAGATCTTTCTCCAAATCCTTTTTTTAAATTGGAATCTTTTTTTGAAATATTTGTCTGCATATCGATATGCCGCCAGATCTTCTTTTTGAAACCTGTAAAACTATGCATATGGCCACAATATGCTAATAAACCACTTGATTTTCCCTCTTAATCAATATCAAGGAAGGTTGGATCAGCAAAAATCTACCGCTTACGTTGAAAATCGGGAGTTTTAGAGTCAAAGGCTTTAGTATCCTTCATGCCAACATTGAATTATGACCTCTTTATTGTACTTTAAAAATATTGTTGATGGAACTTGTACATATTAATTAGGAAGCTTACCTATGAGGTATCCTCTATAACAGCTTCCACTGAATTAAGACACATAAAAGGGGTCCTATTTTGACTCAGTGTGGTCCAGGGTTTATGCTTCCCAGAAATGTTCGCATATACTTGCAAAAGCTCAATAAAAGAGCTTAATTATGCCTACATTGCAAACTCAAGAAATTCCTCCTTTTGGCAGGATGTTCTCCGGCCAAATATTGCATTCAATTGACATTTGTATGTGATTTTATACGAGTTGGATGAAATTCTGAAATAATGTATCAGCAAACACAAATGCAAGAGCATGATGAGGGAGTCCAGAAAAGTTTTGATTTTTAAATGTTTTGGGAAGCCTTTTTTGGGATTCCAGATGTGTTGATAATGTACAAAAAAATTGGTGGACATCTGTGACACAAAACTTAAAAAGTTGCTGAAGCCATGAAAACCCCCAAGAAGATTGAAATGATAAACTTACCGCCTACATACATCGTTTGTGAATCAGTGTGAGCACAAATATTTGGTAAGATCAGAAAAACCCAACTTTACATTTCGATACAATGCAAATTTTGCCATGGTTACAAATAAATTTTCAGGCTCCTTATTCATACAAGCTGAGGAAACAAGAAAAACGAAGATCATTTTATTTTCCAAAATAGATGGGCGTACCTTTTCATCTGAAAAGAGAAAAGGAAGAGTTTGATATATATATTGTAATTGTTTTTGGCTGAGCTGAATCGAGAGAGGCATTTGTGAAAATGTCTCCACAACATACTGTAATAATCATCGGGCCTGAATAATTCCGAATTTTTTTAAGTTCTGAGGTCTGCGACCTACATACAAAAATTTTGTTTACTTCGGACCCTGTCATAAGTGTAGTTTTCCTGCTGCTTGTGCTGGGTCGGACAACCTAACAAGTCTGAATCAGTGAGGAAATGACACTCGTTTCTATGTCAAATTTCTTTCCTTCTAAACATTTATTTGTTTGACCTTTGTAAAGATTATTCAATCATCATTTTCTAGTATGTTTTTTTGTAGGCAGTTTTTGGTTTACATATCATAGTTTTGTGTGTTCCATATTTGATGATTGCTTTATATCGTTGTTTGTGATTGTTTGTTTTTATATTAAAAAATTGACTTAGATTTATTGTAATTGGACCCATATAATATTAGAGGACTGGACCCTGGCAATATTTAACAAAAAAAGCAACTGAAAGAAAATTTTCAGCGCCTGAATAATAAGTATGAATTCCGGAAAATCAATTATTCAAGAATTATAACCACTGCTTTGAAAAAATCAAGTATTTAAAAAAATTGTGGCTGTGTTATAAAAGAAATTACGTCAAAAAGTTTGGGAGCACAACATAGATTGAGATGTCTGCTTTGTTAAATTAATAAATATTTACAATGTTTGTAAGTTGCTTGTGACATTTCGTATGAATAACACTTTGATGTCCATGTTTTTTATACTCTTGTGTCACTGGAGTTGAATTTTTAAGGAAGAGATCTAAAATCATAGAATTTGAGTAAATTTCATACATGTACATGTAGGCCAATCTGTACATGTGTATAAATCTGTATATACATTGTAATCAGTTGTATACTGGTACTGCCCTACTGGTAGTAATTTGCATATACATACATCTACATACAATACATGTATGGGGTATGTACATGTATGTTTGTATATGTTCATATGTACAAAATGGAATTGTGTATTACAGCCCCTTTGATCAATCAGGTAGAATACCCATTTATATTGTAGGAAAATAAAATTTCAAAATTTGATCTACATGTATTGTTAGTAGTTTTATATTTTAATTTTGTATTCTTTGAAATATTTTATTAATAGAATTTAAAAAAAAAACATCATTCAATGCATGGTGCTAAATTTACACATTATTTGAATTTCTTTATCCAGCACTACCCGTTGCATGGTGGCATCTTATTATACTCAAATATTTCCTTCACTAAGTAAACAGTATTAGGAAAAATAGAATTTCATTTTGATCACTAGAGTTTAATTCACAAAGAAATGTTAAAAATCAATATTTGTCACACACTGTAAAAAGCGCTAATAAATAATTATAACTAGCAAACAACTAGACTGAAAGTGGTGGATATACATTATATACATCCATTCTTGATAAATTCCATAGAGGTATATGTAGAGTCAGTGATACATGTACATGTACAATGAAAGTCTATTTCATTCTACTGGTAAATCTGAGAACTGTCTGCTAGACACTTACATGTACATGTAGTAGATATTGATTTGGTTTTGTTTTTCATGAGTACCCAGTATATCACACCATCTCCTTTAGTCTAGACATTTGTGTATAATGCAAACACACATAATTTAGAAAGTAAAGGTACATGTTCAACTTCATGTATCTTCTTAACAGGGATTCTATATGCATTGCTTTAGGCACAGAAAGTGAAAATGTAAAAATGTGCATCTCTTTCGACTTAGTGTTGTCATTTAAAAATTAGGTAATAAATACAGATATGTACATTGTATGACACTGCTTTTAATTACTTTATATTACTTCCTGCCATGAATTTTTTACTTAATCCTTTCACCTCTGAATATCTGAGTGGTATGCTCTTTTCTGTTGTTTACGACCAGTCTGTCATGGTCTGTAGGGTTAAAAGGGTAAAAGGGTGCATTGATATGGAGGCATAAATAGCTTTAGATAAAATACCACAAATTTGACTTGTGCTATGGACTTAAGGCAATGCCATGATAGTTCTTTTTTATGTGTCATGCCTGCTTTGACACAGAACCTTCTCTAGACTTTTAAAATTGTGACTTGTAACTTCCACTTCTAGGGCCAGGTGTTTGTTGATTGAATAATCCCTACTTGTTTTCTTGAAGTCTCGGGTAGATATACATGTACACATATGACTCTCACTGGGAACAAAACCTTGGCTTTCCTGTTTGTGAGGGTTTTTATGCAGAAGATGAAAAGTGCCAAAAGATGTAATAAGAGGAAAGATGGCTTGATAGATGTCTGTTAATATACATACATGTAACCTGTTTTGAGAGACTACTGTCATGAAAGACCACCTGTCTTTGGAGACCACAGTTTGAAAACCATTCAGTTAAATAATATCTGGATAAAATCTCTTTTGAGAGAGCACTTTTCAGTGGTAGTGAGGATGGTCTCTCATGTAATTGCAAATGATTCAACAATAGTCTCTAGAATATTATAAAACTTGTCATTCTGATCTCATATCATAAGTATAATGTACATCTAGGTAGATAATTAAGTTTTTCATCTTAGTTGTCTGGAGATCGAGATATTGATGTGGTGTACATGTTACATGATTTAATTGTGGTAAACACATTCAAATATATATATATATATATATATATATATATATATATATATATATATATATATATATATATATATATATATATATATATATATATAGTTGCTGTTTAATTTACCATATATACAAACTAGATTTTATGGACATTTTGGAATCTTACAAAATGTTGCTCACATAAAATTTTCATGTGCACAAAATATATACATGTACCAGTACACGTTTAATTACAATATTCAATATTGTACTTGTATTAATTTCAGTATGTTCTACACAGTTGCTATATTACATGTACATGTATAATGTTTATGTTCCTGAAATTCTAACCTTGACATTATGATGTTGTAACTACAGTATTTTATAACATTTGATGATAAATCATAAAATGCTCTGTTGTGAAATTATCCAAGACAAATATATCTTAATCTACATAGAGTTGTTTAATCATCATTGATCCTAGTTGATTGCAAAATCAGTTTCATACATTGTACTTGATATTTAATCTTTAATTTTCTTTTTATTCTGAATGTCTTCCATGGCCTAAATTTGAATGGAGAAAACAGTTTGATAATCTCATTATGGTATTTATACCTATTGAAATCATGGTCTGGCATTTATACAGGATCCATACAAACAGGCATTACACATTGAGATGATCTTATAATTATCTTAACTTTAAAACTTGTGTTGCATAATTGATTTGATTTACGCAGTTAGAATTTAAGTACAGTGCGTGTATGTATTATATATTAATATATATACACATATGTAAATATATATATATATATATATATATATATATATATATATATATATATATATATATATATATACATATATATACACACACATATACACACACACACACACACACACACACACACACACACACACACACACACACGGGATTTTCCATCCTGCTGTAATAAATGGTCGTAAAATTCCAAAATCCAAAAGTCCCAGGACCCATTCCTAGAAGAATTAGGAAAACCCTTGCATACAGGATTTTATAGAGTTAAGAAACTAGAATTTGAGCAACTACCAATAAGATAAATGAAATGTATCCGGGACCATCAGTAAAACATTTGTGGTTTGATGTCCTCTAACCAAGGGTTTTAGATGTGGATCAGTCAGTAGGCATAAAAAAATTAATTTTGATGTGTGTAAATCAGACAAAATTCCTAATTTATTATAAAAGATAAGAAGGCAAACTGCTGTAAAAAGTTTGGTGATCAGGCTTATTAGGTCACAATATATTATATACTGGTAATGACTACATGTTAAAGTGATATAAGCTGTCACAATGATGATTTTAGTCCCATGACATTTAGACGAGAATATGATAAAATGTGTGTTCAAATACATTATCAAACACGTAAAACATTATAAAGATATTCTTTTCTGAGTTATTTGTTTTATTAGAATTTAAGTTTTCTTGCACCTTAAAAAATATGGCTGTATGCAATGATCTTTCAGATAAACTATTTCGTCATATCAAATGTGCTTTGTGATTCGGTCAGGAACATCTCGGTCCTTTATGCGCTCGATCTATCAGCAACCATGGCTCTAAACACAATTAGGTGTGTAAAAGTCGGCTGAATTTTATGTGTTTTATATTTACTTTTAAATTACAGGAAGTGATTTTTATTGGAAAGCACATGTGTTATGTAAGATATGTGTTTTTCAACGCTATTTTGAATACATGTACATGAAAGAAATCAATTAATATATGAATAAAAATATCTGGTCATTAAAAGAATTTTTTCCAGTCATTAATGTTACCCTAAAATGAAAGCTGACATTGCCAAAATCTGAACAATACAAAACTCATGTTTTACAATTGTGCTGTCATGTCCAGTGGAGTTGGGCAGTTCATATTTGTCAAAAATGATAAAGCCAAGTATGTGATGGGACGAGTTAAAAATGTGTCCAGATCACCCGATTTACCCGGCACATTGACAATTTCAGAAACGAGTGTTTTGAAAGAATGTAAAAGACCAAATTTGCCTGATTTAAGTATGAAATGTACGAGAAAAAACACAAAGGTTAATAAGAATAAAATATATATTACTTTCAAATCACACTTCATTATTGGACACTCGGTAATCTTCATAAGAATTACCAAACATTAATGTGTAATGGCCAGAATGATATCAAATTAATTTTACGGGTTACGTTTGGCAAGTGTTAGGCTACTATAGGCATGCATTTGTTATTCTAATCACCAGATGGTCTCTTTGGGATATATACAAGATAAAATATTACATAAAATGGGCATGTAAATTTTTTCATCTGCAACAGCTCATATCGCTTTAAAAGCTGAAGAAACAATAATTGATCTCCCATGCTTTGTATTAATCATCCTCAATGTATTTTATAACATTGCATAAGTCTTAATTAATTATCATCATCTTCAAATGCAGTGAATTGGACAACATACATGTAGATGTAATTACAATTCCATATCAATGAAAAAACCTTGGTGGAAGTTCAACAAATAAACTATACATACATGACATGATGTACTTGGATTACCGTACATGTGTTTGTTAAAAGAGAATCATTAAATTGACGTCAAAAAGATGTAGTTAAAAGAAATAGTGATGGAACTTATTCATTAACATTGGCAAGGATATGATGTGTGTGGGTGGGTTCTGTGGAAGAGAGAGTTTTTGTATATGGTATGTAATGTTTTTTTCTTGCTATCTCTCATAATGAAAATACTGCACAGTTCATTGTACTGACAATAATTACAAGATGTTATCAGCATAGAAGTAAGAACACATACAGTTAAGATTACATTTTTTGTCTTGAATCTCTTTCTACAGGTTCACAATGAAATATTTATATCATTTCTTATCTTAATCTAGTAGATATACAGGGTACCAAAGCTTTCGTAAAGAACATACATGTACATGTGTATTAAACCACAATCTTTCTATTGATTCAAATTACATGCAGGTATTATTTGATTCTTGTAGTGTTTTTTAATAAACTTTCCAATTCAATGTTAAATATTTGCTATATCAGTAAATGTGATTAGGTTTCATGTATAGCATTTAGTGTTTTAAAATCAGTTTGTGTAAACTAGATTGAATGCATGAGGTGTAATTGTTTTTATATGGTCTTAAGTTCAAAATGCACAATGTTGTTTCAAATATAAAAGCATATCCCTTCGTCTTAGGAAATTGCCTTTATCTTTTGGCAAACACCCACACAGACTAAACTTGTCTTTTAATTAAAAGTATTCAAACAAGAAAGAAAGGCCATTTTGAGCTGTTCAACATACATTATTTATAGACAAGTTCATCGACCACAAAGCACTCCACCTGTTACACAAATTCCAACCACAACTACCATAACTGATACTGGATTTAAGGATTTACTGTTAATTTGCAATTAAAAATTTTGTATGCTTTCTGTGATTTCAATTACAGAAATATATACATGTAATTAATGAGAATATACATGTAGATACCTTATTACATAATTTTAATTTGGTTTGCATTATATACATGTATTTCTAAGATTTTTGACAGAATGTTGCTGTTGTATTGTTGGTTAACATCCCACTCAAAAATCTTTCACTTACATGTATATGGAAACGTCACCAAATGCTGGTAAAGGGCTTCAAATTTTGGCCTATGTTCGGCACTTACGGCCATTGAGCAGTTAGGGTTCTTTAACGTGCCAACATCTGATACGGGACCTCGGTTTTTACTGTCTAGTCTTGACAGAAGTGTCAGAATGTAGAAACACTAAATTTTTCAATCAGAGTGTTTACAAATTACACCCCTTTAGTAAGATCCATAGCTTAAATATGTTCATTTTACTCTTTTACAGTGGAACATATTTACCACTGAAATGTGGTCTCTCAAAACAGGTGGTCTCTCAACATTATTTAACCAAGTGGATCTTAGAATGTGGCCGCAGAAGACAGATGGTCTTTTATGAGAGTGGTCTCTTAAGACAGGTCCCATTATGGGATTTATGGGTGGTGATGGCTGTGAATATGTTTCACTCAGCAAGAGGTTCTCCAACAGGTTTGCTGTGGAATAGAATGCAGTAGCCAGAATATTTTGTCTTGGTGACTTGTTCATGTACAAAGTGTACATGGTATCTGTCTTATTTTAACTCTTAAATGAAAACATTGTAAATTAATAAGTTCATGCACACTTTGATACACATTGATCTCTTCCAAATAAAATGGTGCCTGGGTCATGTCTTGGTATCTGAATGTTTAAGCTGATGAAGAGTTGAGATTATGTTATGCATTTAAGTTAAAGTGTATATTTCAATGAAATAGAATTTTGCTATCTATAAATGAACACTTGCTGCAGAAGTTCACCCACCTTTTAACAGTAACATATGAACGGGCATCCTATCTATGTGTTCCTTCCATGTCAGTTTGAATAGCCTTAGGTATTATTTTGTTCATTTTGCTAAAGTCACTTGCCCTATTTACTTTTATACAGTGTTAATTCTTCGAAAAAAAAATTGACAAAATAACACTGATTACTGGTTACACAACCTTAAATAGTCAAAAAACAGTAAGGCTGGGCAACGCTGCTTAACTCCTTCAATACAAGGCTCAAAATTATCAATCAACCCTCATACATTCCATTGATACATATATACACACTTGCCATATAGATGCATTGTATGCTCATAATAGCTTAGACTTTTCATTTTGTTTTTTTCTTCAAATTTGTGAAAGTAATATTTGCCTTTTCTGTACATAATAGTTAAATAAGTGGTTTAGAACAAAAGAATTCAAATTAAATCACAAGAATAGTACAAATGTACGTAGGAATGTTTGTATTTCAGACCCATACTTCTTTGTGTTAAGTGGTGTTAGAGCGTATCTTATTGAAACATAGTGTTGACATAATGGCCACAGTTTATTACATGTCTCTTGAGCTAGAACTATTTATAGTGCACCTGTTGATCGCTGACAGGTAGAATACACTCAGGTAGAAAAGATAAAATATTAAGCTATTCATGAGTGATGTACTGTGAACTAGTAAAACTGATTCAGAATAAAAAGAAAAGATTTTTTTAAATCTCCAGGACTGTAATTAGTTTGACATTTTTGAATCGAGGATAGCTAAGTATAGCTAATCATGTTGTTTATTTATGATCTAGTATTGACAAGTCCTATTGAAAATGACGTTTTTTGTTTGGTCAACTACTTATGTAGCTCATAGTTCAACCACGATCCTTTATTGATCTGTATATGCTAGAGTGTTGTGCTATTCAAATTCTACATCGACAGATCGAACCAGAATATAAGTAAGAAATGTCATGTGCCAATACCAGATGCTGTTTTATTTGACACTCAAAAGTGAAGTATGGTATATGCTGCATAAATGTTGATTTTATAACATATTTTCAATGTGTACCATTCTTTTTATTGAACTTAAAAGTGTCTATTGGATTTCAAGAAAAAATGGATAAAATTGTTAACAAACTGGGAATGGTTTTTATTCATCATTTCTAGTAATAAATATATTCTCAGAGATATTCTGGAAGACTTTATACCTACATGTATCTATACATGTATACTTATATGTATGTACCTGTATACTAAAATTATTCCACATGGATTACTCCTCTGAAGGTAATTATAGTTTTAATATTTGACACAAAGGTTGAATTATTTGAATACAGTAAGTCAAATATATGATCACGATATAGATTAACTGAGTCATCTACCATTGTTCTCTTTTTAATGATCTTTACACAAGTTTAAGTGTGGACAATGAATTATGGATTTTATGAGGATTTTTCTTTTCAACTTGCGCACTTAGATACTGTTGGTTTGTTTATATTTGTATGTAGGTTATAGGTATGTCAGTGCATGTTTTAGACTGTGGACATGTATACTTTGCTGTAATATGCACTGTACATGGCTGACATTTTTTGTTAAACTTTCCTCAAGTATTGACTTACCTGGCCCAAAGAAAGTGAGTGAGTTATTGCTATGGCCCAGTGCCCATTGATGATGACCTATTGCCAAATGCCTGACACAGCAACTTTTGGCAAACTTTTCAATTATGATGCCACGATTAAATGGCCCATCAAATACTTGTACGATTATTACATCACAATTGAATGACATCAAAAAAGCACATGGACAGCTATGTGTCAGACACTTGGCGATAGGTCATTTGTCCAGCTGTTAACTTTTCCATTTACACAATTACTTCTCAAGAAGCAATGGACAAATTTCAACCCAATTTAGTGGGAAGTTTGCTCCTTGGCTACATGTTCGCAAATGAAATGGGGCTAGTGCCCATAGGGGTGCTAAAAGGGGGTCAAAACATGGTACATGTTCTGTACATCTTTAAAACATGTCTTCTCGTGAACTAACAATCAGATTTCCTTCTTTATTGTCAATATCTACAAATTTGCGAAAGAAATGGAAATTTGTTCATAAATCAGTCTACAGCTGGCATTATAAATGACATAGGGTACATGTATCATGGCTTTATACAAATGGCGTCTTAACTCCAAACTGATTTACTTTTTGTTTACAATAAAGATATCATACATCAAAAGTTTTAAGGATTCACAATTATGCGTCAGTGTCCTTAGACAAAACTTTAACCTGGCCTATATCTTTTTAACTGCAAAGGACAGGGCTTCGATATTTCACATATAGATTTCTTATGACCAGAGCTTTCATTTGGTACCTTGACTTTTGACATTGACCTTGGATATTGACCTACTTTTTAAAAACTTTAACCTCAGCTATGCCTTTTAAATTATGAAGGAATGGGGCATTGATTTTTCACATATACATTAAAAGTCATTTCATATGACCAGAGCTTTCATTTGGTACCTTGACTTTTGACCTACTTGAACTTTGACTTTCTTTTTATAAACTTTTAAAAGTAATCCAGATAACTTTTAAACCATGAGGGATAGGGTTTTGATATTTCACATATAAATTTCTTATGACCAGAGCTTTCATTTGGTACATATACTGTGACCTTGACCTTCGACTAGACCAACTTTTCAAAATTTTTATCCAGAGCTGAAGGTATCAAAATATTTACTGGTTCTTTAACCATAAAACCTGACAGCTGTGGGTCAGATACATATTTTGAAAATTTACACCCATTTGGATGAGTTTTTGATAACACTTTGTTACTTCTTACCAAGAACCAATTGGCTAATTTCAACTTAACTTTGTAAGTAAAAGGACCTACTACCCATAAAGGTTTCAAAAAGACCAATGAGTGTTTTGAACTCTTCTTTCCATCTAATAAGAGAATAAGATTGTACATGTACATGCAAATAGGTTTATGGATTTTGGAAAGGTCCCTAGCATCTGTACTTACAGACTAAATACATTGTCAGACAGTCTTTTGCCTTGATGTACATGATTATGGAGTACACTCATTAAATAGAGTTGAGATCTGACTTTATCTTCCACATTTCATGATCTTGGCTTTCAATTTGAAATTAAACTTTACAATAAATAGAAATTTGCAACAAAAAGATAATTTGCATTGAAAAATTTATGATTACTTTATGTCTCACTTAACTACAGATTTTCTTCAATAGATATTGCAGTTGTCCTGATAATACTCCAAGTAAAACCATAACTAGTGTGACTTCAAAATTTACAAAATGTATTCAACTTTATAAGGTAAAACCACATAATGGGAAGCATTGAGTTAGACTTACATGTACATGCATAAAAGTTACAAAACATGCATAAAAGTTACAAATTGAACAGTTTGGTTTCTAGGAGACTTGTTTTCTGATAATGACAGTATTGATGTTTGTACGGTGGGAATGTTTTATATCGGTCATAAAATGGAACACATTTTATTGGCCACTTTTACTTTAAACTAATGTCCTTGTGTATATACTGTATGTACATTTACATGTACATTTATATATACATGTATTTGTAGTTTTGTACTTTACATGTACAGAATGTAACAGTACCTACGGTATATTTTACCTACATGTAACAACTAACATTTATTTCAAAAGCACATTTGTAGGTAAATATATTTGTTAAATCATCTACGACATCAGAATATAACAAATTTGTGTGCATACATGTATATGTATTTGCTTTAATGTTGATGAGAGCTGCCCCCACACTCTTTCACATACAAATTACAAGAAAAATTCTTTAATTTTCAACATGGAAGTAACTTGTTTAAAAAAATAATTGTATATACATTGTATATATATAAAAAAAATGTTTTGAATGTCCCTCCCCCAACTTTTTATTTCCCCATCTTTTAACCAAATTGGATATGAAGCTTTACGACAAGAATTTTTGGATTTATTGATTTATTGTAGGACTTACTGATGTGGCACATAATGTCCAACTATACTGACCAGCCGTCTTTTCTGACAATTAGACAATAGAACCATTAACACATTAAGAATAAATGGTTATGGCAAGCATAAATATACATGTACATGTATTTTACATTATGATTTTACAAGTTGAACTAAGCTAAAAATAGATAACTGATATGACTTGTTAGTGGTACATATAGAATGACTTGAAATTAAAAAAATATCACAAATTCAAATTATATACATGTACAGTTAAACTTTGATGAGTCGAAGTTCAAGGGACCACAAATAAAAGTTTGTAACATCAGCATTTTGAGTCATGAATTGGTGACCAAGAATCATAGACTTTTAGTTTCAGAGGTTCTGTAAGATGTTTTTGAATGCATTCTTCGACATCGTAAGACATACAGTCGAACCTTGCTATTAAGTCCACGTTTCTGACTGAATCAAAGTGGTCTGATTAGTGAGGGGATCTCTTAAGTGAAGTTCTGTACTAAATATTCAATTATTTATCAAGAGACTAGATATTTTTAGTCTGAGATGCAAGGTCTGTAGGTGAGGTTCCATTGTATGCTATCTTGATATCTAATAACTATATAGTACTAGAATCAACTAAATTTTCATGAAATTTAAAACATTGACTTTGTGAGAAGGAGAAGAAGTAGTTTGATTGCACATTTTATGTATGTATGTTGCATTTCTTTGGGAGTCTCTGATGCATTGATCTTGTCTTTTATCCCCTTTTCTGTCTCAGTCCTCTCCTCTCCCTGTCATCAGATTTGAAACATCATACAAAATGGTCATTTGACTCATTTGCCCCTAAAGACACATTTGGACTGATCTAAATCATTGATTTACAGAAGAGGCCACTGTTTTTCAGGATTGATGAGATGCGGTTTTGCGGTGCTTCGGGTGTTGGGACTCCAGGGGGGATGGTGTGCGGTGGCGGCCCCACGGAGGTCTTTGCTTGGAGGTGTTGGGGGGGGGAGGGAGGGGGACGAGGAGGTCATGTGGACTGAGCGGTGTGGGGGTGGGGTGGTGGGCGGGGGAGGGGGAGATGGGAGTATGGGTAGGGGTCTGGGGGGGGGGGGTTCGGGGGGGGGGGGGGGCCGGGGGGGGGGGGGGGGGTTGGGGGGGTGTGGTGGGGGGGGGGGGGGGGGGGGTGGGGGTGGGGGGGGGAAAGGGGAGGGGAGGGTGTAAGGCCGGGAGGCGGGGCGGGGTTTAGGGGGTGGGTGGGGCGCGGGGGATGTGAGGGGTTGGTACGAGGGGGGGGGATGGGGGAGGTAGTGGTTGGGGGCATTGGGGAGGGTTGGGGACGAGGGTTCGGGTGCTGGGGGTGGGTGTGGGTTGGCTGGGTGTGCCGAGGGGTGGTCTTGCAGGTGTCAGGTGTGGTGGTGGGTGGGGGTATTGGACTGATCTGGCGGAAATCGGGATTTGATTACGGGGGGGATGGGGGGAGGGAAAGTTGAGGTAACTTGGTGCGGGTGAAGATGGGGGATGCCACGGGGGTATTTGTTTTTCGGGGGCAGAGGGAGGAGATGGGGCCGAGGTTAGTTGGGGAGGGAGGGGGATTTTGGGAAGACTATTTGATATGGGTCCAGGAATTTGAAATACCTTAAGTAATAAAATGCCTAAAGTGTTTGCTTGTGTGTGTGTTTGAGAGAGAGAGAGAATTTATGTGTGTCTTATTTGTCATACATTTGTATGTAAGATGTATGCCATACATTTGTAATTATAGTTCATGTATGTATTCAACCTGCTTAGATTAACTTCTTAATCTTATCTATAATCCAGTCAAAGTTAACAACTTTCATTATATCCCACATTCTGTATGATACAGGTGCCATTGATCAAGGCAGACTTGTAACTGTCAAGGACATTTTGTTATCAGTATAACTGATATTGATAACAATTCTTTGAGGGTGGAATTTATAAATCTACATCTATGTGGATACACATGCTGATAAAAGTATCTTAATCTCTTAATTGAGACAGGTCTCAAACAAAGAAAATCCTTTGTTGATCAACTTGGCAGTAAAAAGAGTAGATACATTCACAAGTATGTTGATCTTTTTTATTCTGGTATCTCACTGTTATCTTGTTTTTAGAACTCCATGGGTAAAATATACCTGTTACATTGTAGCACAGAATAACTTAACTTTTCTGTAAGAAGAATTGATTAGAAGTAAAGAAAAAAGAGGCTTTTGTATTCTGACATTTAAATTAAAGTTCTTGAGTATCAAATTTTAAAACCAGTGTATCTTTCCTTTTTATTACACTTGATTACAATGTTGATGCTTCCTCTGTTGTACTGACATCTGATCTGGGTGCATTAAAATTATGTCTTTAAAATTCTGTTGATAGTAGTGTATAATGGATTGATTATTCATAAGATGTCACCAGAATGTTATCAAGGTAAGAATTAGGTATTGAAATTGCATCAAGTTTACACATGTGTACATTTACAAATCTTTTTTTTATCAAAGTTCTTGGTTGGTTTAACTGTCAGAAATAATTTGGTATGTATACATACATTTACATTTACATGTATGTTAAGTTTGACAAACATGGTTAGATAGAAATATTTAGATGTCAAATTATTCCCTGTTTCGTATGAAAGCCAACAATTTCAACTTGTGCAGAATTGTTAAATGTACAGAAGATCCCGTCTAGTGAGACCACCGCTATAGAAGGCCACTTGTCTTGTAAGACCACATTCAGAAAACCACTTTACTTGTCTTATCTAAATTATCATTTTGTTTGTTTGAATGGTATTTTTCATCACACTCAGTAATTTTTCTGTTATGTGGTGGCAGCCAGTTTGTAATGGTGGGGAAAAGAACCTGGATAGAATGTATCTGGGAAGAGACCACCAGCCTTCTGGAAGTAAACTAGCAAAATTTCTCACAAAAATAGATTAGGTTCCAAAAAAAAAAAAAAAAAGATCAGGTTCCTGTTGATTCTGAATACCACTTAATTAAGTAATCATTACAGTTTGTTTGTTTCAATGCTGTTTTATGCCACACTTAATAATTTTAGTTATGTGGTGGTAACTAGTTTTTAATGGTGGAGAGCCAGATTTCAGTGTATGCAGGAAGAGACAACCAGCCTTCCACAAGTAGACAGGCAAAATTTCTCACAAAATCAGCTTAGGTTCCAGCGGGACTTGTAATCGGCTTAGGTCCCCAAGGGACTTGAACCCACAAAGATTAGAAGTGAGAGACTTCAGGGTTTAAAGTCTGATGCTCAAACCACTTGGCCAATGAAGACCCAGTCATTAAGATAAAACCTCTTGGCAGACTGCCAATTGTGTAAGACCACATTTCAGTGGCATAAGGGGTTCAACAGGTATTCTATGTACCATACAAGTGTTAAAAAGTAGTTCCACTCTGCTACTTCAGATACTTTTGATGTCATTTGTACCTCATCTTTCAACTTAGGACAAAAGAAAGATGGACGTCTTTTTAAAACTTACATATATTTTTTACAGATTTCTCGATTTCAGTCTATCTTATCAGCCTCAAACATGCAATCAATAAATGTGCTTTATTTTATCTTAAGATTAGTCCTGGATGATATTTACTTTATGTTATCAAAGCCATTATGTTTATTACATGTAGCTGTTAATATTGCACTTCAGTGTTGATTGAATGATATAGTGTAAACATACCTGTTATTTCCCCAATAAAAGAATCATTGGTTTTATCATTACTAAGTTTATATGCTGTATTTGTTGGTGAGGACATGTTGTACACACCTTTACAGATTTTATTCAACTACATGTACATGTACTTTAGGGGGCCTCTGTGGTTATAATTTTAGCATTGTACATTAAACCATGAAGTCTCTCAGTGCTGGTTAGCATGGGTTTGAGCCATGTTTTTTCCTCCATAATGAGAAAAGGTCTGCCTCCATGTACATCTAAATTATATTGTTGATTGTAAACATAAACAATCTGAGGTATGCAGATGACACAGTTCTGATTGCGGACTCGGTGGAAAAATTACAGAAAATCCTCACGACTGTTGCAAGAGAGAGTGAAAACAAAGGCCTCCAGCTGAATGCAAAGAAGACAGAATGCATGGCCATCTCAAAGCAAAAAGACAAGCCGATATGCAGCATTTCGTGCAAAGGAGAACAAATCAAACAAGTAGAAACCTTCAAGTACCTTGGTTTCACAATAACTCCAGATGCCAGGTGCGATGTAGAAATAAGAAAAAGAATCGCTATGTCCAAAGACACCTTCAGTAAAATGAAATCCATCTTCACAAACAGGAACATAGGACTTGGCACCAAAATGAGAGCTCTGAAAGCCTATGTATGGTCCACACTACTGTATGGAAGCGAATGTTGGACATTGACCAAAGAATCGGAGAGAAGGCTGGAAGCTGCAGAAATGTGGTACATAAGAAGGATTTTGAAAATATCATGGACAGAAAGGAAAACAAATGAGGAAGTGATGGAAATGGCAGGATACACAAGATCTCTCCTGAAAGTCATCAGACATCGACAACTGAAATTCTTTGGGCACATCATTAGATCAGACAGGCTGGAGAAACAACTTCTATGCGGCAAAATAGAGGGGAGTGAAGAGCAGAGGGAGACAGCGCACTGAATACACTGACAGCCTGAGTAGTTTCGTGACAGGGAAGAAATCCGCCATCCAGCTGATAAGACGAAGCGCTGATAGGGATGGATGGAAGGCCATGATCGCCGATGTCTGCAACAGGCCTGGCACATGAAGAAGAAGAAGAAGTATAAAACAATATTTAAAAAGAAAAAAACACAGAAAATATTCAATAAATTTACTATATATAACACATGCATTAGTGAATTTGATTTCTAAATTTATCTAAAATTCAAGTTTTAAAAATTCACATAAACTTACTGTGAATTTTAAATTGCAGAGACAAATTTATCACATATGGTACATGTGATTTTGAAGACTTATATCTGATATTTTTTTCAGGTAACACCAAGAAGTTTTTGTATACTGGTCCCAAGCGTGAGGAACAGGCAGATGAACAATGGATTTTCACTCCACGTAAAAATGACTCACCTAGGGCTGGTAAGTTTCTTCGGCAAAATCGCATAAATATTTTTTCTATTACAAGTACCTCTGTTGCATTTATATTGTATGTTGTTGTTTCTTCATAAGATGCATATCTGAAAATGCATGTACAATGTACCTGTACTGATGAATTTAGAATTTCTGACTTAAAATGTCGAATGCCATTACTCGGACATAGCCTGACTCGACACTTAAATAGAGAACTTTGTTAGAGATGTACCAGGGATTTTCCAAACTCTTTTTGGAATGGGACCTGGGCCTTTTGAATTGGGAATTTTAGCAACATTTTATTGAAATCTGGAAATCTAGATACACATGAAACTGTGTTAAAATATAAGTTTCTCTTCAAATTCATTGTCATTTGACTTTAGTCAGGAAATTCTGACTTCAAATTGAGGGAAAAATGCATTTTTTTTTTTTTTGCATTGGGAATGGAACCTTATTTCGAGACCTCCTACAATAAGGTTTAAATTCACTGTATAACTACCGGTACATTGTTTTTATAAATTGTACATATCTTTCTTTCAGGACCCCAGTTTGACATGGATGATGTCTGGAGTATAAAAAAGAATGTATCAATCAATGGTGGAAAATCTAAGCCAGGATCAGATGGCTTAAATCTTAAAGCTAACACTACATACTACTCCAGATATGGAAGTATTGGAGGTGAGAATCTGAATAGTACCATCGTACAGAATTATTGCTACTCCATCATTGCCTTAATGAATTAACTTTTAACATAGTCTTAATTATTTGTTCTAGAAAAATACTAGAAGAAGAACATGTGTAGTTCATTTTCTATCCTGATGCCCTGAGATTGTGCACAGAATTGTGAGGGAATCTTGTGTACACTTCCTATGTTTCAGTATGCTGTATGTCTCATTCTTATTGAGATATTTCAAAAAGGAGATGGGTTATATATCTAATTATGATAGGTTTTACACCTTGTACTGTCTGTCAATGAAGTGTGGTCTCTCTATTACCAGGGGGCTATAGGTTTTGTCTGTGTTACCTAATTAATATTTTGGTTAAAGAATTGTGATGGCTCACCATTCACTTACATATACATGCACAAGTGATGTTATTTATTTGGATGGAGGATTCTATGGGGACTTTCTTAAATATTGCAAAGTAATAAAAATATCATAAATTTGATTTTTGAAAGTTCAAGATGATCATTCAGTATTTCACGTTAATGTTTTGGTTACATATAGATGACTTGGTTAATTATATTTTCAGTCCATTTTCATAGAAAGAGGAGTTGATCAGATTTTGAATTCACCTCCTTTACTTTTGGAAACATTTTTTAGCTTTGTTAGATTTTGAACATAGTCATGCAACTTAAAAATATATATGAATACTTTTAAAAGTTAATCCACATCACAAAGAAGTACATACCTGTACATACCTGTACACTTATTATCATCAGGGGTTAGGTCAATAACATTCTGTATCATACTAACTTAAACTACTGAAAAAAGATATGTGAATGACAGTATGACCGTACCTTTTAAATACAGGTACTTCATACATACATGTATCGTAAGTACTACAATATAAGACATGTAAGACTGATGTAAGTAAAATGTAAGTCCAGAACATGATTCATTTCCAGCTTTGTACAAAAAATAATCACAGAAACCTTACAACATGTACCTGTACTTGTATATCTTATATCATTCTTATATATAATAATCTTCACACATACATGTATGTGTGATACACAATACTAGTACATGTAACAGTAATGCATGAATTGGAAGATATACTTTTCACATTTTATGCCATATTATTGATTTTCATGTCACCTAAATGATTCAGGCAATGTATGATTAATTTTTCATCATTTGTCATCACTTTACATGCCAAATTGCACTATACATAAACAATCATGATAATAAGAACTTCATGGTCCTTACACCTCTGGTTTTTGTTTTTCGTCAGTGGGTGAGGTAAGATTCCAGCATCACTGGGACAGGGGTATGTTGTTGAAATTAATATGCAACCTTCTCTTAAACTGAGGGAATGGCATCATCTGTCCAGACCAGTAGCAGTCATGCTGGCTTACTGACAGGGAAGCCAAGCAAATCATTAAAGTTTTCTTGATCACCTGGTCCACTAAAATCAATTTATATTTTGTTTCAACTGGTTAAATTTGTTCATTAGAATTTTTCTTTTACACTTGACTATTTGTGCATTTTATTTGGGAAGTTCTACAGCTTTGGATCTTGTTCTGTCAAGAACCAAGGTGTCTAACCTAATTTTTTTTAA
Organism: Atrina japonica; assembly: GCA_030159075.1. Taxonomy (NCBI): domain Eukaryota; kingdom Metazoa; phylum Mollusca; class Bivalvia; order Pterioida; family Pinnidae; genus Atrina; species Atrina japonica. The sequence goes on along the minus strand of BROG01000060.1, from coordinate 1,087,934 downwards.
TTTATTTTATTTTTTTTTTGGTACTCACAATATGCTTGTTTGCATACTGCCAATATTTTTTTCACTTACCATATTTAGAATAGAAAAATTACCAGTTATATGTGAAATGCCAAAATATTTGAACCCATACTGACCTACATGTATGACAATGCATTGATAAAAATTTAATGTGACATGGCACCCCACATTTAAGTCCTCTTCTATAAGACTTGTGACTTTCACTTTTTATGCTGAGCACTTAGCAGTCAGTATTTGTTGTAAAAGATCATAGATCAGTACTGGTGCCAGACCAGAAACTTCCTGCTAGCAAGAGGAATTCTATACCGCCAGAGCACTTCAAGTGGTCGCATTTGACACTCTTTAGAACTGTTTATGTCATTTCAGCTTTGTTTAGATGTTGACAACTGTCATTTATTTCAGGATTATTGTATATATTTTATTCATATACAGAAAACTTTGTTGTTGAGTTAAAGTTCAAGGGACCACATAGATAAGTTTGAAACATCGGGACTTAGATTCATGAGTGGTAACCAAGTACCATGAAATTTATTTTAAGAGAACCTATAGGGCGTATATAATTCTATAAGACATAAAAGGACATGACTTTTATAACTAGTCATTAATTTATATTTTGTAACTGAAAACATTCAGTGTTAATGACAAGAATAATGTTGATGGTTTTGTCAAAAGGGCACAAAAAATTATTTGAAACATCAAGAAAATTCAGGACTTTGGCAATAGTTCGAAACATGAGAAACTTGACTCATTGAAACTGAACTCACTGAAGTTTTACGTTATATACATATATACATGTATATCTATAATGTTTTGTTATGAATATTCATATACCTTTATTGTTTTATTACCTGTTTTAGAAAAGAATGATGTTGGGGGAACCAATGGGTCAACATCCAGGAGTGCCAATAACCAAGGTTAGTACATTTGATCATTTGAGTAAATTGTAATAAATAAATTTTATAAAGTGGACAAAAAATGTTAACATATTCACTAATTTGTTCATTTGGACTGAATGATTGTGAATTATTACATACTTAGTGCTTGCTTATATGTAATTGTACTTGCTGATATGTAAGTAAATTACAGTGGAACCTCGCCTAAAGACCACCTCACATTTAAAACCATAAATATTAAGTCTTTTGAAATTTTCTCATACAATACTGAATAAGAGGAGACCCTCATTTAAAAGACCATCTCGCTAATTAAACCACTTTCAGTGAGTCGGTTAGGTGGTCTTAAAACTGAAGATCCACTGTACATTTTTCCCTGTGGATATACAAAGAGAAATTTTAGGTGACATTTTGATATATGATAGTATTGATACTTGAGTCTTGTGACAGCCTTTCCAATCAGACACTTTCCATTTGCATATTAATATTAGCTAAGTACTCTCTTTTTGTGTAGCTCCCTTGAATGTCTCTGATTCATTATTCATTTATGTTGCCATCAATCCATACACCAAACACTATTTGGTAAAATTAAATTTTGCAACATATATTAATAAGAAGACTCTGGAGAGGCAAATTGGATCTCTGTTGTTTAGGAAATTTTGTAAGGTTATTGTGATTTGAATTATGTAAAATTTAAAATAGATCTGTCATGCACATTGATTATAAATTTTTTTCCCCAGCTGATCATGATTGTAACCATTCCAGACTGAGTTCTTAAATATAACTTGTATGCATTAAAACCTTTCCAAGTTAAATGTTTTCTGTCTAGTTGGCTAGCTACTGTGTGGGTGATAAAGAATTTCATAATGGAACTCTTAAATATTAACAATCAGTATTTTTTCTGAAAGCTTTTGATGTGACATTAAAATGTAATTTGTTTATACTGGTATATGCTTCTCATAAATCAGTTTAAATGCCACAAGAATTTTGGGTTACCTTGTGACTGTTTTACTAAATGGAAAGTTAAATATAAATATGCTACATGTACATGTATATATATGAATGATGATGGCAGGGTTAATATAGTCTTATATCTTAACCTTTATCAAATATATTTGACAGATTTCTGGGTCCAAATGACAACAGAACACAATTTTGTAAACTAGTAATAAATGCTAAAAAAAATTGTTTTGATAAAATTCTCAAAGTATGTTTTAATTTCAATCTCTGAGCATTAAAATCTTTGTTCATTTATAAAGATACTCAAGTTTGACTTTAATTAAAATCATAAAGAACCTTGTTCTCTTGTTTGGTTAAATTCTCTTGTTTTGTGAAAGGAATGTTGAAGTTATTGACAAACAAAAATACAGACAGATCAAGGCCATCAAATCTTTGAAATATAAAGAATGCACATATTATCTATAGTCATATTATATTATCAAGGAGAGTATGGATCAGGCATGTTGTAATTGCACAAGTCAAGTGCTTGCTGATGTATCTGACTGGATAGGCTTGATAATCTTCTGTATAACAGACCTTGGGTTTATATTTTAGACTTATTATATTGTTGTTTTATTGTGGTAAAATGTAAAACTGTGATTGAGGATTATAAAAATAACATACATTGTAATCTCATTATCTCAAAATTCACAGGATCATCATACTTAGGGACATCCGGAATTCAAGATAACCGAAATTGTAGTTAATATATCTATTAAAATTGGGATAGGTCATTTAACTTAAACATAACTGGGATTTTAACTTATCTGTTTTTAACATAACAAGATTTCCCTGCATTTTGTTTAATAACACTGTGTAGTGAGTTAAATCCAATTTAAGCACAATTGAGTTTTAAGCTTACAGTTGTTTGTATGCATTATCACCTGTAAACACATTATCATTCATGTTTGTGTTTTGTTTTGAATCCTATAGGTGTGTCTAACAACCCCTGGAATTCTAACTACACACCTAAAAGTTTTAGTTATGCTGGTAACAACTTTACTTCTCCAAGATCATCACAACAGATGCCAAACAACCGAAGTAACAGTCAGTCTTTCTCACCATATTCAAATAATGACTCCTCCCTTTGGTGATGTGGAATACCTATTGTAGATCAATGCTGACCAGTTGTCATGGTGATATGACACGGGATATGTGTTAAACCCTGTTGTTAAATGCAAGTTGTCTTGCCAGTGTTAGGTGTTCATCCATTGAAGTGTAGTAGAAGCCATATGTATGTTGTTCTGTTTATCACTTTCAAAGAAAAAGCTAGTGAAGTGCTGACTATACTATTTAACATGGGAAGGGCGCAGTTCATTTGTTAGGGTCTTTCTAAGCTGTGCTAAGTTCAGGCTCTGTGTCTGTGATAATTCTGTATCTAGATATGGTTTCTTGAGGAGACCTTTATCTACCTTATGATCCGTCTTTTGAAGTACAAAATTGTTGAATATTTTTGTTTAACAAATAAATTAGATCACGGTCTTATATATATTTTATTGTGATTGATTTATATTAATCAAATATGGTCTAAACACAAATTTATATAAAAAGAATTACTTCATATAAGTGTTACTCCACAAAAATGATACCAAAATTACATACAAGTGAAAAAATCAATTGGTTTTCTATTTTAAATTGTTACATGTACTTAGTTCTTGTAGCACTCTGGATCCAGTTGCACGATACCTTGTTAAATTTAACTTGACATTAACTATTGTTTAACAAATGGGCTAACCATAGGTTAAATTTAACAAAGTATTGTGCAACTGGATCTTGATGTCTGTCTAATTTTCAATCGAAATCTGTCGACAAATACAGACAAAAAAGCTCACAATTAGTCTTCTACTATACATAAAAAAGATATTCAGTGCCAGGTCCTATTATTTTATTTTCCTTTTTGTCAAATTTACATATTTGATGTAATGGATAGTGAGTTATGTGATAAGAATCTTAATTATGACAAGTAGTGATAATTATCAACAGTTACTAGATCTGATAATGATGCTATAAAGATGTGATAATGTTCATGTGCCTTAATTGTAAATTTGTGATAATTTTTAAACTGTAAACTCAGATTGTTGTAGCAGTACCAATTGTCACTTGAATTAGAAATAAGACTACACATTGTGTGATTAAATCACTGTATTTCCTCACATTTTTGTAAGATCTGATATTTTTCACTAATGCCAAACCCTGTGTCTGATGATTTGCATATATTAGTTATCTATTTTTTATTTTGTTTATTTTATTGATATATGCATATGGGGCTTCAGTTTATGAGCTTACATTGTAAATTTTTACAGAGATTTAAACCAAGGGATTTATTCTTTCATATTAACTTTGATGATGGGCAAACATTAACAATTTAATTTTGATGTCATATGTTTTACATAGAACTTTATTATTTAACCAACAAAATGTTGACCCAGTGAATTTTGTGATAGGATCTGTTGTCCAATACACAAATGTATTCAATTTGAATATCTCATTTTAAATTTGATTTGCTTGACCCCCTTGCATCTCTTTGTTATAAAAGGAGAATCTTAATTGATGAAAATTATGTATGAAATGGTTGATGTAAACAATTTTTGAACTATAAGAACACAATAAACTAAAGCAATTGTTGGTATAATCTATTTTGTACACATTTTTAACATAAGATCATCAATATATTTATAAATACATGTAATTCTGGAGGATAACTGAGATTTTTTATTTTTCCATTGTTTCTGATTTTTGGTGAGTTTCATTTGTTTCTTTCTAAGATAGATAGAAAGCTTGAACCCAGTTATCCTTACAATGTTGGTTAGGACTACTGGACAAGTCTGTAATATTGTACATGTATTTGTTTATAGAATGATATACATTAAGAATGATTCAGTGAAACCTGTCTTGATGAGACCATTCTTGTGAGACCAGATTCCGAGAACCACCTACTTAAATAATCCTTTAAATTAATCCTGTTTTAAGGAACCACCTGTCTTGAGAGACCACATTTGAATGACAGATGGAATTGTCTCTCAAGACAGTTTCCATTCCCAGTTTGATTTAACAGTTGAAGCAAGAGATCACATATACACACTACTACAGCACATCTTTCACCTAGATATTAACTCACCTTTAGTACTGCATAGTTTTGTTAATTATGTATACCTTTATCTAATTTTATGTGTTTATTTTTTGTTTAGGTACATACAGATAGATATAGAAAATTTTTTGACATCAGTCGTGAGGTATATTTTGTGACATATTAATGTGTATTTTTAGCACTAAACATAATTTACAGGGTGTAGTGAAATATCAGATAAAACCTTTTTTTAACAATCCATGTGATTAAGGAGAATGAAAATAACCATATGTTTTGAGTGTTGTTTTTTTTTATAGAAATTTGACATCAATGTTATCTCCTGTCTATCCATTCTGGATTACCACAATTGTAATTCCTTCTATTTTACTGCTCCCTAGACATTTTCCCTTAAAATGTTATTGACTATTTCATGAATTTTTTAAAGATATTTTGTCTCAACAAATATGCACCTATCATTTTATACCTAGCTAAAATAAGCCTAAAGAAAGAATTCTGACAAGAGTAATACATGTTTAATTATTTGAACCTAAGTTTATCTATGTTTACTTATGTTGTGCCAGTATTCACATTGTGATATGGCTCACTGGATACCAAGTATGCAGATATACAAGTTTTATTTTTCTGTTATATAATCTTTGTACATCAGCATCTTACTGATGTCACAAGGCCTGTGTTTTGTTCAATTACATCATTTTATTTACTCAGTATCTATTGTAACATTATGTTATTCAGTGTGGTTTTGGTTTTTGCTTTTGCTCCACCCCTTCAACCCAGAGTGACAAATACATACTATATTTACACAGTCAGAAATGTTAAGAATTTTTACCAGATGTTGTCACCTATGGTTGTGTTTTATATATATGATAATTTGTACTTTTCGTCAGCCCATGATATTATTCATTATATTTGAAACCGTGTACATGAATTCAATTTATGTAGTACCTTCCAATGAGCATTTTTCAGCATTTTTTTCTTTTGGAATTAGATGTCATTTATAATGCAGTGTTTTGGGGGTAATAAATAAAAATGTAAGAGTGCCACGTATACTTCCAAGTCTCAAAGTTATCTCCCTTTGACTAAATGTCTTTAATCCAATACATTACAAATCATTTCATTGTGGACTTTGTCTGATGTCTACCTTTTCATCATAGCTGTTTATTTCTGTATTTCAAACATGTACATGTATCATTCATGAATTATAAAACTATCTTTATTATATGCATTGACAAGTATTCCCTGTCAAGATAAAGGCGACTTTCAATATTTTTACCAAAAATTCAGTATTCAGAGATTAGTAACAGGTTTGCGATGAGTACAACCACATTCTGGCTTAGATTGTTACAGATTATTGACTATATACATAAGTGCTTGTACTTTAATAACTGATAACTAATACTGGTATTAATATAGTGTATTGTTCTCTTATACAGAGTTGATATAAATGTTAAGGTAAGGATAGGTCTTAAGTTCATGCTATACTTTATATTACTACTCACAGTTGATAAGAGTTGATATACATGTTAAAGATGGGAATACATGTAGGTCTAAAATTAGTGCTGAGGAAATTACCATAGATGTATCTTTGTTGTACAGAACCTTTTATACATATATTACAACCAGATTTTTATAATTGCCCTAGTAACTTTATTCTTTACAGCAGTATGACCATATGCTTCTCATTACATGTAGTTTGTACCCTTATACATTTTTACCACATCTGGTTGTTTTTACTTTCAGGTTTTAGTGATTTAGTTGTAGTAACATTTGTTGTTATTCTTTATCCTGCATTTTTCACCAAGATCTACTTTTTGTTTTGTGCAATAGGATTGAATATTTGATTTTAAAATTGATTCAGTAAACTAACCCTTAATTCTGTTGAATATATGCATGGATCTGTCTAGTACCCTTTCTTGTTCATTTTTATGAGTTGATGGAATATAATTTGGGTAATGTTATGGTAATTTGTTTATTGGGAACAAGTCAAAGCAAATTTTGCAGTATGGGGTTAATAACACATTATATTGACGGAAAATTATACATGTATGTGCATTTCAGTGACATAAACTCAACTTCAAGATTGAAATTTCCAAATTACACTTTTATTCGTATGGTTTTGCTTTTTAAATTGACGAAAATAAAGTAACAATTTGCTGAAAAAATAGGTCTACAAGACTTGTTCAAATATATGCTATTAAAAATCAGTTCAGCATCCTTTATGAGTTTTAAGATATTATAAATTTGCTTTAGAATGTTACATTTCAATTTTTTTTTTAACATAATATGACCGGACTGTCTATAATTCTTGCGCATGATAATATGCAAATGAGTTTTGGTCGAGTTTCCCTTGATCTCGCAAGATTTGGCTGTGAAAGTTGGACATAGAAGTTGTGTCATTCCTCATGTTTTACATGCACACATATTGCAGACATTTTGAAATATAAAAAAAATACTGGTCAACCGGACCAGTAAATAAAGGAATTATACTGGTCAAAGAAAATTGTTTACTGGTCTGTATATATACACAATTGAAATGAAATGGAAAATTACTGTTCATTTGGACCAGTTATCAGATTGATTTCACTGGACTTTTGTAAAATTCATTGGTTTTTTCTGGTAAAACCAGTGAATTTCAAAAACTCTGGTATTGACCTAGAGATTTAAGTCTACTGATGGGAAATAAAGTGTAAGGGTACAATACTGTCCTGTCGCATAGAAATTTAATATTGATGAAATGATGTTTATCAGCACAAGGTTTTATATCATATCGCTGATCTATGTAGTTTGTTGCATAATAAATTAGCCATCAGTACTCACGTTAGGCCAAATGTCTGCCCCGATTTTAAGTTACTTTTACGTAAAACCAAATTTTACCAAAATAAAAAGTAATTTAAAACCACTGTAATAATTTGACCTATAGGCTACTCATGTGCATGTATGATACAAATGGTAAAAAATGTGAAAATATTGTGATATTTTCATTGGCATTATTGTTCTTATTTGAAATAAAATTGGGTGATTCTCGCAGGTTTTTGCTAATTTTGAAACTCTGGAAATAATATATGCATTTTCTCTGTAAAAAAGGCTAACATCATTGTGACCGTTAATTCAAAGGTTACAACATGACAGTGGTACCCTTTGATGAAATAAACCTTCAATATATTTCCAATATGTGTACCCAATGTATATTTTTTCAGTATACTGTGTGTATTATACCTCGTTAAAACTTAACAATTACCATCAACTCGTATCAGTACTTTCATTACTTTGATTTTTCTTAGTTTTGTGTTTAAAGACCACATGCACACCAAAGTACAGTTGTATTTCCCTACTTAGCCTTTACTAAGATTTGATTGTTTTACTGAACTAATAATATTGAAGAATGCCTGCAGTTTATGTCCTTGACGGATTTGTTTTTTTTATGAATGATTGATAATGTTTAAGACAAGCTTTGGTCTAGTGCTGTAAGATTTGAGAAATACACTTGTCTCAGAATTCAACTCAAACTTGGATTCTCAACCAATCAGATTTCAAGAATATCAGAGGAGGAGTTAAAATTTTAAACTTGAGTAGTTCAGAATAGATGAGTCAAGAGTGAAATTTTGGACTTAAGTAACTCGGAAATATCAGATGAGTTTATGTCTCAGACTTGTGAAATTTTAAAGTTTTATGGAGCTTGGACTAGTCTTTTGACATTTGGTTTTACTGGATTTTATTCTCTAGTTTAAAAATACAATGTATTTATCTTGTCGTATCAATTGGACTCTGATACTATAAAACAGTAGAACTTTTGTTATTTGAATGAAGGCAAAACAAAAATGTGTAAAATGGTAGTTAGATGTGTATTGTGTATGTCACATTAAGGTGATGCAATAGTTGTTGAATGTAACTCGAGTACATGTAGTTAGGTGAGAGAAAGCATGTTAGTCTAGTCTGTTATTCTACACAGTCTTGTTCATCGTATCTGTTATAGCTTACTGTGTACCCATAGTTTATACATGTATATATACACGTTATATGCAGATGTACATTTCTGTAATAAAGATTTGTCAAAATACAGTATTCTTTTGTTATTACATGGTTTATCACAGCAATTACAACATTGTGGAAAGGAAATGAATTTATTATTAACAAAGACATAACTGTACCAGAAAAGATGGGGGTGGCTTAAGGAATGGCCAAATTATGGCCCAGACAGAAAATAATAAACAAAGGGGCATAACTTTGGAAATAAGGGACAGAAGGGCATTGTTAGTAAGCCATTATCTGTCCCATAAAGGTGGAAACATCTACCAGATATGGTGAGCCTACATGAAGGAATGGCTGCTTTATACCTAAAAAAAAAAAAAAAAAAACGAGAACACTGAAGTGAAACATTTCCTCAGGGCCTCCAAAATTGTTGGGATCCTTTTCCTTGATGTAGGTGATTAAATTTGCAGCCCCTTGTTTACAATCATTTTCTTGTCAATGTACCAAGATAACAACTAAGCAGACCATCCCCTTGATTGAATGATTCTCTCTATATCTTTGCCACATGTTGCAAAAATATGCCCACTTTATCATGTTTCTAAAATCAGAATCAGATAAGTCTCAAAATCAACAGGGTGCATCCTTAAATTAAAATGTCTGTACATGTATGCTAAGTTTGAAAACATTTTAAGTTTGGTGTCTTGCCCAAATCCAACTGATGGATAGACAGCACCCTTACTATAGTCTGTTTACTTTGTAGGAGAGGCATAACTCTGGAAATGAGCAGAGGGCTGTACACAGCACTCAGTCCCATCAAGGTGTCTATACATACATATATGGTAACCCACATCTGAAAATTGCGAATGTGGCAACCTTTAATGCTAACACAAATAAAAGAATGGTGGATGTATGGGTAGGATAAGGGGATACAACTCTTGAAAAAGGGAGCATGGATTTGATAGACCATCCACCAAGGTGTATTTATGTAACATACTTTTAACATATATATGGTGAACCCAGGTTATGTAATAGCAAATTAATGGCACAGACAAGCAAAAGCTAACCAATGGAACTGGCATTTAGAAGTGAAAACATCAAAATGATTCATTTTATTTTCTGATACATTTCAGTTTCTTTTCATTGGTTAAATTTAACCTGTCATCTGTAGTTAAAGAGTAATCACTGAACCTGTTTTTGTTGATATGTATCCAACACTTGGATTACATTATATTGTAATAGAATTTTTTACATGGGTGTTTTGATAGGATGAGCAAGATTTCTATTTCCATTCAACACACCCATGTTTGATTACTTGTATTTTTATGCCACTGCCACTTGGTGAAAGGGGCATTTAAATGTTACCCTTGGCTGTCCTTCCGTTCGATTTTCATTTCAAACTCTTAGTTTGCCTTATCCAAATTCTATGAAACTCATTCACAATTCTAAGAACCACAAGACAAAACAAGTGTTTGAATTTGAACAGCGAGTCATATGCCATTCTAGACTTATGCCCCTTGATAATTTGAAAACTTTTTTTTTTGTTTCCACAATGTACCGTAACTTACGGTAAGTGTGCATCATTCAAATTTTATGAAACTCATACACAATGCTAAGAATCACAACAATGAGTTTGAATTTGGAAAGCGAGTCATTTACTGTTTTAGAGTCATGCACCTTTATACCTTGGAAAATTGCAAAAAAAAAAATTGTTTCCACTAAACTAAAGTTTACCTCATTCACAATGCCAAGAACCACAATGCACAGAGTTCGAATTTGGGCAGTGAGTAATTACCATTCTAGAATTAGGCCTTTCTTAAAAAGTATTGTACGCCAGCTTGAGCGGGGGCTTTTGTGTCCTCAGACATTTTCTTCTTTATATCCAATGCTTCAAATAAACCATACATGTTCAAGGCTTACTATAGCGCTGATAGCTGTTAATGCACTTAATTTTCATTACAAATAAGTCATACATCATGGAATTAGTGTAAAAAGATTGAACCTGTGAACTGTCACAGAGACAAATAACTGTCTCTGCTGGGAATCGAACCTAGGGCCCCTGGATTATAAATCTGGTGCCCTACCAATTGAGCTAAAGGGGTAACCCCACTAGCCAAGCTAGTAGGAACACCATTTAACCACTGCTAAATTATCCCCTCCATTTTGAAAGAGACTCTTCATTCGGAGGTAACAATCACTTATTGTGAAATAAGTGATGGATAATTGTATTCTATCCAGGAAGAACCCTAGTCCCAACGTGGGCGCCAAATGTCACAGAGACAAATAACTGTCTCTGCTGGGAATCGAACCTAGGGCCCCTGGATTATAAATCTGGTGCCCTACCAATTGAGCTAAAGGGGTAACCCCACTAGCCAAGCTAGTAGGAACACCATTTAACCACTGCTACAGAACCATGGGAGAGTAAATGATGTTGATCTTGCTGTGTATACATCCAACTATGGTGTAGAGAAGATGTATCAAACACCAGTATGGAAAGAGTTGAAATCAACCGATACAGGATAAAAATTCAAATATCAAATTGATCTTATTCAATACATAGAATGAAAAAACCAATCCCAAAGACATCAATGGCTACACTAAATTCTGATCAAACTGAATGGAGTTCTAGTAATATCTTTCTGACATTTCCCAAGTTATACTCATATAATACAGGTTTAAAATAAACTGGTCCTATCAGAGGAAATGACCGCAAGTCTGAGACATCATATACAATTTGGTAATAAAGAACTATTAAAAACATTATCCAAATGACTTAATGTAACATCAAACATGTCCTCCTGAACCATTTTAAACAATCCATTGGCATTCACCTTATAGTATCTGGGTCAATTCCCATCAAATATGGTCTCCCTCTCTGAAATAGGCCCTATTTCTTCATCTTTACTCGACCTATTGCCCAATGTCTGACATGTGGCTCTCAATGTGCATTTTTGACATCATACACTTGTGACAACATAACTGAACAAATGTTTGATTAACATTTAATTGTGATGTCATAATGAAGTCTGAAAAAGGTGCCTTGCTAGACCTTTTGTGAAAGGTCAATTAGTCAAGGACATGTAGCAGATACATTTAGTCCATGGACGTTAATACAATTTTGAAATTCATAATTCCTGGGTTAGTTACTTTACTGACGAGGCAGATAAATGCCTATCCAGCCATGCATCATGTTAAGTATGTTGTAATCTTGTAAAAATATAACAGAACACCTGGATGAAAGTTTAATTTTTTTATTGAATACTTTAAAATCAACCTTGTAGAGTCTTGGATTAATACTTAATATGTAAACAGTAAGTTAAAAATCAACAATTGTTTTTAGTGCAAAGAACAACAATAGGCTGGGTACAACAATATTTAACATAAAATAAATATTCATCACAAAATAGAAATACTGTATAAAAAAGGACAAAAATGTATATGGAATGTTAGGAAATTCTTCACACTGTAAAAGAGTCGGAAAAGGTATGTAGAAAAAAGAGAACACACAAAATCAAAGAGAAAAATACTGATTGGTCAAAATACATGGTTCCCATGGTTACAATAAATATAAAATATATGCATATAATGAAAGATTTGTGGACGGAAAATGATATTAACTTACAAAACATTTTATCATGATTATTTTTTTCTTTTACAAATCATTATTTAAAGTTTTAGCTGTGCAGTCTTTACACAAAAGTTTACCATACTTCTGCCATTTCACTTATCATAATTTCCTTTGGGTAAAACACTCCAAAATTTTATACTTGGTGTTATTTGCTCATACCATCATTACATGACTGTTTTTTAACAGGTTGATAATTCAAGTTTTGTTACATTGGAAAATTTTGTATAATTTCCCAACAATAGTGTCCTATTTTAAATAACTTATTTACTGATACACATGCCCTCTTTATAAGCAAATGTTTGATTGGTTATACAGAATCTAAATGCATATTATGTAACACAGTCATTCATTGGCACCTCAGTTCACAACTGATAAAAACATTCAATCAAACATCAATTATTTTTGTCCAATTGAAAGCAATGGTCAATTCAAATTTCTGAAAACTATTAAATCAGGAGAAAAACGCACATCAGTTCATAATTGTTTTTTCCAATAAATTTACTTCGTGTCGCACAACAAGGCAACTCCACGTAAGATCCAGTGGTCCGGATTCTTGTTGGTTTTCAACATGAGTGGGAAGATATAGGTAAGATCTGTACGTCTTGGTTTCTTGTATACGGGGCATTCATATGCATTGGTTGTCTTGCCTGGCTTATCAATATTTGTGGCAAACACGTGTGCAACGGGAAGTGGTGTGAACAGTACTTTAGGAGTGGGCTCAATAAGACGGCAATTACGTCTATCCCATCCAGCACCATCCAAATATAAGCCGTAGATGTAAACACCTGTAAAATAGATATAATAATACATGTAGATATAATACAATTACAGTCCTGCACATAGTAAATATGATGACCGTTGGCAAGGAAATGAACGAGATATGGCCCAGAAAAGGGGAATGTGGACGGATGGATGGACAGACATATAAACAGTTTAACCAATAGTTTCAATTGGAATCTGATGGGAAACTAATTATTGAATTGGTAAATATTAACAAATAAACAAATGTCTTATATATAATTTATACTTGTCTGTAATTTCTCCTCCACCATTAAAAACCGGCCACCACCATATAACTGAAAAATGTTGAGTGTGGCATAAAACACCAATAAAATGAACAGTTCAATAATAAATCTCACAAATTTACCTTCTCCTGGTGGAGTATGTATGTCTTCTTTCATCATGCGGGTAATATCATTTTCTAGGACCACGGCATCTAAAGCCCAGCCTTTGTGAGCTCTTGTGATCTCTTGTCTCATAGCTGTCAAGAAACCCTGAAAACATATAAAGTCATGTATATTAGTATGGTCACCAATGATTGACCTTATCTTCAAATAAAAAAATACACTGGAACTTGTCTTGATGGACCACCACATAAGCTACTGAAATGTGGCCACTCAAAATAGGTCTCTTAAAAATGTTTTATTTATAGAAAGATTCAATTGAATAATTATATGAATATATTATTTAAAGACAAGTGGTCATTTATGATAGATGTCTCCCATAACAGGTCTTACTGTTAATCACAAAATTCTGTACATGCACATCACAAGAGTAAAGAATTCATAATTTTAACATTCAAAGATTTGATTTAAACACATGTTTGGGATATGTCAGGGCAAATATTTAAAGAAACGTTAATATATTTTCAACAATTTTCTGTCAAAAAGGGTTCTACATATTAAAACAAAAGGATTTATCTATTTAAAAAAAACAGAGAAGAGACAAATAGTGCACTTACAGTTGGATTGAAGAAGCCAGTCATCCAGAAACATGTAGGCCTGCCATCAAACAACCAGACATGAAATTGACTATTTCTGTCCAGCAAATCAGTGAACCAGAAACCAAGAGTGGATGACTCCCAGGATATTTTCTTCCAGTTGGTTGGCACTCTGGCATCAAACATATTATCCAGAGCATCACGCAAGTTCTCACTCATGATTATTGTACCTTCAATAGCAAGCTTCAGGTCCTTCAGTGTGTTACGGACAAGGGAGATAACTTTCTGCATGCGATCAATTTCTTGACGCAGGAAAATGTTGATAGGTTGTAGAATGCCCATTCTTCTTAGCCTATCTTTGACCTGAAATACACATAATAGTATACAAATATATGAAATAGTTTACCACACAACTGGCACACATGTGACATAAATCGATCCTTTACCCTAGTAAAAAGTGGTGGAGGCAGTGAACCTGTAAGCAAAGAAGATTCATGTATCCATGCTAAGTTTCACAATATCATTAACAAATATGAAGAAAAGTCATGCAGAAAATCTGTTTTCCTTCAAAATAAACTAATTACTCATGTTGTTTAATGAACTTGTTCACATTTCCAGATTTCACCATCAGAAATATTGATTTACTTAAATCAATTGTTTAATGGTCTATACTGATTGTGTCAAGTCTTACAACAGACTAACAGGCAGAGTAGCCAATCAGTCGATATTCTTAACCTCCATGGCACCCGATTCCATCTCTGTATTTTTCAGCAGTCTGAGTTTGTGCGATATACATCTTTTGGACTTCTTTATGGTAAACAATTTAGTATCTACTCTTCTTATACTTCACAAGAAATTAAATGAATTTTACAAATTAACTTTAAATCAATTAACAGAAAGCATATTGGCATGTTATTTTCAAATTCACAACTATCTCGGTGTGGAACATACCTCATGAGGAACATAATCTTCGGGTAATTTCTCCAACATGTCATCAGCTAATCTATACACCACAGTTTCACGAGTTTCTCCACCACCGCCTCCAGAGTCTTTGGGTTGGATGTTTACAATGTTGGATAACATGTTGTTTGAAGTATTTGTTTGATATCTGTAAAATATGACAAAGAAATGATCAAATCATACCATAAAACAATTCCTGACATCAGTAAAACAATACATATATTATCAGTGCTACAACTAGACAATGTGACATCTGTGTAGGACAACTAATACAAGTAAGCACAACTTACGTGATATCAGCATTGGAATGAAGACCAAAGCATTCTGGGGAGTCCATCAGCGGTAAGCTCTCAATGTATGTCTTGTACTCTACTACAGATTTACACTTTGGTATTTTGTAACCTGTAAGAAGTAAGAAATGGATCTATATAAAGTCATCATGAACTATCATAGCTTTAGTAATGAATCACACACTTAACTCTGGAAAGGTTTAGATACTAAGGTATATAAAGACCAGATCAAATACAAAAAATAATTTTTATTGTATCAAGTAGATAAAACATATGTGAAGGAATACAAGAGGTGTATCTACAAAAATCTTTCAGGGTTTAAAAAGTACACACATTTCCCCCTAACTCTACATATATACAGAGAAAGAATTAGCCAAGATTCACGTGGTAAAAGTGGTTTCAGCCAATTACCTGTATAGAACTGGAAGGAGTCTGCGAACATTGCTTCACTGAACCAGACTTTACAGTATGTGTTGAGCAAACGTTTGTCATAGTCGTCAGTGACACGACCTCCGTACTGTACCTCTCCAGCCATGTAACGTACTGTATTCCAGGACACACCCTGTAAAACAAACAACAGAACTTTTTACATATCTGACTTTTGTGAAGTGTAAATACATAATTTTCATATCTCAAATTTTTCAAATACAAACATCTATCAAA
Source organism: Atrina japonica (assembly GCA_030159075.1). NCBI lineage: Eukaryota > Metazoa > Mollusca > Bivalvia > Pterioida > Pinnidae > Atrina > Atrina japonica. The sequence continues at coordinate 1,071,715 of BROG01000060.1, read as the reverse complement.
TGCATGTGATTGACATATCATATTCTACCCAATAAGCCCTCCAGCAACAGAAGAATGTTGATAGGTCTCCTCAATAATAACTTAATCACCAAGCCTTATAAAAAATTCAACAGTTTTATGTCAGTTTGACTTTTAATTGGTCCAATAGGGGCCCACTCATTTTTCCTGTTTTTTTTTAGCACCCATGGCACTTACTGGGTCAAATACAGTATCAAAAAATAAATGGATCTAACAAACACAGCAACACAAACCTTCTTTGGATCCATGTCATCTAGATGGTTTTGTACAAACTGAACAGTTGAAGTGAAATCAGCCTGGTTAAACTCATATGGGATATTCCATCCAATGGGTCCAAATTTCCTTCTCTCTTGTACAGTTGTATGTAAGAATGCTACACCATACAACATTGGTTTCCACTGGGGCAGATTAGTGTACTCTAGTTGTTCCTGAGAAAATACAATACATTAGTGTTTATTTTTGCATCTATAAACTGTCACAGATAAAAAAGAAGTTAAATCAGTGGCTGTATAGCCTCATACAGGATAAGTTAAGTCTGGGATAATAATTACTGTAAAGCTAGAGAGCTGTAATAATAAGTTTGTACCTGTGATATCAGGTTATATGTTCTCTTCAGACCAGCTTTTACACCCTGGGGAGGTTCATTGGTGAATTTAATGGAACTCTGCAGCAAGTTAATGGGGAATTTCTTATGTTCCTCCGTTGTCATCCAGATACGGAATTTCTCATCCACCTGCTCAGCGCTCACAACCTGTACAACAGAAATAAAAATTTATATGATTCAGGATATCAATAAAAGAAATGTTAAAAAAGAAAATAATGATGATGATGATGATGATAAAATTAAAACAAGAAATGTAACTTTCACCATTTTCTTTAATATTCACAACTGTGAAATTTAAACTTGTAAACCAATATAGGTATCTACATACTAATAAAATAGAACAAAAAAACTTGCCACTACTTAATCCAAGGAGTTTGATAAGATAAATGACTATGATAAAGCATCTACTTATCTTATATCAGTGTATCTTACGAACTATAACAATTTCATTTGGAACTTACAGTGTCAAGGCATTCATCCATGAAGTCCAAACCTAAATGGCAATTCTGGAGAAGAACCCAGGCTCCTTCCTGCATGGACTGTGAAATAAGACGTCTAGCATGGACCTCCTGACCTTGACCCATAGAGATGTAGCCACATTTGAGATTTTGCTTCTTGGCAAGAGCCATGATGTTCTCAGTTGGATCAGAACCCATGGACAGGAAGCAAACCATTGGTGTTTTTATGGAGGATTCCTGCCACATTTCTTCCAAGTTCAGGATAACGCTTTCAGCAAACTGAAATAACAGATTTTCCCATAAATCATGTAAAAATCTTGTATGACAATTCATGTTTATCAAAAACAAATATCTATATCCTATAATGAGGTGGAATCCAATAACTACAGCCCCTTATCGATAAATGAAACAATTAGCATTTTATTTTCTACTTTTGTATCATGCATTTTATTATTGGTTTCGATCAATTACTTTCACAATTAACCTTCCTGTCAAAATACAAACTATTTACAACTCTTTTCACAAAACTTGAAGACTTTATTTATCTTAAATATAGACACTCACTCTTTGACCCATTGCTTCTGCAATGTATGTTTTAGCCATGGGTATGGTACGGTCAGCAGACCATGATCTAACCAGCAGAAGTTTACGGAATGTGTCCAGTGTTGTGGAGTAACCATCTGGCATAGGACTTTCCTCTGGAGCATCTTCATCAAACCAGGCTTTCCACGCCTACAAAAAAATAAATTGTAATCTTCATGGCTACCAAAAATAAGACTATAATCATCATGGCTACCAAAAATAAAATTATACTACTTTTAGCTACAAATAAGAAAATATACTTTTCAATGCTACAAACAAAAGTTTCTGTGTAACTATCACAGCTCAACAACAGCAGAAAAAACAAACACATGAAAAATACAGCCCATTATTTTTTCTATTTTAGATGATGAAATTCAACAACCATTTGAAACCCATATCTTTGATGATACTATTCTACCCCTTATCCCCTAAATCCAATCAAACAATACAATGCCTCACTCAATAAACAAAAAAATAGCATCAGATCTACAAATGACAGTTGACAACTTACTTTGTCATTGCGAGCTACTTGTGAGCAAATCTGACTAAACTGTGGCAGTTTGCTTAATTCTACCAAGTTGAGCCAAGTCATGTCTGAAATCCATTTCTTTGGTTTGGGTTCTACAGCATTCAAGTCCAAAGCAGCACCACCTGAAATAATTATGTATCAGAATTAGCTCCCTTGCATAAGATTCCTTTATTTTGATCAACACTATTTATGGAACAGGAAATTTGAGTATGTATAGAAATTTCTCTCCCACAAAAATTAATTAGGAGTTTCATTGTCAAAAGAAAACAAGTAACTAACATTTAATATATAGAAAAAGGGGCAACGATCCTTGTAAACTTAACCATTTTTTGCATAGTTTCATGCCAAACTTCACTAGATTAATCACTAAAAGCTACATTTTTAATGTCCACTGTAAACAGGGGTTTGACTCTTAACAAGCTGAAAAGTGGCCTATGACTATATATATGTACATTATTTTTGTACCTATATATATATATATATATTATATAGGTCAAATAGTAAAATTTCCAAAACTAAAATTCCTTACATTAGATATTCTGGAATTTTCTTTAGAATTAAGTATTTTGGAAGATGTAATTATTATATGAAAAACATGAATCTGTTTAATCTCACCTTTTATGAATCCTTGGAACTCCTCTGGTCTTATTCTACCTGCATTCATTTCAATTTTACATGTCAACAGAGTTGTGAACAAGAATTTGTCAACTTCATAAAGTCCTCTGGCTGTGTAGCGGAAGACTTCAAATGTCAGGTACTCAATGATGTTATTGATACGTTTGCTGGTAATAGGTGATTTCTGAGATTTAGCCATGGAAATGTCAAATAATTCCAGAAACTGTTTCAATGAGGTCTGGTACATAATATTGACCATGCTCATCTCCACAATGACAAAGTACAAGATACTACCACGAGTGGCCACTGAAAACCAATAGGAAAATTGTTATAGTTAAAAATAAAATAAAAATCAGAGTTAACCATCAAACAACTAGCAAATGATTGATATATATATATATATATATATATATATATATATATATATATATATATATATATATATATATATATATATATATATAGACAAAATGTTTAATAGTGATCTAGACATATTTATTAATACTGATATATCATATACAGTTTTCTTTAGTGTTTTTCTATTACCTTCAAATTTATCTGCTGAGCAGACTTGGACAAGCATGGCATTACATCAGACAAAATATTCATTACAGGAAAAGCCAGTTACATGAATTTCTTGTAAGTCATCTTTGGTCATTGAGAATGAAACAACATAAGGGAAAATAGTTTTGAATTCTGAAAGTCTACCTGGTCTGAATTCCTCTCTGGCTGTGTTGATCTTGATTTCAGTTTCAGCAGCTACTTTCAGTTTCTCACTGACATCTTCAGCTGTTGCCTTGGTAACTCGTAATACTTCAATAAGTGACTCATCTTCTACAAGTGAACCCTCAGTTGATGTAAGTCTGTACAACAAATTGTCCTCAAGTTCCTGCATCTTCCTCTTGTTAGCTGTTACTTCCTCTAAAAGAGTTGTTCTCTCTGCTTCAAGTTCCTGACATAGAAATTATACTGTGTCATGCAGAGTTTTCTCCCCTTACATGAAAATCTTTTATTGGACTGATACATAAAGATATGATATTTTTTAACTGAGAAATCAAATTCCCCTGGAAAAAACGTAGATCCATAAAATTTTACAAAAAGACTAAAACCATGAAAATTTAAAAACAATATAATTACCTGTTTCTCAGTCAAGATTACCACACCAAGTAACTGATCTTCTAGACCTTTCATAGTGACAGTGAAATCGACAATAGATGTCCTAGCAGAGACCTCTGGTGTGTATGTTGGGTTACCCAACTTTGTGGTAATGTACAGCATGAAGTTTTTCATCACATCCACCTCTTTGTCTCCTACTTTCACCTATGATAAATAAAAAAAAAAAGTACATTTATACATATGGTATAAAACTGATAAATCCATGTATCAAATGTAATAAGAGACTTCATATTGATGGAAATTATACTAAATATTTTCATATGTTCCACTGAAAACAGAATGGTATTGAAATGCATTGTATTTCTAATCCATTTAAAAAAAGAATGAACATGAAACCAACCTTGAATGTGGAGCCTGATTTGATAAAATTCTTCTCCAGGACATTGTCAAGAGCTGGATCCAAGTCTTCTCCGACATCCTCAATCAGTAAAGGTCTTCCTAGAGACAAAGCATCCTCAAGATGTTGACGGAAATATTTGTGGTTAAGTGCTGTCACCTGATTGTGGAAAAACAAAAAATTAGGTCTTACAATGTACAAATATAGAAAGTTAAATTTTATAAACAAAATATAGTTGCACTTTGCCGTTTTATTTTTAAAAGAAGATAAGACAATACCTTTTATTCTGTTTTAGTTAAAAACACTACTTTTCTGTTTAAATGTGAAAAAAGCTATAATTATCTTTATCTATTGTTTATTATCATCACAAATTTGTTTGCAACTGACATGTACTTGAAATTATATACCTGAATTAAATTGATTTCAAATCTACACCAACCTGTAATTCATTGTTTGCCTCTCGTTTCTTGATCCATGATTTTCCTTGACCTTGGGGATCAATAAGAAGAGGGTAACGGGAAGCCTTGGTTACAATCAAACCATTCTGGATTGAAAGTTCATCATTTGGAAGACCTTCAAGATTCCACTCACTGATGGTTGCATTGTCTACCAACATGGATACAATATTGAGATCCTGCAAAGTCAAGAAATGAGCTGTGTTACATTTTGTATAAAAATACACTTAAGTTTCTTACTCACTATAATGAATAAATTCTTCTCCATTTGTACTACTAACAGTAAAATTTTAATATCTTACCAATAAAGACCTAGTTTGGTCAACCTTTTCAACACTATATACCATAGCAGACCAGTTTAATACAACAGAAATTACAGGTACTCAGGGTGAAAGTGTCCCTAATGTGAAGTAGAAGAGTCAAGTGTTTTTTCAGGGTCAGCTGAGTTGCTTACTTAGCCTTCTTACTATTATCTATTACAGCGATTTGCAAATTCTAAGTAAATCTTCATGTGCATGAAATACCTTTATAAATATTGTACACAAAATGAACTGGCCTTAATCTTAACCAAGGGAATGACATTTTTAAAATATTCGAAACTAAATGGCTATATTACAAGTATATACTCCTACTTACTGAAAAAAAGAAGAATTTACAATATAAATATTGTATATACCAGAGCATATTTTTATGAAATGTTGGTTGGATTAAAATGTTTCATCGTTTGTTTGTCTTTTTTTCTATCTCGGGACCAGTTGCTGGTGGCCTGCAGTAAGGAAAATATAGGATACAAATATTTTTCAAAGAGTTTGTATACAAAAATATTCTAACGTGTATGAGAGATTATCAACATTTCTTACATCACTGAAGGGAATTTTCTGTCCAATCATTTCCTTTTTCCAACTCTTAAGCACAAGATTTCTAAATTCTTGATTGAAAGGTCCTGTATAGGATAAGAATCCGGTACACAACAGTACATCTCCGACAAGTTTATGAATCTGTGCTTCAAAGCCTTTACTGGCAGCTGTCCATCGAACTCTTTCACCAGACAAGCCTTCAATCAGAGCTGTAGCATTGTTCATCTTTCTTCTACAGGCCTCAGCATCATCAACAAGTGCCTAGAAAAAGTAAATACAGAATAAGTCAGAATAGGAACTGAGAGAAATATTAAATATCAATATCAAATACAGGTCATTACATTTTTAAGTTACCTCAACTGAAGAAGAAGTTACACTACTTATTAGTCAAATGAAAAAATAGATTGGCTTCCAAATATAGAGTGGCTTCACAAAAACAGATTGGCTTCCAAAAATAGATTGGCTTCACAAAAATAGATTGGCTTCACAAAGATATTTTGAAATTATTATTCAAATGAAAAGTAGACGGGTTTCACAAAAATACTTTAAATCATTAGTCAAATAAAAAATAGATGGGCTTTGCAAAAATATTTTGAAATTATTATTCAAATGAAAAGTAGACGGAATTTGAATGATTGTTTCATTGGGTTAACTTTGTAACTCTGGACAGTGAAAGTGACCGATGACAAAACTACAAAGGTTACTGCTTAATAGGGTATGCATGTAATTCTATAGAGAAAATGTTTGGGGGGATATTAATACTGACTGCTTAAAGGAGGTAACTGCTTGATAAAGGTGACATGTTAGATTTTTTATGGAAATGTTATAATCTATAAATAAGGTTATCAAAATCACGTCAACTTAGTGTTCCAAGACTATGAAACCAGTTCTTAAATTTGTTAAACTACTTTTGACTAAGAACTAAGGTATAATCTGAAAGATTTACCATTGTTTTTATGCTAAGCTCTTTGCAGACACATTCTCTATCAGATTTTGACTAATTGGTGACTATCTTCACTGACTGTGCCATAGAAAACAAGAACATGTCAGTCAGAGGTTACTGTAAGGACAATTCCACTCAATTTACCTGTTTTTCTTTCATAGCTGCATCATACATAGCCATGACTTCAGCCAATTCTCTGTTCTTTTCATCTAGTTGAGCCTGTGCTTCATTCAAATCTTTCATAGCTGCTCCTAAGCGAGCTTCTTGTACAGCCAAGTTAGCCTTCAAGGGCAATACTTCTTTGTTGATGCCATAGAAGAAAGACATAGCCTTTGTCCAAGAGCATAGACCAGCAACATCACCACACACTTTCTGTGCACTTTCTAAGTTGTAGTCCTCGGCTTCTAAATAAGGTTTCAACAACTCCACAGTTTCTTCATTAATGGTATCCTGTGGTGAATAAAAGTCAGAATAAATAGCAATCCAATCACTAAATAATCTACTAATCTGAGGTAAGTGTTTGGGAAGTTTTAGTAAGTAGCTGAGATGTAAGAGTCTGCAGGAATAATCTCTCACAACTTTTTAAGTTCAACCCAAGATTCAAGCTTGTGGAATTAATCTAAATGTAAAATACCTTAGTTATGGGCTTAAATCAATGTCACTTCAGAGTTTTATAGATTGTGTTAGCTTCAGAGTTTGTAGATTGTGTTAGCTAGACAATAGTAAATGTTTAAACAACAATTCTGTATCAATAATTCAATAGTTCATGATACATTTGTATTATCAAAACCAGAAATTAGAGTCTATAAACAATCAAAACAGAATTAACCAAATTACAAAATAGAAGGAATACACACCTTGTTGAAGCTCATCAAACCGCTCAAGAAAGTTGAACTACTCATCAACTTCAAAGCTTCACCCCAAGAGGGTTTGAATGTTGGTTTGTCTGGGTCCGATGTAACTGGATCAACTTTACGCTGGAAAAGCAGCAGTACACAGTCCATAATACGCATGATCAAATGTGGAGGTTTGCCAAGTTTTCTCACTGAAAATACATAAAAGAGTTGTTAAAGCACAATTCTGTTGAATAAATTAAGATATACCATATCCTGTTTGATATATACTGCAGATCCTGTCTTGAGAGACCATCTGTCTGCAAATTAATTTGGGTTTCCCAAATAGATGATCTCCCAAGAGTTGTTGGATTTAAAGAAATTATCTATGTATTTCACTGGGTGAGGTCTTCCAAGATGGGCTGTTATGACAGTTGACTGGTGTCCACAAGACAATTGTCTGGTCTCCACAAGACATATTCTAGCATGTTTCCACATTTTTAAGTATCAGTTAAAACAATATACAGAATTACTAAATTGTCTAAATATCACCGTCAACCACAAAACACACAAAAATATAATAAACAACTGTAATAAAAATTTTGAAAATTAAGAGCACAGTAGAACCTCTCTTAAAAGACCATCCTATCTGCCACTGAAATGTGGTCTCTATATAATACAGTAGAACCTGTCTTGAGAGACCACCCTATCTGCCACTGAAATGTGGCCTCTATATAATACAGTAGAACCTGTCTTGAGAGACCATCCCATCTGTCACTGAAATGTGGTCTCTATATAATACAGTAGAACCTGTCTTGAGAGACCACCCTATCTGCCACTGAAATGTGGCCTCTATATAATACAGTAGAACACCCTCCCATCTGCCACTGAAATGTGGTCCTCTATATAATACAGTAGAACTGTCTTGAGAGACCACCCTTCTGAGAAATGTGGCCATATAATACAGTAGATCTGTCTTGAGAGACCATGACTGAAATGTGTTGGTCTCTATATAATACAGTAGAACCTGTCTTGAGAGACCACCCTATCTGCCACTGAAATGTGGCCTCTATATAATACAGTAGAACCTGTCTTGAGAGACCATCCCATCTGTCACTGAAATGTGGTCTCTATATAATACAGTAGAACCTGTCTTGAGAGACCACTGCCACTGATCTGCCACCTGTCTTGAGAGACCACCCTATCTGCCACTGAAATGTGGCCTCTATATAATACAGTAGAACCTGTCTTGAGAGACCATCCCATCTGTCACTGAAATGTGGTCTCTATATAATACAGTAGAACCTGTCTTGAGAGACCACCTCATCTGCCACTGAAATGTGGTCTCTATATAATACAGTAGAACCTGTCTTGAGAGACCACCCTATCTGCCACTGCCTCTATATAATACAGTAGAACCTGTCTTAAGAGACCACCTCATCTGTCACTGATGTGGTCTCTATATACAGTGGTAGTCTTGAACCATCCCATGTCACTGAGATGTGGTCCTACCCTGTCTGCCATCCCATGTCACTGAAATGTGGCCTCTATATAATACAGTAGAACCTGTCTTGAGAGACCACCTCATCTGCCCATCTATATAATACAGTCCTGTCTTGAGACCACACTGAAATGTGGTCTCTATATAATACAGTAGAACCTGTCTTGAGAGACCACCTCATCTGCCACTGAAATGTGGTCTCTATATAATACAGTAGAACCTGTCTTGAGAGACCACCCCATCTGCCACTGAAATGTGGCCTCTATATAATACAGTAGAACCTGTCTTAAGAGACCACCTCATCTGTCACTAAAATGTGGTCTCTATATAATAGAGTAGAACCTGGAGAGACCACCTACTGCCACTGTCTCTATATAATACAGAGAACCTGACCATCCCATCTGTCACTGAAAATGTGGTCTCTATATAATACAGTAGAACCTGTCTTGAGAGACCACCCTCATCTGCCACTGAAATGTGGTCTCTATATAATACAGTAGAACCTGTCTTACCTCATCTGTAAATGAACAGTAGAACCTGTCTTGAGACCACCCTATCTGCCACTGAAATGTGGTCTCTATATAATACAGTAGAACCTGTCTTGAGAGACCACCTCATCTGCCACTGAAATGTGGTCTCTATATAATACAGTAGAACCTGTCTTGAGAGACCATCCCATCTGTCACTGAAATGTGGTCTCTATATAATACAGTAGAACCTGTCTTGAGATCCCAGTCACTGAACTCTATATCTAGAACCTGTCTTGAGAGACCACCTCATCTGCCACTGAAATGTGGTCTCTATATAATAATACCTGTCTTGAGAACCTGTCTGCCACTGAAATGAGACCACCTGTCTTGAGAGACATCATCTACCACTAAAATGTGGTCTCTATATAATAGAGTAGAACCTGTCTTGAGAGAACCCATCTATCACTGAAATGTGGTCTCTATATGATACAGTAGAACCTGTCTCCTCATCTACCACTGAAATGTGGTCTCTATATAATACAGTAGATCCTGTCTTGAGAGACCCTCCCATCTGCCATTAAAATGTGGTCTATAATACAGTAGAACCTGTGTCCCATCTGTCACTGAGAGATATAATACAGTAGAACCTGTCTTGAGAGACCACCCTATCTGCCACTGAAATGTGGCCTCTATATAATACAGTAGAACCTGTCTTGAGAGACCATCCCATCTGCCACTGAAATGTGGTCTCTCAAAAGAGGTTTTATCTAAGGGGTTATTTAAGCAAGTAAACTTTATAAATGTAGTCTGAGAAGACAGGTGGTCTTTCATGAGAGGTATCTCTCAAGACAGGTTCCACTGTATCTTAATCAAAGACATATCTTAAAACATATACACACCAGTGGAAATGTGAGCTGGTTTAATAGTCTGCAGAGCTGATTCAGCTTCCTCTAAAGCTGGTCTAGCTGCTTCAAGCTTCTCCTCTGCAATGGCTTTGTCAACAGAAATTGTATCTACGATACTCTGGGCTTTGTCTTTTACAATCTGTACATTTGCTTTGACTTTCTCGGCTGCAGTTGCTTTAGATGTCACTTCAGCCAATACTTGATCAGCTTTCTTAGAAGCTACAGCCAGTTCTTTTTCTTTCACAGCAAGCTCCTTAGACAGCTCATTGACAGACTCTGTAGCCTCTACAAGCTTCTTCAGACCTATAGATATAGATAAACATTATAAATGCATGTAACTTTAACTAATGTGAATTATTTTCGCCTATATTTAACTTGTATGATTGTATCACTTATGATTGTATTATCATTTTGCTTTCTAAATGTATCATTGGTTTTAGATTACCTGGATCACTTTGGTCTATATGCCGAGTTATACATGTACAATTCTTCTCTAAAAATACATTTTATGAGTATACCATAGAAACAAAATGTTGTTAAGTTTTCAAGAGAAAATTTATTGTAATGTAAAAGTTACAGGTACATAGTACTGTTACATTTTTGTATTAAAACTTGGACATGAAAATACAAATAAATAGTTCAATGATTTGATTAGGATTTATCTTGAAGTATGACATATCTTGTAATCAAATATGATATATGAAGTAATTATAAGACTATGTAATTCTTGTTTATATTACTGACCCGTGTTCATTCTTTCGGCTAAAACGCCAATTTCTCCCTTCTTTTGACCATAAATGGTCTTGTATCCGGCAATGAAGGAGAGGTAAGATTTGGGTGTCACGTATGTTTGACGTCTGAACCTTTGGAAGTAATCTACACATGTCTCTGCCACCAAATCCTGTACAATGAAACAATATTAACAATATATATACATTTCTTGCTGAATTGGTTAGGAAATTTACAGCTATTTTAATTGTATTTAATTTTTAAAGATGGATGAAGTTATAGATATTGCTGCATCAAGCCCGCTAAGAATGTGTATTTCATGCTTATGGTGATATCAACAAATGATGTATAAAGTGGTATGATACTGTGTTCATTCTTCTTCTGTAATACCATCTTAATCTGTCTTGAGAGACCACCCCATCTGCCATTTAAATGTGGTCTCTGAAGACAGGTGGTCTCCTAAGAGATGCCATAACGAAAGTGATTTCATGAATATGGTCCTTCAAGACAGGTTCCACCGTCATGCTTTTTCAGATAAATTAATTAATTTCTATCAACTTTTTCTATCACTACATGCTTTTCTTTACTAGAAGAATACCAATAACTGCATTGTTTTAAAAATTGTATCCTGAATTAAAATGAAAAGGGATGAAAAAAGAGCTATACATGTATAATCTAAGAGGTTTTGAGAGTTCCTTCTATTAACTATATAAAATTCCATGCAAAAGAATCCTCAACTCAACAAGTAATATCAAAAACATAAAAATGAAAGAGCAATTTTATATCACACATTAAATGGAAAAACCCTTGGATATTGATTTGAATCTGTTAATTATATCCTGTTTGATTAGAATAAAAAAATCTTTGCCAATAACCACGCATTCTACATTATGAAAACATATAATTATATGCACTATAGATATGTTTTACTGACCTGGAATAGACCCATGGTGTTGACAACTGCCTGTTTGACAGCTGGGGTACATGAGATGTTGAATTCCGACAAGAAATGGTTAGATACAGCCACCAAGGCATCCTTAGGCCATCTCTGGAACCAGTTCATTGTGCAACCAGAAATGAGTCCTGGAAATTTCAAAGATCTGCTGCGGAATTTTTCACCAACCTGTAATCATATGTATAAATAATTTTAAAACTCAATGAACAAAAAATTAGATGATGTAAATAAATTTGCTTTTCGAAAGAAAACAATTGAAATATGCAATTTTTATGCCTGAAAATGATTTAGTGTTTGAGGATTAATCAGCTGTATAAAAGTTTGGTATTGTATAGATACGATGATTAAAACATGTAAAATGACTGGTTCATGCTAAAAATCTTTGTCATGGAAATATAGTGGCACTAAACAGATTTGCCCAAGACATTCATTTTAGAAATTTGTATTAAACATGACAAAAATATACTAAATTTAAAGATATTATCTTTAAAGTAAAATGACCTTGACACATTTATAAGATAAAAATTGAAGAAAAATTCTAATAATTCATGATAAAACAAAATATCTCCACTCAGTAACAGGAAAGACACAGTTTTGCTTCCCAAAATACTCACAGGTGAGAAACAGAGAACCACATGCAAATTCTGGCGACATCTCCCAAGGTAATAATCATACAGATTTTCATTGGTTGGTGGTCTACGTGGGAATTCTTTCTTCATCTCTGCTATCAATTCTTGTAATATCTCATCCATTTCATCTCTTGCAAATAAGCCAGAAACCTTAAATACAAAAGATAATATTTATACATCAGTCAAATTGTCACCTTAAAAAACAGGCATCCAGCTGACCTTATGCTGACTGTGGATGAATACATTTCTATCCAAGTTATACAAAAGAGGGTTAGAGATCATATAAACTTGAAAAAGAACATAATTTAAACGCAATAAATTCATCCTGAACAAAAGACATGGTATCTACCATATATTTGTTTTAACACTACCATCATGGTCGAAGGATTGTGGATGTAATTTATGAACTAAGTATCAGTACATGCATATATCTGCTTGACAGTATTAACCTATTTACCCCCAAAGACACATTTGGACAGGTCAAAGTCATTAATTTACAGAAGAGTTCATTGTTTTTCAGGGGTTAAAGAGACATAATGTTATACATCTTGTTAAATACTGACCTCTCCGGATGACAGGATGTTGTTCATATACTCAAGGAAGGCTTCATCCTTGATTTCATTATCAGTGAAGATGAATGTGATTCCTTTACCCTGTTGGCCAGCTGTACGGTACAGGAATTTCAAATCTTCAAGCAAGTTGCTCACATTGTATGACCTGTTTGAGAAGTTTCATAGTCAGAACAAACTTAACAATGACATATTCTGTTGTATGACCTGTGTCATACAAACCTGTATCATACATTTTGTAAAACAAAACAAAATCATATTCATTTTGTATTACTGCATACCATGATACAACCTTGTATCATATGGAAATATCACATTCTGAACACGGCAAAGTTTTAGCATTTCATACAGATGAAATAAACAAAAAGGAATAACTTAAAACATAAGGTTTGCAGGAGTGCAATTATGTATGTGACACAATCTAAGATGGGTGTTTGCACCAGGTATGGTGAGTGTCTTATAGGAAATGGTGAAGGCCTGGACAAACGCTTATATCACATGGCATTCTTATGTGCCATATGACCTACAAATCAAAATACAAGACTGCATCATCTGGCAGTATAGTATTCTGTAAGACTTGCATTGTATAACACAAACTTGACCAATATAACATGATACAAGTTTGTATCGCTAGGTCATATCATAACCTATAGATGATAATACAAGCTTGAACTTTTGATCATCATCATCTCATGGCCATTGCTTTTTTTATTCACAGTAAAAACCATGTACAGCAACATTTTCTAGTGACCTTGAATTGTGCCGTGATAAGTTGACCTCAATGTTTTGGAAATTGATCTGGTTTTTACATGTTCATGTGTCAGTCATCAGCCTCAGCAGTGAAATATATAGTGCTCAATGACAACTCATGCCTTTAAACAGAATGTTCTAATCTAAGTGTGACATGCCTGAATTTATTGCACAAGTCATTTTTATAAACATTTAAAATCTAACTACTGCATGTATCAGAAGCATACAATACTTACTTCCTGTTAGAATGATTGAAGAAAAGAAAAGTAAAACAATGAACATAACATGTGTATTGTTTACAAACCAAATAAAATGATACAAAACTCATTCTTTGACATTCAAGCATTCATATTTATCATATCTGCAAAATAAGTATGCTCTTTTAGCACATTGTAATGTCCCCTTTAATTTGCTTTTATCACTCATGCAAACTTCACAGCACCATTTTAAATCTTTTCAGCCACCTGTCACGTACCTACTTATATATGTAAATGCCACAAACCATTACATTCAGTCTCGTCAATTATTTTACATACACTTTGACCTTATAATGTTGCTGAGGATACAGACATACTGATCTTTTATAGACTGATGCAGAGATGCATTTTTGTTTTTAAAAACAGCGAAGCCCCAACAATAACCTTTATGTTGCTTTTTTTTCCTCAATTTCTCTGAGGATGTACAGAAAATTGGTCATGCTTGGAGCAGGTCTGGGAGCCAAGACCAGCAATCAGACTCCCTGTACTGTGATGTTAATGTGATAATGACCAACCCCAGGTAGGTTTATATTCCTCATATGGACCGTAAATTTACCTGGAAAGTGTAATTTGGAAAGTTTTGTATCCAGCAATGAATGAGGCAAGTCTTGTCAAACTCTGTTTACCAGATCCACCAACACCGACCAATAATGAATGGCCACGAGGTGTACGAATTACTCTGGAAATCTTGACCAAATTAGTCATGGCATCCTGAAAAACAGCAAGATGAATTTTTAGTAATGATTTATTTTGATGTACCATGATAAAGACTTTATTTTTTTTTTTTTTTTAAAAAGTTCTTTTTTACTGTGAAATATTATTTTCATATTGCATCTTAAAAGTGTATAACTTCTACAATTAAAACGATATTATTTCAGCATACAAACTTATGAAAAAAATCACATACAGTACAGATGATCATCACAATATCTAAAAAATATATTTTTACAATTACCTTGAAGAATACCATGTCCATTTTAGCACCACGGACTGTTTCATTGTACTGATCCATATAGGCAATCAAACGTTCAGCCAGGGTATCAAGGGATGAAACTGGTTCATATATCTTAGGAGCTTCAAGGTCAGCATCATCAGGTTCATCACCTTCAAAGTAATAATTTAGTTTTAATTATCCAACAGTACTTATAGTATTACAAAGTTTTATAAAGCCATAATTACCACTAATGTTTTATTCATGTCAACTAATTCAAAAGATTATACATGTATATGGTGGTGAAACCAGAATAATACCAGAATTTCTGAGTCCCTCACAATCAAATATCACTGGTGATCTATGCTTACATTTGAAAGAGAAAATAGTCGCTATTTATTTAGCCAATTGTATTTCAGAATAATTGAAAGTTAGGAAAACTCTAAGATTTAAATAATTCATCAGTTTTGAGATGCTAGGCCCTGATTTTTTTTATTATTTTATTTTTGTATCACTCAAGACTTAAGACTCAAGATTATTCTCTAAATGGGTGTATATGATTTTACATCTTTGGTGGTATTGTATTCTATAACATACAGAACACTTAAGAGAAGGTGAAGGAAAGTAAATTATAACTGTTACCAGCCAATTGGGCCAAAGAGAGAGATAAAAAGAAAATGTCATCTATATAATTAGCCAATGAAATGCAAGACGGAATGTTTGACTTTTTACATAAAGTAATCACAATGACGCTGTAGAAATGGTGAAAACAATACAGCTTCCCTTTTGAAGCTAGATTCTCTATATTTTACAAAAGCTTAAAACTGGTTATAAAACAAGGAAAATACATGCAAGAAAAAATTGCATTTCAATACAGTCAAATTAAAAAACAAAAACAGATAAATCTGTATGATGATATATGTACATATAACAGGCAGGAGTATACGATACAGGCAGTATATATGATACAGGCAAGGATTTCATGATAATGATACAGGCAAGGATTTCATGAGACATATGATATATGATATATACATAAAATAACAGAGATTATATCAATGACAACAACTTAGTTTATTACACCCTCAAATGTCTCAAGATGCAAACTTCAGTGACAAATTCTTACATAATAAATGTGCCTTCATGTTTCTTGAAACTTGCATAATTAGCTAACTTAATTTTTTGTAATATCAAATATAAGACAATGTAGTGTACGTGAGACTGTCTTTATGAAGAACATGCACTGTAACTTACCACCTCGACCTTTCCGTTTTTCTGTGTGTACAGGTAAAATTTTAAAGAATTATTCTTGTTCATGCTAGGAACTGACCCAGCTTGGAAGTAACTAAGAGTTGTTTAACATGTTAGATGCAAATATGGAAGGAAAAAAATAACACTTTACAGAAGGTGAAAATGAGTGGCTAAAATGAAAAATTAAATTCTATTATGGCAATTGATAAATGTTACCATGCTAGAATTCATTCAAAGAATCTGTAATATACTCTGCTTTTTTGTTTCTGGTAGCATAAATTTAATCCATCAAACCAATACTTGTATTTCTTTTATTTCATTTTGTGATTCATTTGAAAATTCAAAACCTAAATCTATAACCTTATACAACACTAAAATAATGCTTCCCATAAGCTCATACAGCAATACATATGACAATCTTCCTTGATTCCCTCATATCATGTTACAGTCAACACCTCTCCATACAGAATAGCAAATCAAATGCACTAAAGACCTTCACTTTTATAGCAATGACAAAAAATTCAGCAAAAAATAATGTGTTTGTGAAACACAATGCCCCAAGAGTTAAGTAACCTATCCTATGTCTCACCGGTGTAAAGCATCATATATGTCCAAGCTAAGTAACCTATCCTATGTCTCACTGCTGTAAAGCATCATATACGTCCAAGCTAAGTAACCTATCCTATGTCTCACTGCTTTAAAGCATCATATGCCCCCCAAGAGTTAAGTAACCTATCCTATGTCTCACTGCTGTAAAGCATCATATACGTCCGAGCTAAGTAACCTATCCTATGTCTCACTACTGTAAAGCATCATATGCCCTGAGAGTTAAGTAACCTATCCTATGTCTCACTGCTGTAAAGCATCATATGCCCTGAGAGTTAAGTAACCTATCCTATGTCTCACTGCTTTAAAGCATCATATGCCCCCCGAGAGTTAAGTAACCTATCCTATGTCTCACTACTGTAAAGCATCATATGCCCTGAGAGTTAAGTAACCTATCCTATGTCTCACTGCTGTAAAGCATCATATACGTCCGAGCTAAGTAACCTATCCTATGTCTCACTGCTGTAAAGCATCATATGCCCTGAGAGTTAAGTAACCTATCCTATGTCTCACTGCTGTAAAGCATCATATGTCCTGAGAGTTAAGTAACCTATCCTATGTCTCACTGCTGTAAAGCATCATATGCCCTGAGAGTTAAGTAACCTATCCTATGTCTCACTGCTGTAAAGCATCATATGCCCTGAGAGTTAAGTAACCTATCCTATGTCTCACTGCTGTAAAGCATCATATGCCCTGAGAGTTAAGTAACCTATCCTATGTCTCACTGCTGTAAAGCATCATATGTCCCCGAGAGTTAAGTAACCTATCCTATGTCTCACTGCTTTAAAGCATCATATGCCCCCCGAGAGTTAAGTAACCTATCCTATGTCTCACTGCTGTAAAGCATCATATACGTCCGAGCTAAGTAACCTATCCTATGTCTCACTGCTTTAAAGCATCATATGCCCCCCCGAGAGTTAAGTAACCTATCTTTATGTCTCACTGCTGTAAAGCACCACACCAAATTTGGTTAGAATTTCAGAAATGTAAATGAAGTTATTTAACGGAATGTTCTGAACAGACAAACTTACAAACTGAAGCACCCAAAACAATATATCGTAGTCTTACATCTTGGGGGCATACAAGCTCTGTCTATGTTGATGTTCACATTTTAAACAACACACTCAGCACATTAACAGGTTGGCCATTTTAGATTTTAGATCCCCCACAAAACAACATTTGGTCAGAACATCATAAGGAACATGTGTACCAAGTTCGAAGGCGTCAGTACATCATAAGGAAATGTGTACCAAGTTTGAAGGCAATCGGTTCAGTGGTTCTTAAGATGAAGTTGAAAATGTCTCGGCCAATCAGATGCCAGGGTCAGCCATCTTGGAAATCGGATCCACCCAAAAAACAACAACACTAGGTCAGGACAGCATAAGGAACATGTGTACCAAGTTTGAAGTGAAATGGTTCAGTGGTTCTTAAGAAGAAGTCGAAATTGTCTTGGCCAATCAGATGCCAGGGAGGCCATCTTGGATTTGGGATCTGCCCAAAAATCAGCCACCTTGGTCAGGACATCATAACGAACATATGTCCCAAGTTTGAAATCAATTGGTTCAGTGGTTCTGAAGAAGTAGTTTAAATGTAAACTTTCAATGCACAACAGACGATGACAGACAATGATCGCAGTAGCTCACATGAACAATCATGTGAGCTAAAATTCTTATCTACAGCAGATCATCACAACTCATTTTTTTTCAAGGTACTTAAAAATACATGTAAATAAAAACATCAATGTATCAAGGATGAAATATCAAAGACAAAATAATGTTTACAAAAGCAGTCTTGATTTTACAGAGACAATTTGCATGCTATTACAGTTATGCCCCTTGAATGGTGTAACTATAAATGCTGAAGATCTTACTGCTGTGCCACTTAATCATAAAAGTGACAACTTCTTACAACAATAGACAACATTAAATCTTATTCTGAAGACATTTAATCTACTGCACCCGAGTCTAGTTTTAGCTGCATATTTAACAACTTAATTCTAAATTTCAAGACTAAATTTGTCTCTGCTAATGAGTATATTACACAAATCTTTAACACCTAAATACAGAAACGCATGCAAATGTTGATAAATGCCTTTGAAAAAAAATTAAAAGATATTTTTCTAAGAAAGTAAAAAATGGATCAAAATGACAACTCTGGTGCCATTGCCTTTGGGATTTGTTTGACAAATTTCAAGAAAAATCCATGCTGTGATTACTAAGAGATGGCAAGATGAATTTGGGCAAGGCATTATGAGACAGACAAACATTTACTTAGACAGCATCATGTTTAATGTATGGGTCATTATAGAAAAGTAGTCAGCCCTGCCAAATTCAACATTGTGTGGATTGCATGAACCAGCACACCCATACTCAAAAGTTCAACATCTTCTGAATGATAGTAAACATGAACCCAACATCTTCAATTCCTTCCATCCATCAAACACCTTGTAACATGTAACCCACTATCAGATACATAAAACTCTTGTGTTGTAATACTTTATACAAAAAGTGATAACCATTATAAAAGCAATGTGCTGGTGTTTAGACATATATAATCTTACTAGAAGAGCCAGCCGCTTCAATGAAAAAGAAAGTTAATAAACACATAAGATTATTAGAGTCGATGAGTAGAGGAATTAGGCTTTACATACGCAAGGTCATGAGGAATGGTCACCAAAGCCCATATCCCATTAACAGAATCCTTGACCTAGGGGACATAAAATTAGATTTTGCTACCCTTACCGTAGAAAGCTAAATTTTTATTTTGTTTGAATGGTAGTTTACATCCCGCTCAACAATTTTTTGGTTAGTTGGTGGCGGTCATTTTATTATCAAAATTTGGAGTCAATTGCCACATGAATTTTGAGAATGTTAGCATGTTAAAACGAATCACATGATGAATAACACAACATCAGCATGATGACAAATGGTCATGACTTGGAATTGGTAACTTACGTGACTCATGTTATATAAAATGCATTGATGATGACGGGGATGATTTTACATGCCAGAGATGTTTAAATGAAGCTGTTAAAGAATAATTTGGACAAAGAACCTACTATTTTGTGAAAAGGATTCATTCATTAACCAGTCATATCTTTATTACCTGTTGGTTCGGGGGCCTCTCTCAAGAAGTCAACAAAATACGGTTCAAGATCCATGTCATTGGTGGCTGCAGCACCACACTCCTCTTCTGCGACCTTAGAAAATATTTACATGTGTTTTTAAATGCACTCTTTCTGCAAAAACTCAAATTTGTTTAGATCTTGTAAATTTTCACACACAATAATTATTTTATCATATGATTCTACTTGGCAAGCCTTGTAAAATTATCATCTTCGTGTGTTATTCAATATGTGGAAATGTTTGATCTAGTATTTCAAACTGCCAAGTTTGTCTGACAGAATTTTTGAGTTAAAATAAATTTGAACCTTAAACAATCAATTTCATGAAATATTAATTGCTGGAGCATTCAAAACAACATATATCTTGTAGAGTTTTACCTGTTTTATTGCCTTCTCAAACCATTCCTTGTCAACAAACTCAGTAAATCTGTCAGCAATGACACGGTAACATTCATGTTTCCATAGTGACATCATGACACCAACACTGCTGACAATTTCAGATGTAGTGTTCAACATTCCTTGCCAGATACGACTCAGATCACGTAAGTTGAAAACGTAATGGAACTTTGCGGGGGTTGGCAACATCTTAATTTTGGTGCGCTGCCATACTTTTCTTGTTGCCATGACCAAAGATTCCACCAATTCACACACAGCTTCTGGGAAGTTACGTTCCTGTAATAGCATATAATTCAAAATTATAGTATAGACTTTCCACAAATATAGCATATCTGATAGTATCAGAGAATATCTCACTATGACATCACTATCTAGGTTCTATTAGATACTGACAAGTACACAGTATACAGCACAGATACTTTATAGAGAAATACACAAAAACAGATTACCTCTGCAAAAAATCTGTTTAATAAAAATGTAATCAAAGATACAATTATTTGAGTTTGAACTTCAGCTTAAAATTACTTTAATTCCTAGTTTGTGCTAAGTAACATTGTTGTAATCTATAAAAATCTTTACAAGAACTAACTTAACATCTTGAGAATATTCAACATACAAAGCATTGTCAAAAGTATCCTTAAATTTGATCTGATCAGAATTGCCAATAAAACACTCAACATCTGTACTGTTCAGAATTGTAACACTCAACATCTGGACTTTTCAGAATTGTAACACTCAACATCTGGACTGATCAGAATTGTCAATAAAACACTAAACATCTGGCATGATCAGCATCAATAAAACACTCAACACCTGGACTGATCAGAATTTTAACACTCAACATCTGCACTGATCAGAATAGTCAATAAAACACTCAACATCTGGACTGATCAGAACTGTCAATAAAACACTAAACAGCATGATGCCTGATCAGCATCAATAAAACACTCAACATCTGAACTGATTAGAATTGTAACACTCAACATCTGGACCGATCAGAATTGTCAATAAAACACCCAACATCTGGACTGATCAGCATCATTAATAAAACACCCAACATCTGGACTGATCAGAATTGTTAATAAAACACTCAACATCTGGACTGATCAGCATCATCAATAAAATACTTAACAGATGGACTGATCAGCATTGTCACAATACTGTCAATATTCCATTAAACATCTACTCTGATATACCACTAACAATGTCAGCATTTGCTAACTGAGATTTTCATTAATTCAGAATATTAGTAAATAAGAGTACCTGTACATAAGACATATGAATTATACAATATCAAATTATTTAACTGTATTACATAGTTTGATTTTTTTTTTTTTTTTCCAGTTTTGGAGAGTAACAATTTAACATCTGAATTCATGGATTGAACAAAGCAGAACTGAAATGCTGGCAACTGAAATAATTATACATACATATAAATAAAAAAATCAATGTTTTTGCTTTACAATGACCCCCAATCTTTAAAAATGCAGAGGTATAGAGAGTTGGTGACAGAAATGTAAATTTCTAAGAGTGCATTTATTATGTCTCAGAGTGTTTGAGTATGTAGGTGTGTATGAAAAATGTGTTTAGATTTGTTTGTATGAATGCATATGTGTGTTTGTATGTACACAGATGTGTGTAATTCGTGTCCCATCCACAATAAATCTAGGATGGAAATATTTGACAGACATGACAAAACTAAAATCTATACATGCAGGTGAACGTGGGTAAAAGGAAGGAAATAACATGTGACAGAACAGAACAGTATAACAAATAACACCATGAAATTTTGTCACAAAATGTAACAAGGAAAAATAGACCAAAATTTCAAAGGAATACTTGAGACAAGTAGGATTATTTCTGTACTTTACAGAAAATCAGAATGTTTATGCACTCTAATAGTTTTTTTTGTATTTATGATTTTTCCTGAATGAAATAATCAATGTTTATTTAGGTGACTGTGATTCATGGTGTCTTGATGTCTAAGGTGACAACATAAAGGTGAAAAATATACAAAAAATAAGACTTATTCTGTTTACAATACCACAACGTACATGCTGAAATAAAAGTAACAAAGTATATCAACATAAAATGTCTATAGGATGAATAACAAAAACTCGAAAGGGAATGACTCATTCCAAAAAGAAAAAAAAGAAGAAAAAAAAGACATTATACAAACATATACTGACACAGGATTAAATCTATTGATCATCAAATAGGTAATCAGAAATATGCTATGAAACGATAACTTTGTAGTTAAAAATGTCAGGACCCACTGTTAGGCATTACAAAGGAATCCTACACAAATAACAGGAACATTGAACAACAGATGACTGGGCATTACTGATTATACAAGTCCCCATCTTATCTGAGAAGAGAAGTCAATAAATCATAATTTTAATGCTTTGATTACCATAAAAATGTGAACATTTTGCATGTTGATTTTCATTTCTATGAATAAAATTATACTTACTGTAATAAAGAAGCCCTTTCCAATTGTCCTAAAGATTTTATCAATGGAAGCATTGGAGGGTAATGTACAGTTGAAGATGTTGAAGTGACGTTTCAGTCGAGATGGAATGTCATTTCTGCCACCACCTGGGTGAATCATAGCAGCAACCATTTGAATGTCAACAATATTTGTGAATTCTCCAGGTTTTTCCAAATTGTAAAATCCCTTTGCTTCCATCATCTGTCTTGTAATTTCATTGGTCACCTGCAAAATATATCTTGCCACTTATAAAGTTTGTCCATGATTTACATATCTTTTTCAAATTTCTGTATTTTTTTTTTCATTTTAAATACACACATCCATAATATTAAAAGAAAACAATTTGCATAGGTTTAACACTTACTGTGTATTTGGTGTTTAAAGCTAAAAACAGATATATCATATAGTTTTCTACTTTAACAAATGTTTGCCCCACAACCATCACTAATCTATATGACGGCTTTGGTATTTTATATACAAATAACTTACCTGATCTCCCCATTCATTTATGATTGGCATGTTGATGTCGTCAACAAACACTGTCATCTTTCTCCCAGCTGGTGGACCATATGTCGTACCCATACGTTTGTCTACATAGCTCTCAATGGTTCTCTGTTGATAGAAATTTGTCATGTACTATACGTCCTCAACATTGACTTCTTCACACAAGTAATATATTCAGGAGTTAATATGTCAATTAAAAAAAACATTAATAATTAAACTGAAATTTATCGGGAGTGGAGTTACCTGGAACATCAAAGGAGTACTGGCACTTGAGAAGTTGAAGCTCTTGAACAAATGCATCTCTGGATCAAATTTATTGCAGTATCCCTGCACCATGACAGTTTTGGCAGTACCCTGTTGTAAATAAAAACATATATATTAAGTGTGTAATCATACAAAGAGACTTAGCCAGTATATAATAACAAGAATTCTCAGAGAAACAATGAATCCGTACATGTCCCCTACCTGTGAAACCATTATTATGTGATAGGTAAGCAACAAACTTTAAATTTTATGACTTTGTGCATCTACATAGATATAAATGTTTTTGTTTGTTGTACTGATTCAATATGTTGATTTTAACATGAATTTTCTGAAAATAAATTTTTGTACATAAAAAATAAAATTTTTGTATATATAAAAAAAGAAAATTACCTGTTCACCAATGAGTAGAACAGCTTTGCTCTGCTTTGATATTGTGTCAATCAAATAATCAGTCCTGATGTTGTCGACATTGGGGACTAGAATGCCAGTGTATTCTGGGATAGAATCGGAAGGATAAACATATTCTGGTACCTGTAATATATAAACATCAACTACTTATTCACACACTCATGTTGAAGTATTAATTACAATATTATACAGTAAACGTGATGCCATGTACTAACAACTTCAAATACAGATACAGTATTATAAGATTATTATGTCAGCAGGATATATTGCTGAAATATGGCTGGGAGTAAACATCAATTTAGCAGTGTATGAAAATACAAGATTACAAATGTGAATGTATTTTATATAAATATATTTACCCTGGCGGACCAATGTTCCCAATCTCCAGTTTCAGAGACCATGTACTCAAAAAAGGTGTCATCACCATCAGCTGGTGGTAATGGTAATTCTGAAACGTTGGCCCTCATCCAATTTTCCATCTTCTTTCTGTCCTCCAATTCCAGAAGAGCTCCAAGAGACCACATAATGGAGAATATTATAATCTTCTGAAGATGATTCATGTTAACATCCTTGTGCTCTTCACCATGTGGAATCAAACCTTCCAACAGATCAGTTAACTGACGGACATACATGCACTCCAGTACCTGTTAGGTAATTATACAATATAACTGTAAGTAGGGTTTATAAGGTGCAATCAAGTAACTGTAAGTTGTCACAAAGTTAAACAAAATCATTGATGGCAGGTTTAAATTAACATTTTCTGTTAAAGTATAATACTGTCTATAATAATATCTATGTTTTCTGTCGTAAGAGGGCAAAACTTTTCAAATATACAGAACTCATTTATAGACTTTTGAATCTTTTATTTTAGGTGAAAGCAATAAGAATAGTAACTTTGCTGAAAAAGGGACTGTATAATTTCTACTGTATTTTAAGAAACAATGTATCATTTTTAACACTTAGTATCAAGTAAATTACAAACTTTTTACACATTGATAAGTAGAAATAATAAAAGGCAATTTTTACGAAAATAATACATGTATATAAAACATAAACTATCATATAGAAATTGCAGTAGAAATGATAAAAGGCATTTTTTTAAAGAAAATATTACATGTATATAAAACATAAACTATCATACAGAAATTGCCAATTTGAATACCAAATTATGAAATAAAACACATCCATTGCCTTACCTGCATCTTAGGGAAATAGTTCTGAATGACTTCCGCATATAGTCCTGGGAAAAGCATCTCACAGGTCTGGAAAATGGAGTCTTGCTGAGTTGCTGGTCTTGTCTTTAACCAACCTGCATGGCAAAACAAAAAGTAAAATGAAATAGAGTTCTAGTTATCAAGTCAACATTGATAATTTTTTCAGCAATGATAAAATTATTCAAATATATTTACACTCCCATGCCAAAAGTTTGTTAACTTTTTTCATTTTCCCACTGCTATCTATGTTAAATCAACTTTTTAAAAATAATTGTCCTAATATATTCCATGAAATCTTTTAAACATTTGTACAATTGTGTGGACGTATGTGGACTATGGAATGTGTCCATTTCCTTTTGTATAAAATGCAAATACTCATAAGTGACAAGCGAAATTTGTACCGTTATTTCCTTCTTTGTTCTTAGTTAGTGGCATAAAAAAAAATACTTATTGCTAAGAAAAATTTTGGCTTCTTCAAAATAAAGCTTCAAAGAAATTTAAACCAAAAACCAGAAGAAAATAAAAAGACTTTCTTCTAAACATATAAAATTTTGCATAAAATGATGAACCATTAATTTTTTACAGTTATTGGAAAAAAAGTTCATTTAATATAGAAAGCTATGAAAAAAGTTGACATCTTTTTGGCATCTGAGTGTATGTAAAATGATTAGAATTGGGATAAAAAGACTGCTTAGATATAACTTTTAGCAGGTGCTTCATATCGTCTTTCAGTAAATATCATAAATTTGCTATTTCAAGTAAATAGAATTACTCTGTATTTTTTCAGTAAGAATTTTTGTTTATCCAAATTTATTTTAATAAAACATTTTTGCTGTTGTTTTATTTGTTTTATAAGTGGCAAAAGAAACAAATACTTACCCTGCAGAATTGGTTGCCAGTCAAGGATAGAACTAGACATGAACACCATACCGTTCCTGGATACTGTGGCAGGAGAGGCATTGTCGATGTTGTGTACCTCAAATATGATCTTACAATTAGGAGCCATGGGAATACGATCACCGTTAGCCAGAGTCAGGGTCTTATTGTCATCTAATACAGAGTTCAAGTTTTCAATCCAAATGGCATCTACAGGTCCATCCAATACAAGCCAAACATGTTCACCCTACAAAATGTTAAAATTTTCAGAAATCTGGTAAAACAATCCCACTATTAAAAATAGAAGAAAAAAAATAATTATAATGATTAAAATAGTAATAATAACTAGACTCTTGTTGCCAAGTCAACAACAAGGTATTCCACTAAACAGGAATAAATCATACGACCATTTTTGAAACAAGTATTGAATATGCTCTTCTATACAAATCTTGCATCCAGGCATATGTCTATGCAAAATGTTTTTAGTTTCAGAGATATTAAGAATTTAATTTTTCAAAAACACCCACGACCTTGACCTCAATATCAATTACCTTGACATTCTACCCATATATAGACTTAAACCATTTTTTTCAAATACTGCTTGCATATGTCTATACAAAATATCTTCAATCATTGAGATATATAGAGCTTAATTTTTCAAATGGGTGACCATGACCTTTGACACCAATGAAATATAGAATTTCACATTCTCTTCAAATCTGAGATTAGAGAAATCTGCTATACAAAACAGCATTTAGGAACACAAAAAATCAGCCATAACTCTCTATCAAAAGCAGATACAACCCCCCATCCCCCACCCCCAAATAAAAAAGAAAAAACAAGAAAAAATAATCATAGTCAATCATGCCCAAGTCTTTCAAAAAAATTGTACTTTTAACTTTAAAGTCGAACCTTTTTCGTCTTGTGTGTTCTTCTCCACAAAGTGGAGAAGATACCATCAGTCCAATCATTGGTTGCTACATCTAGACGACCAAACATCTGTGGGGCTGTGATAGCTTTTGGATTCATTCTCAATTCTTTGTGTGGATCACCACAATCTGTCATTGCCTTCATCAAAGTGTGGATACACTTGGTCTTTCCAGCACCAGTTGGTCCCAATGTCATCATACCATGACGGACACGCTGGGTCTCAAACAGCTGAATCAGTTTCAAGTTCCAAGGCGCATGGTAAATCAATCCACCATCATGAACCTTTTGTAGAAAACATTAATCAATATGACAAATCTTTCACAACTTAACAATAACAGAGGCCTATAAAGGGGCCTTACAAGTAACCAGGATTCCATAGTAACTAAATGATGAACATAAATATGCGAACATGGTACTCTAGGGTAAAATATATCTTTGTAAATGATATCTTTATCAAAAGCATATGTGCAAATCAGATGTATAGCTTACCTACATACTTATCTACTTACATTCTTTTCTATGGCAGCCTCTATCTCGGGGTAACCAGCTTTGTCGAGGGTGATACCAGGGAACAAGTCATCAATAAGAGACATGAAAAGAGGTTCATCTTCATCTACAAGTTTGGACAAGTTCATGTCACGCAGAACTCTCATCACAATCACAGGCTCTGGATCTTCTGGATTCGCACGTTTAAAAGCTCCGAGAGTACGCAGTACTGACAGAATGTTTCTGAGACCAAAATCGTAGTGGACCTATAGTAGAATGTGAATAGATATTATACAGATGTCTTTAATTAGCAACAATTAGCTTTATACAAACTTCATATGACAAAAATTTAAGAGCTTGAGACAAAGAAAAGTTTATAGTGTATAATTATATACACAGAATAAAAACAATACCTGTTTTGTCAACTGTTCTTCACAAAGTTTGTAGAGGGTGAAGAATTTTTTGGCTAGGGCAATGTTCTGAATGAAACCACAACTGGCAAGTTTGACTCTGATAATGATAGCTCTGTCTGGTACCATCATAGCAACAGTTCTGAAATTGATTTTCAGATTCTCGGGCAACTCCTGTCTACCAGCATAACCAGGGTTCTGTAAGTGGTAAGAAAGAACTAAGTAATCATGTCATATTTCAATCAACTTACATAAAATTGTAATAACTATATTAAAAAAGTATAGTAATATCAAGAGTAGAAAATTGAAACTAAATAACATAAAATAAAGATCATTGATAATATAGATCATTCATGAATTTTGATTATCATGAAATGATTGATTATAAAAATATTCAGTTACATGACATCAACTAAAGGTTAACATGGTGAAGTTGTAACAAACATGATAAACTTTTACCTTATCTGATAAGGCTTAAGAACATTTTGTAACAGATAATTTGAGGAATTATTCTAAAACCAAACAGAATCATAAAACTATGCTACATATAAATGCTACAATCATTTTACCATGGTCAAGAAAATTCCAAATTCTGTGTCCATATCAACATTGTCACCATCAGTGAAGATGAAGCTTGACTTCCTTTCTTTCTTACACAGCAGTACAATGGCAATCTGCTGAGCAGCTACAGACAATACAGGTAACTCAATACGGTTGAACTCGTCAAAACAACCCCAAGAGCCAGACTGGGCCAAACCTGGTGATATATACATGTAAACTGATTAATTATGTGAGCAAAATTTTGATATATCTATGAAAACAGTAAATTTTGTCAACAAAAACTGCCATTTATAATGAATTGTTTTGTCAGCTTTTGTTATCTAGAAACAACTGAACATATCAAGAATGGAAGATTCTTGGACTGGGCTGGAAGATAGAATGTTTATTTGGAAATATGATGTTATCTTAATTAATGAAAAGTTGATAATATTGTTTACAAAGTTTCCTTTTGATACAAAGCATCACTTACCTTTGTAGATACGACCCAGACCTCTGTAGTCCATCTGATCAGAACAGTTGAAGACAACAACATATTTGCCCAAGCAACGACCCATGTCTTTGGTAGTCTCTGTTTTACCAGTACCTGCTGGCCCAGCAGGAGCACCTCCAAGGGACATACCCAGGGCTTGTGACAAAGTGATGTAACATCTGAAACAGATACTCTACATGTCAAAACTATCTCAATATCAATAAAACCCAGTAAAAATGCCCAGAAATTTAAGATAAGGAGGTGGGGACTATTGTTTTTGTCCCTTTCTGATTCTAATCATATCAATGTAGTTTGTTTTTACTTATGAATGAATCAATATGAAATATGTTTAAACTGAAAATCAGATCAAAACCCCAGGTTTTAAGCATCCTTGCAATGTGTCAAATTTATTACTGTATTATGTTTTACAATTTACCTGTCAGTCAAAGGTGTGATTACAAGACGTTCAGTGCAACCCAGGAATTCATTCTGGTATGTGAAATCTACATCTGTGATCGAGATCAAACACTGATCAGTGTCTTCTTTGAAGTAAAATCTGGACTGTTTCAGCCACTCAAAATCATTTGGTGATCTGATATGCATCTTCACCTGTTTTGAAAAATTTTCATACATATTAAAGTTTTATTTTTTTTTGTTTCAGTGTTTTGGTTTTGGAATTTTAAAATTAATATTTCATTTTCTTGTGAAAAGAATAGCAGATTTAAGACATCTGAAATATTTCATTTTTACATTTTTGGTAATGAAATATAAGGATTTGTAAATTAAATAAATTTGTTATTTTTAAATGTTATTTATCAGTGTAAAAAAATAACACTCCATGCAAGTTCAATGTAAACTGTGTTATTTTCACTTGGCCAATCAAAATACTTTTCAAATTTTGGGACTTTTTTTTCTTGTTTTATGATATTTTTTTTATGCAAAATGTGATAAATAGAAAATTTGCTAATTTTCCATGAATAAAATTTTTATTTTATCTTGTGAGGCAGAAGAATAATATTTAACATAAGTACATAATTCTCTATATATTTTCAAACTAACAAAATCTAATGCATTGAAGACAGCTTACCAGGTCATCAAATATATCCTTCTGATGGACATGAATGGTGATAAGTGTTTCAAACTTTGTCCTCTCCAGTTTTGTCAATTCTGTGGTTGTCGTGGAAATAAGTTCATTCAGAATGTCTAAGAATTTCTGATTTGTATTACTCATGATTTTCTTGTCAACACGAGCACTGTTGAGGGCATCCTCAGAATCCCTGGTCCACAGCATCTGAATACCTAACAGACCAATCTGGAGTAGACAGCAAAAGTTAGTATACACATGTATATGTATCTACAATGCATTTGAAGGACATATATATGCCTTCCATGCATGTTCAATTCCAAACAGGAAAGCTTTTTAATTTTCTATTGATCCTGACATACATCATTTTTGACCAGATTCAAATTCATTTTTTATTCAAATATGGAAACTGTCTGAATTTATAAATCATCTTACTACATTTAATTGTTCTGAATATGAAGACCTTGACAAGCCTTATCAGAACACAATACCAGAACTTACATCTCTTGAATAATGGTTACTGAATAACTTTTTCTCATATTGGACTAAGGAACAATTCCAAAGCAATGTTACAGTATAATTCAACAAATCAAGTACGGTAGATTTAACCTGTATAGAAATTCCCTACTCATACATCTGAATCTTATTATTTCAACTTCTTACCTGAGCTGGGAACATACTCTCAAATTCAATCAGTTTGAAGCTTTGATCTCCAATTGAAATTGCAGCAGAGCGAATGATACTATGGAGGGACTTTCTGGACATGTTGAGTAAGTCACCAAGCCAAATTTCTACATTACCCTGTAAAACAAAATACACGTTCCTTTAAAGACAAATGTCACATCATCCCATTCTATATCTGCTTTTGATATAGATAATACTGTTCATATCTCTAAGTAACATTTGCATTGAGTAAATAAATGAAAACTCATGAATTCTCATAATTTCTTTTAACTAACAATAGAGGACATTTTCTGGAATAATGTTTTCAAGTAGCTTACATTTAAATTATCTGATGCAGCCTTTATATACAATTAGAGTTTTAAACCCTGCTAAAATTCTAAAGAAATAGGACCATTATGAGCTTACTGAAAGCTACTCTTGTAATTTAGTCATTTACTGGATCCAAATGGAACACTGACCAATTAATCATTCATAGCGACTGACTTCAAATTGCATATGAAAAACAAAGGAGGTGAAAATAAAATCTTTAAAAAAAAAGAATATCGCTGTATTTAGAAAGACGAGTGGATATAAAATTCTGTTGCAATGAAAAGTCTTACCTGTGCCATGACTGGTTGTTCAAGTGGAACATTTTCACCTTCACTTGAGTTGAGAGCTAAAATCTTATCATAGACTTTCTCATCAAATGAGACAGTCTTTGTGTTGTCAAACACACTCAACAAATGTGCCTGAATTGTGTGTGAGTCACTGGCCTGACCGAGGATTTCCAGGAGAGCTGGATCAGATACAAAGAAGAATCTTGGAAAGACAAGACGTTTCTTCTCAAGGTAACCAGTCAAGGATTTCTGGCAGATTTCCAGCTGTTCTAACAAGTGTGGAAGTAACTGGCTAAGTGTGTCATCACCCACACAACACTGTACAACATTAGGAATTTCATGTGCTCTCTGCATAATCTTATTCCAGGATTTGTCAATATTGCTGAATCTTTTGGCTTCCTATAATGTCAAATGAAAACAAAATATATTAAGAATAAAGAATGTTTATGGAATAAGAATGTAATACTTTAGAATCCGAAAATTTAGTTGTAGCTTTGATTTTGTTTATTTCATTGTTTTCATTTTAATATCAACAATTTTACACCATGACAAAATGTATCATAAACTATATATAGTAATAGTAAAAGGTTAATTTACATACAGATTTTTTTATTTCAATGGAATTTAATGTCAGTGAAATTGTTTTATTTGTAAAACATTGAAACTTTAACCCTATGAAAATTTTTTATATTACAGTATATAAAATGTAAAAAATATCATTTTTGCCATGATAATCTAAATAATGTCAATACTTATTTGCTTAATTTGTTTTCTCTTTAATTCAAGTGGCCTTTAATGTTCTGTAAATAAGCTACATGTTTTATGATCACCTTAAAGAAATCAAATACTAACCTGTGGCAATTGCTTGGCAATGTCACCACCTACAAACACAGCTTCCAGGTAAATCCAGAGATTCTGTACCACCAGCCAATTCTCAATAATCTCAGTAGTACCAGTTAGTTTCTGTACCCATTCCTGGATTTGTGGTTTGAAGGGAGCATTGTATCTGTTACTTAGAAGGGCGCCCAAAACCATCAAGCTGTCTTCCATCAGCGCTACTGTCTCTGATGTTGTGTCACCCTTGAGCAAAAGTTCTCCTCGACTTTTGAAACCAGAAAACTGGAAGTCCTGTGCACTCCAATCTGAAACCACTTGTTTCAACTTTGCTTCAATGTCTTTCTCTTTCACGGCTGATATACACACATCCTACACAAGGAACAAGAAAACCGTATCATGTTTTTGAAACAAGAAGATATTTTTATTGAACTATGAATAAATATTCTCAATTTTATTCTCAATTTAAAGCAATAAAAGAATAAAATAAAAAATAACTTGATAAAATGACACTGGTAATGATATTAAATGAAAGAAAAAATAAATTATATAGATATATAAAAATTCAAAAGAATGATAACAACAAACTAAATCTAATGATGTCATACCTCAATGTCCTCTTTAAACTGCAAGAGAGGTGCTTCCATCAAGTTCCTCAACATAAAGTTATCAGCATCTACATCAAAAGAGTGACCTGTGATCTGAGAGATTCTCTCCCAATGACGTGGCATCATGGCTTTGTTTGCCATCATCTCAAGTAAAGGACAAGTCTCATTGAAGTCATCAATAGTTTTCTTCAATTCTTCATATGCTTGCCATTCCTTTAAGGCTTTTGGAAGTTTTCTGCACCTGAAAGAAAGTAATAATAAAAGTGTTTAAATTTGACACAATCTTTCTATTTGATAAACTGTTATTATCATCACATATATGTTCCGATTTGTTTTGTTGCGTTTTATGCTTGCTTTCTTATTTTCATTTTGTTTATTTTAGTTGGTTTTTTTTTCAGTTTTAGGAAGGATATAGATATTCAGATTTATTTGAAATAGTTGTGATTCAATTTTATCTGATAGGATACACACAATATTCCTTACTTGTTGCCAAAGTCAAGCAGTTCATTGTTGATCTTCTCAATGTCAATTTCTACCCATGGAATGTCTTGGTAACCACTGACATTTTCCAAGACAATGTTGTACAACTGGTATAATTTCTGTAGTAGATTCAACTCCTTGCGGATTCTCTGTAAATCAGGATATGGAGTGACAGGCAATCCGAACAGCTCTTCACCCCCAGAATAAGTAGTGAATTTCCGCCACAGTTCATCAAAACGAGCCTGGAAGATGTTGAGACGATCAGATGCTTCTCTTGGGTGAATACCTTGTTCCATAGGACCTCTGAAAAATGATTCAAATTCAAATGTAATTTTCAAACACAAATGGAGTCTAAAAGAATTCTTTGATACTATCTCATGTTCCAAAGTCCAAGTATCACTGCTATTTGTTATCATTTCAGAATTGGTGAATTTATTTACATATGGAAATAGAAGAATTGAATACATTATTCCATTTTAAACATCAGATAAAAAGTCAAATATCTTGACAATCCATTTGAAAATTTCCAAAAATTTTTAAAGACTAATTCAATATAACAGATCTACCTATCAATTATAAATACCAAATTATACTTACTTTACATCATAATCACCCACAAACTCATCATTATCTTTAATGAACTGTTCCACACCAGCCAATAAATCAGCTTTGAATTTAGGCTGAATTTCGAGAAGATGATTCTGGACTTGCTGAGACTGAGCAATGAGTTTTTTCCATCCATATGACAAAGTGTCCACTCTTTCTGCATTGCCATCATTGAAGAAAATATTGTATTTGTTAAGCATTGCATAGCTTTCTTCCATTGGTGTAATTGTCATGTCAATACGAATTTCAGCATTTCGTATCTCAGCCAATGAAGCCATATGTGATCGTACATCATCCAGATCTTTCACAGGGCGAGACAATCTCTTTGTCAAGTTTTCAATGAATTCAAGAATGTCATCCATCTCATGAGCACATTTTTCATTAAGAGCTTTAGCATATGCCATTTTCCAGTTTTTGGCCTCTGTAACCAATGCCATCTTCAATGGATCTGTTGTCAGAAGAGTTGCTCCAACCCTGAAACTTTGTGTCATGTCCTCTATTTCTGTTTCAAGTTTCTGAAAGATTTATTTTGAAAATTTACAATATTTCTACTCAAGGGACAAATGTCATTCTTATTATCATTCAAAGAAAATTGCTAGAAAACATTGATGTGGATTATTATCATGTTTAAAAACTATTGATAAATATTTCTGTGATATTTTGGAATAATCTCAGAACATTAATATAAACAGCAAACCCTTTCACACTACTGGGATTTTCATATATTACACACAATTCATAGATAAAGACTTAAATTTGTCTGTACCTGATAATATCTAATCTGGGCTTCAATTTCTGTTAGAATTGGATTTTCAGTCATGAATTCTTTCACTGTTGCCTCTGGTTCCTGAAATATGAAAAACATGTTAAAAAGTGAACAAAAGTAATATGACTGACATAATAAATCATCACAATAAACAAAAGTATAAGACAATCAGTAACTAGGTCCATTGCTAAGTTTTTTAACTATGTAAGACTACAAATTAAAGTGTGTGTGTGTTTATATATAAAAAATCATCCCTGACATGACTGAATGACTGACCTTGTCCCACAAATGTCTGTCCTTGGTGAAGAGTTCAAGGACATCCTGCACCTCCAGTTTATTCTGTGTTATAATGGAGTTCAGTTGGATGACAATTTTTGTCACATCTTTGTGCTCTGCAATGATTTTGTGCAGTGGTTTGATGATTGAGGTGGGCATCATTTTTGCACTTTCATCACCTTGCTCAGCAGCCATTTGTTCCATTTCCTGAAATATCATAATAGAAACCATTTAATTGAGTCTTGAGAAAATGGAAATATGAATAAAGACTTCACACCATAGATGACCTTTCTAGTTCAGCAGACTACTTTATTACTAATAATGAAAGTAGATAAAAGTAATAGTATCAAGCAAATCATTATGCTTGTGAGGTACATTTCATTTTTGTAATGCAATCCCTTAAACATATCCCATTTATTTCATCTACAGAATATTAAAGTATCAAAGTATCTCAGGTTTACACCCTTATTGTAAATTAGGTTTACACCCTAATGTACCTTAGATTTTCATCATTAATGTACCTCAGATATATACTTTTAATGTACCCAAGGTATAAATCTTTCATGTACCTCAGATATCCACTGTTAAGTTATGAAGGTAAAAAACAAAGTCTTAATAAGGATAAGGTATTTTAGATAATTGTGAAACTTGTTGGTTTATTATATACTTGTGGTTCACACAATAATACAATCTTATTTAATCAAATCAATACAAGTGTTAGACATTAAAATTTTACATACAACAATGAAATACATAGGTTTGCAACAAGTCTATACTGGTGACTCTTACTGAGAAACATCATGGAAACCAGCCACATCTGCATCAAATTTTATTTACCTTGTTCTTATACAAGCTATTTAAGGACAAAAGTTTTGTTAAAATGCACTGAAAATTCACACTTGATTGTTACTTATCAACAAATATATATAATAACTTTATGTACTTCTTCTCTGTAGCACTTAAACATCTCTAAGCCAATATGTGTACATGTTAAACATTTTCTCAACCTCAAAGACTGCTGCAAGTTTCTCATCCCTTAAGATCACACGAAGGACACAGCTCCTAATGTCCAAATTCACAGGAGATGCCAATACATGCAACTGGACCATAAACTCATTTGCATATTAACTGTGCACAAGAGTCTGGTCAATCACTTTTAACATCAATTTTGTCACAAGTGTATAATGTTAAGTAACAATTGAAAAGTAACATATTTAGCAAATTAGAAAATTTAAAATATCTTAAAACTCATAATTGGTGGTTTAAAGTCTTTTTGAAAATTAACTGATGAACCCCTGAAAAACAATGGACTCTACTATAAATCAATAATTTTAGTCAGTCCAAATGTGTCTTAAGGGGTAAATGAGTTTATGGAAGAAATTGTATATTGAATATTAACCAGGGCACTTTTTGATACATTTTATATGAAGGAGTACAGGAACAGTATGCAAAATACAGCTGGTTTACATGATTTTTCTTTTGTGTTATTTTTACAAGTTTATTTCTAACAATATACATATTACTAAATCATGTTGCATTCTCTATGTACATGCAAAGTTCCAAGAAACAGTTGCATTCAGCCGCTAGCAGGAACATTCATCTATGGTCAATTATTTATACATTTTCTGAAACCAGAAGCTGTAACACATGATAAGAGCCACAAATGCTGGCACCACCAACTGTCTCCACAACTGATATTACATACAACATACCAATATGTGGCATAGTTAAACATCAATATGCTTTCATCTACAAGCTGCCAAAAAGCCCCAAACTTTGAATACTCTGGTGGTAGTCATTATTAGTAAATAAAGAATATGAGTGTATCTGATTATCTGATATATCTATAAGAGCCAGGATCTAAAATCTAAATGCTATATATATTTGTATATGTATGTGTTTCTATCGGGTATTATGGAACCAAACAAGAAATTATGGGAAAAATATTTTCTAGGTTAAATCAGATGATGAAAAAACAAAAGTTGTTTCCAACATACCTGTCCACCCAGATATAAATAATCCCACTGCACTATTTATCATTTGTTTTGATAACTCTAATTTCTACAATCAGTGAGTCTCCAGTCTCTAGTGCATGTTTGTTTATTCTTGGTGGGGTTTTTACAACATATTTTCCTTAGAATCCATGTAATCAAACTAAATATTTTTCTATAGCATCAAAATTGACAAGTGAGATGATTTTTGCATTAACCATTTTCTTGGTGTTACAATTATTTAGTGAGTTAGATTATATTTTCTTGAGTTTGTAGTTTGCACAATTATTTTGATTCCCATACACACATATGCAGTTGACAAGCAGGTGTCATCATTCAAGATAATTTCATGTATCAAATCATCAATAATTTCAAAACATAGAAGTAAACACTTGAGTAAAACAAAACCTTTAGCATCCTTCAGCATGATGATGTCTTCTCTATCAGTCTATGGTAGAAACTGACCATATATGTCAGCTACTGAAAGTTTGGCCAATTATTTATTAGTTTGACAAAGTTCAGTCAATTGAAAACCAACTAACGCACTTAGAATTCAACCATGTGAACCTGCTTATTTAGTTTTGAGATAGAAATACTGTTGGATGAAAGGAAAAGAAATATTTTGAAAAGACAGCATAGAAATAGCATATACTGCTGCTACAAATGTGAAAGTTATTATCTGAATATATTTAGAATCTATTTCATAAGAGTGCAGCTGACCTTCACCTCTCTCCTAAAATACATTTTCCAAAGTTAACCATAAGAATAGGTATAACTTATGTTCACTTGCTTGCACTAAATGTAAATTGTATGATACCTGTAAAAATGAACTGAGACTAAGAAGATACAAAGTGGTCTCTGAGAATTACAAGAGAAAATCTTTGACAATCATGCACTTTGATTATACAGAATACTGAAAAATTCAGTAAAGAGTAAAACAATTTAAAAATGATAGAAAAAATCATTGCAGATAACCTTCAAGTGACATTGATTAATGAAATATGTCCTTGGACAAATATAATGATACATGTTCATTTCATAAACAACATTTCATAGAAACATAAGCTTGAAAGAAGAGTTTGAGTTGAAGCAATGGACCCCAATGTTTTTTTAGGTATTACAATTTAAATGAGAGAAAGACAAAGTTATTATTATATAACTGAGAACACGACAAAGATGAACAGATGAAAGAAAAGATGAAGACACAACAATACTTTCTGCAAGAGATAAGCAAGA
Source organism: Atrina japonica (assembly GCA_030159075.1). Lineage (NCBI taxonomy): Eukaryota > Metazoa > Mollusca > Bivalvia > Pterioida > Pinnidae > Atrina > Atrina japonica. Next base: position 1,033,461 of record BROG01000060.1, on the reverse strand, counting down.
GGCCAAATGGGACCTTACTGATCACCTGAGATCCTGCCAAACAAACCCCTAAACCAGGGATCATGAATCTTACAATTTATTTTCCCCTTAAATACCTTGGACATTCTATATATCAAATTTGAATAAAATTGTCCGAGTAGTTTTGAGTACTTGTAAATGCTTCAGATTAATAATATACAATGCACATTATCAAATGACAACAGATTGCAATAGGTCACCTGAGAACCATCACTTAGCTGACCTAGATAAGGATATATTGCTCTTCACTTTGATTTGTTTTGTCCTAAACTATAATGAAACATCAGAATATTTAAAGCAGAGAAGTATAAAAATAATATCAGTAGACCTAAATAATATAGATAGGAGGAAAATATTACTCCTCAACAGAACTTGCAAATTTGTAAATCAGAAAGAAAATGTTCTGGTTATAAAATTTTGAAATGAAATGATTTGATTTCTTGAGTGATGATCCCTGTAACACATGAATAACAACATAGCGTTGTGCAGTTAGTCTCAATGATAGGGACCAGTAGCACACACAAAGGAATCCATATTATATATTGCAGTTTTAGCAGTAGATAAAATCTACCTTTCCATGGCCAGTCTTTTGTTGGCTCTGTTTCAGTAACAGAAAAAAGTATCTCATTTATTTGTCCAATAATTAAGTTGAATAATCATGAGTGACAATTCCACTTCAACAAAGAAGCAATAAGGAATTAAAACAGATTTTATTGATTTCAATATCTGTCCTTGCAAACTAACAATGAGAATAAGTACAAGTATGCTATAAGATGCGAGAAAGTTATATATAATAAAAAGTTAACTTTCCAGAATTTAAGTGAAAACAAGATATCACGGTAGAAAATTTTATAATCAGTTTTTAAGGATGAATTTACAACACAACTTTTCTTAGACATTAAATGATAAAGAATTGATCCTGATGTAATATACAGTGATATGTAATATACAGAGTGACCCATACATTGACAAAAAAACTACAATAGTATTTTACCTTTTCCTGGGAATGTAAGTGAAAATATATATGTAATCATGAAATAATTTCTGCATAATAAAACAGTTCAATGCTTAACAATAATGGAAAACAACATTTTCCCGGGATAAAAAATGGTGAAGAAACTATACAACTAAGACTAAATCTGCATGTTGTAAAGAATTCCTATTGCAGTAATATGTACAGGAAGTTTGACTGACTATATCTACAGCATTATTTTCTAAATATAACTTTACTAACTTAACTACCAGTGGTTCTATTTCTGTGATACAGTTACATCTTGTACAGACTTTATGATTAATCAGGCAAATTTGTTTGAATGGTGTTTTATGCCAAACATCCATTTTTCAGTTATAATGGTAGCGCCAAGTTTTTAATCTGTTCATGCTTGTTTTATTATTTTTATATTTTATATATACATGTATTCAATCTTCCATGAATTGACATCATTTTGGCAAATATTTAAAAAAAAAATGAATTTATCGTTTGACATTCAAACTTATCAACAAAATGAATTTCAATCAAAACAGACTGAAAGGCATTATTTAAGGTATATCATGAATAAAATTTGTATAAGAAATAAAAGGTAATTTATGAAAAATAATCTAAAATCAAAGTCCCAAGAGCTGTACAAAATGAACCATGTATCTTCATGCATATTCCTGAGACTTTCCCCTGACCATCTTGTAATTATCTCATATACCTGTATCCAATATTTTCAGACAAGACTTGTAAATATCCATCAGGATTGCCTAGAATTACCATAGGTAAATAAATAAATCATATTCTAATTCATTATATATATATGCAAATATGATATTAATGAAAAAAAAAAAAATGGACAAAAACTATAAACTAAAAACTGTAAAAATGGGCAAAACATGGGTAGGAAGAAATGGAAAAAAGTACTTATAGATTATTTCTGAACAAAATAATTTTTTACGAGACCTGCAAACTTGATCAGCATACTTGGATTATTTTACAAATAAACAGAAAACAAAGACATTTATCACTTTACTATCTAAAGTTTTAAAGAAATCAAACACAACTAAGTATTGTGAATAATTTACGAAATCTTTAGCATATTTACAATTTAGAAAAAATAATGCTTAAGAAAATTTGGTGTGTTTTATTCATTATTTTTGGCATTGGTTTAGTTGAAATAATTTTGTTTCTTGAGTATAAACCAAACATAACATTCTCAAACCAATCTAACCAACAAGGTATTATTAGTGCTAGTTTAAATATTTGCCTCTGCATGTAATACAAACTAGACAAACAGATAGAAATGGTTACAGTGTCATTGAGTTCTTAAGATTTTATGGGGATATTTTAGATCCTATTAGAACCATTTCACTGTCTGAAATTCTATAAATGTTTTCAAAAGATAAAAATCACAATCACAGCAAACAAAGAATGGACCAAGAGTACACCTATCTTACCTTCTGTTGTTGTCTTTGGTGGTGTATTAGATGATCCCATTGTGGGATGTCTTGGGAGGTCTTTAGGATCAACTGTACTGCCTTGTTAAGTGCAGACTGTAAGTCATCTAGATTTGGTTTCATTACAACATTTGGTATTGCAAGAACAATGTCTGCATGGAAAAGTGGTGACTTGATGTCAATTTTATCAGCATCCTTGCTGTATTTGTTGAATGTTTGCAAACGCCTCTTGATAGCATCCAATGACAATCTTGTGCCTGTGTTAAAGAATTCAAGTACCAGTATAATTCATTTTCTAAAAATACCATAAATTACAACATAAATTTTCTATTTCCTCATTTAAATCATATAGATAATTAGTAAATTAGTTAAGTTAGGAATGATTAGTTAGATATTAAAATTTCAAAATTTTTAAATATTTGCTGAAATACATGATATTTTTCAAAAGAAATTATTTTAAACTTTACTGACAAAAATCAAGTAAGATTTCTGATTCATTTTTTACTTGTACATAGGACCACTAAAATGATATTGTTCTTACATTTGACAAGTGCTTCAGTGTTTCTCTGTGTGAAATGGTTCAGCAAGGCATAGTAGCAATCTGTCTCCATTTGTCCCTCTCCCTCTAGTAAATCATTTTTCTCTTTCTCCGTGAGGTTACCTTTCATGGTGTCAACAAGTTCATACACAGCTTTCTCCACTAACTGGCTCTGACTAGAAAGTAATAAAACTCAGTTCAACTCCAGTGAAATGGAACAAAACAATCTTAAATCTATTTCTACACACTATAGTAAACCATCTATAGCATGAAATATGAAAATTATATATGCAAACCATTTGTAATGTCAAGTATCATTATTCCCATTATTCATGTAATAAAGTTAAACAGTTACTTACACAATTCAATCGACTACAACACAGAAATAGTCACAGAAAATTCAATATAAATGCAAAATATGATTTTGAAACAAACAAGAACTAAACAAAATCCTACATTGCAAGCTGTTTGGAGGCAGAATCAACAGCACTGCTAGTCAACTCTAAGAATTTCTCCATAGTGACAGGTTCATCTTCTGGAAGATCACACAAGGCAGTTAGAGACATTTCATTCAGAACTGCCTCAACACGACAGTCGAGGATGTCTGTTACAATCTTTGACAGCTTCTCTAAATCCGTCATTACTCTGTATGAGTTCTTAATGTCTGTAAAACAAAATTAAGTGTAATTTCAATTTTTTGGCTACAGTTTTACACCACTATCAACCTAGAGTATATTTTACATTAATCTTTCACTGAAAATTTGTATGTGCAGTGTAATCTGTCAATTTCGAATCATAGTGGGACCAATTGAAATATTCAAAATAGACAGAGTTTGGATTGTAAAAATTTTGGGTTGAATAAAAAAAACAAAGATATAAGCCATAATCAATTAGGTGTACTGTTTTAAGACTCAAATATATCATATAACACTACCATTCTGTAAATGACCAAGTGAGAAATGAGATAAAGATGAGAATAAATTCAATTTTATTTGCAAAGCAGTTATATATTTTGTTCATGATCATTATTTATCTCTTTAAATGACCACATGTAAACAGTAAATGGTCATAGGCTTGGGTTGAGTTTACAAGATTTGATCAGAATACAGAGTCTCCAAATAAGTAATCCTGTGGTATGGGTTCAATTGTATGTTTGGAATTTGGATTGGACAAGGTTCGGAATCCAAAAAAAAGTGTATACAAGTAATAGTGAAACGTGTTGGGACTAAACTATAAGATCGGATTCAATTAAATATCAGAATACTCCAGATATGGAATGGACAGATTATACTGAATGTACACATATGCTGCATTTTACCATTTTATCACATAATCAAGTTTATATGCTACAGTAAAGGATACATAGGATGAGTATTTGTACCAAATATGGTTGGCCACTAAAGTTAGCTGAAAACTAAAACTTACAAGTGTCTACATTCAGTGATGTCCAGGTAAGAGATATGATTCCTGGAAGAAGAGCTTCCTCTACTCTATCACAGTAAGATTTCATTGGTGGTTGAAGAACTGTAGGAATTTCATCTTTGATTCTGTTGTACTCTGCCAACATCTCTCTCAGTCTAAAATGTAAAATCAAAATTAAAAACAAATCATCTCAAGCAGAATTGCAAGAAATCTAAATGAATTATCTCAACAACTTTAATCAACTTAATAGTTTCTCAGACGTCCTATAGTAAAAAACATATTAATAGTAACTGAATTAATATTAATCTTCTTAAATAAAGCCATCGACTTTAAGGCCAAATATGAGAAAAAAAAACCAAATAATCCTAAAACGGAAGAATGAATATATACTTTTGCCTAATTATCAATTAATCTGTTGATATTCTGATTTGATTCAATCATGTTTTCACTCAAAATTAATACAGTTTTAAAGATTTAAATCATAATGCAATTCTACATATAAAGATACATTTCTGAAAACAGTGGCATATGTCAAATGAAAACACCCACTCAACACTGTTGGATTTTATTTCTTCTTCTTTCACAATGAGCTCCTTTGCAGTTTCAGGTACACCTAATCCAAGTGCTTGAAGACATTTAGATTCCTGAATCAATTCCATGATCTGAGGGTCAAAGTTAACATAGAGTTCATTTGACTCTGGGTGTCTTATAAGCAATGAAGCATTGAGTCCTCCCTTAGCGGATTCAACTGCACGATACCAACCTCTATGGTAAAGCATCTGAAATAAAAAAAGGATTACAGTTACTTACAATGTTTTCAAAATTAAGGTTATACAGTGACATTTAATACTAGTGACTCATGGTCAAAGGACTTTTGGGGAAATTTGTTAAGATATTAAATTTTACCTTCATCTTTAAAATTTCAAAGAATCTGAAAATGAATTTACTGTTTCTGTATCTACAAAGGTTAAAAACTATCTCACTAATCAATACAAAAATTAAGATTGTATAAATCAAATAATCATACAAACCTCATATTCTAACAAGACACCAGCCATTTTGTTGTAATTTCTTACAATCTTCTTAGCTTCAGGATGCTATAAAAACGTAAGAAATAATAATATCTAAATGACCATATATACATTAAGTTATACCAAATTAAATCAACTTCATAACAGATATTGAACACACTATTTTGTCAGTACAAGTAATTATTGAATTGCTTAATAAAAAGTTCAAATTAATTTCAAAAATCAACTTGAATGAAGGAACCTAAAGTAAAAGTTCTATATTTAGCATACCTTCAGAATCTCTGGCTTTGTATTAAACACTTTCATTGGATGTTCAATCTTTCTGTACAGCTGTCTAGACCAGGCAATTCTTCCGGCAACTGGTGGCAGATTTCTGGGGATCAATGGTTCAGATTTGAACTTCTGGTATAATTTTCTAATGGATTCGAGATCCTTCCCATAATTCAACAGTACTTTCATATACTTCTCGTTCATGTCTAACTCAGCACCACCAATACTTTCAAACTTGGTAAGCAGCTCTACAGCTTTTTCAGTCTATAAGAAATCACAATCTATATTAGTCATCTCATTCCAAACATTGATTTACACTGTTACTGTAAATAATACACAGAAAAAGTATATTGTTTATACAATCATACAGTGGATAACTGGAAGTATAATTTATTTTTTTGGGGGGGGGGGGTGCAGGTGCACCTAAATATGAGAACAAAATTAGAATGAAGAGCATGATTTTTTAATACATGTAAATTACTATTAGAAATAAAATAAGGTCAAATTTTACATGGACAGGGCTCAACAATCAGGTTTGTCTGGTTGTCTGAGACAACTCCATTTTACAATTAGACAAGTAGATATCTATTAGACAAGTAGATATTATTTCTCACTTGTCCAAAAGGACTAGTAAAACAGTTGAAGACAAAAATGAATTCAATGCATATACTTGTTGAAATACAAAATATCGAAAAGTGAAATGAATTGAAACAAAATGCTGATTTCAATACTACTTGTCCTGGAAATTTTCATGACTGTTGACCACTGATGGTTCAAATATGTTTTATGTTGTTAAAAGAAGACAATGAACAGGAGTGATTTTATATTCCAGGGATACCATACAGTGTGGATGAAGTAAATAAAATATTCGTAGTTCCTATGCGTGTGTATTTATATGCAATATATAAAACTCAAATAAATTAGAATGAAGCATTTTACTGTATGTACTTATCTTGCCATATTATTTATGTTAGAAGATTTTTCAACATATAAATTGCTGTATTTTCATGACACAAATGTTTGACAACAACTCATTATACTAATTTTTGTGCTATATAAATTCATTATCTTGAATTGTTGAAATGTGTCATATTACCATAAATCTCATTTTAAGTTTTTTCATATGATCCTATGCAATCTGTGAATGTTTTACCTATATATATATAGCTTTACTTGAACAGCTGACAGCATTATTACAAACTACATACTAACATCTTCTAACACAGAACTCAACAGGTGAGATTTTGACAATTCATAGTATACAACAAGTCATTTCAGGTGAAAATTCAGGTGATAAATAGACCAGCATGTGACCAACATTTTAGGCAACAACATATGATGCACTATTCTACAGGCTAGTTCACATGACAGCCCAACGCTCATAAATCCGGTATGTGAGAACATATTACTTTTCTACTCTACACTAAAGTTTATGTGATAATAAGCTTTTAAACTTGACCATTTTGGTGAAAATGCATTACTCGCAATTTTACAGATTTTTGTGAGCCTAGTCTGAGTATGTTGTGGTAGTGTACCAACTTTTCCCATTGAATTTGAATGATGTATTATGCCACACTGTACAATTTTTCAGTCATATGGTGGCAGCCAGTTTTTAGTGGTGGAGAAGAGAATGTGGTAATGTACTGGAGAAACCACCAGTCTTTTCAAAGTAAACTGGCAAACATTCTTAAAAATCAGCTTAGGTTCCAGCGGGACTCAAACCCATGCTGACTGTAGGTGAGACACGTGATGCTTTAATCAATCAGCCATGGATGCTCCAAATAACTTAACCCAAAAGGCAAATCAGTACCAAAGAAACATACAACAATTTGTTTCTACATTCTACGTTATACTACAAGAGTACGTAGTTATATTCAGAGGATGACAATAGTAAAAGAGCTTTCTATTGCAGTACCTTTTGAAATCTAAAAGAAGAAATACAAAGACACATTTTTTCTACTTTTTAAGAGAGAGGATACATTAAACTGTAAACTGTAAAGATAATGACAAAACAGTCTAAATTTTCAAATGGAAAGGACATTGAACACTATATCTTGGTGGGATGACAAATTTTGACACTAATAATTGGGACTTTAAATGATGTTTTCACTGAAACTAACTTCCATAATGAATGAAATGAAAACACTTCATTATTTTTGTTTTTTAATTTACCTGTAATTGGACTGGGATCTGGCATAATTGTTATAAAGATTGGGTTCAGTTCATGAAATATTGTGACGCAAGAAAAACAACAACAGCTGACTCATTTTGAGGTAAAATTGTATTACATCAAACTCACCTTTAAATCCTGTCAATCAGATATAAGTTAGTAAAAAGTATGTATAAGTAAAATTACAAGTTATTCAGGTATTACATTTTAAAATATCTGAGATAAATAAAAAGTCAATTATTATAACATTAAAAAAATATGAATGAGTTTCCGATTATTTTTGTTATATAGCAGACATAAACATATTACACATATCACTGCCTCTTTAAATGAGGTATCAACTTACTGATAGTGATCTGGAGAACCAGTTGTCCATAAAGAGCTGAATATTTTGTCGTAGTGCATCAATTTGACTGCGGAATTCTACGTAATCAATATCAAACTGAAAGTGAACAAAACACATTATTAACATCAAACAAGATACTACCTACTAAATCTGGATGCAATTTGCTCCAAGAATTTTTAGGAAAAAATATTAATGTACAAATTTAATGAATGACACTGCAAAGAGAGTGATGGCTATATGTTACAATCAGCAAGAAACATGGCAACTTAAAACTCTACAAAATTACTACAATACATATTTCTTTTTCAAATATTTGGAAAGTATTTTTGTGTTTTATTTGCTTTTACCTCAGCTTTCCTGTGGTCAAGAATGTCATAATTCTTCTTTTTTGTGGCATCCATGATTGTCTTGTATTTGACAGCAATAGTATCAATGCCTTCAATCTTGACATTTCCAAGTCCAGAAAAGGTCTCCATTGTGTTAACCATATCTGCTATTCTCTCCAGACGCTTACAGAAGGTGTCAAACTTTCCAAATATGTAGTTCTCACTATAACAGAATATGTTGTCAGAGTAAATCAAACAAAACAATAATGCATCAATTATGTAGTAAATATATACATGTATATCATTTAGCTATGAGAAGTAAAATATTTTCCAAAGAAAAATTCTTCCCAATCAAAAGTAATGCATACACTATATTGTTTTTGTTTGAATCTTTTATTCCACATTTATTTGTGAAGTACAAGAAAATTACCTTGTTTTCAATGACATAAGGAATGATTATCAAATGTTGACCTACCTGAACTCAAACTGCCTTTCATTTGGATTCTCTCTGAGCTTTTCCTTTGTTCTTTGAAACTGCTTCTGATATTCTTCATTGAGTTGGATGCACTCATTTAATCTCTGAAGAAGGGCTGGTCTGTAAAATTTTGAAGAAAGCAATATCAATGCCAGTTATTTCCCCTTCATCAGTTATTAGTATCTCAGAATTTAATTGCAGTACAAATTTTATCAAGTTTTACCAGTATTGTTTATAGGTTCTGCATAAATTTTTTTTAGAAATTCAGCGCACACATAGAAGTTAATGTGCTTACCAGTGCTCTAGACATTTTGAATTCACTCAGTAAAACTATATTGTACTCTACCTAGGGAGATCCCAAATTCTGCTAATGTCCCTGTTGATGTAAGCTTTACATGTGGTTATCATTTGGTTGGTAACTTTGACAAACAAGGATGTCATTCTTTCGGATGTGTTGTAGTATTGTGAAATACTGTATATCATTCTGATAGCATTCATCAAACTTGGGATATGTTCCACCATCAGGGCCTAGGTACAGATTGAAATAAAGAAATTATTCAAATCTTTATTTTATCAAATAGAAAATTAAAAAGTTAATGATAGGTCACATCATAAAATGTAGCTTACATTTTCTGAGAAAGACTGAATATCTGGCACAAACTACTTTTCTAAATCATTTTAAGCATTGCAAAAAAATAAAAAATAAATTTACTGACAAATAGGGCTGCAACGATACACTGTAATGATGATACGACACGTATTGAAATTCACAGGAATAAAACAACTAAGTTGAAAATTCAATAATGACATCATTGCATTTCTGTGCACTTACTTTTAAAAATAAAGTTTTTGTTTCACATATCCTGTTTATTCTGTTTTGTTTACTTTTAATTCAACTAAATGAGATATATCCTGTTAAATAAATTAGTGATTACATTTGTGGAGAAATATATTTGAGAAGGAACATCATATTTCAGCTCTAAAATGTTAAATCTATTTTCTGAAACCATCAGATTCCACCTAACTGAAAGGTCATAAATAAGTCACAAGAAACTGAGCTATTGCTTTTGAAATAGCCTTGGCCCTCGGCGAATTAATTGACAACTTTGTGTTCAATGACTGTTGCAAACTACGTTGCCCCTGTGAATCTATGATTTATTTTAATTTTAGGCTTTGGTTCATAATAATTAATTTACGTCTAGATGATGCCGTTTCATGTCAAACGACAAGTTTTGTAAGGTATATCCATGTTACAGAGACAACAAGTGGTGCGAGTTTTTCAAACTTATGTTGAGCTTCCTAGCATTTGTAGCTTTTTGTACCACGGGGCCTAAGTACGTTCGTTTTCCTCGTGGGTGAACTGCTTTTCACCATGTTTTTGGTTTACTGGTAAATCGGAAATAGAGTATACAGAGTCTAAAACCGGAAACAGATAAAGCCGGAAAATATCATGGCATAAAATCAATGTACCATGTATCGTACCAAAGGTAAAATACCGCGATGTATCGTAGTTCGGTATATCATTGCACTACTACTGACAAACAATATTTACAGACATGTGATACTTACAGGCGTGCACTTTACAAGTGGACCAAAGAATTTGTCCAGAGTGTACAGGTATTTCACATTATCTTTTGCCTCATTTGCAGCATCTGTAATTCGGCCATCCTACAAAGTCAAATTAATTTAAACATCATCAATAAACTGAGAAATTGGAGAGATTGTGTAAATAAGTGGATTAATATCATTATCAAATAAACTGAATTATTAACTTCACAAATTTTTAACAATGAAACAAGTTTGAAAATAGAATAGCCTTGCAAGATTAAACAGAACAAGTAATCATTATTATTATTATTATTTTTTTAAATATATTTACCAGTTCTTTCCATTTTCTCAGTGATTTGGATTTGGCCACTTGTAGGACTCCAACTACAGCTTTAACACGTGTACTCTTCATTTGCTCTAGCAAGCTGTAAGTACGACAGTACACAAAATATACTTACATTGTCAACATAGAGTAGTTGTGATCAACAATCTCTTACTAAAAATCTAAGACAAGCTTAAATCTGAATTCATAATTAGCAAAGGTAACTAAAGTTCTTTACAGATTCTCAAAAGCATAAATTTGGTTTCAATAAACATGGATCCTCATCAAACATATGAGACTGGGACAATAAAAATTTGAATTTAGAAAAGTAGGGTCAAGAAAAAAAAGAAAATTGTAGGAGATACAAAAATAAATGATGATCAACAATAAATGGAAGAATATATTTGATTCTCTAGAATATCTTAATTTAAAAGAATAGTCCTGATACAGTGCTTACTTGTTGAATTTTGCCATTCTACTCTTCCAGTAACTCAACTCAGCAGTTGGGCCAATATCATCAGCTTCTCTTCTCATCTGTTCACTTTCTGCAAGCACCTGTTCAATTTGTTTGGACCAGGTAGCTAACAAATTTTCAAATTTCTCCAGATATTCTGTGTTTGAAGCTGAAAAAAAAATCAAAGCAAATCAGATTTACTGTAATCAATTTGCAATTTTATCAGAAACACAAATATTGAATAAGAGTAAGTTTTTTTAATACATACATGTATTTTTTACCCTGACAATAATAATTAAAAGAAAATATGAATCAACATCTAACTTATGAAAAAATATGAAATATTATCTCTTCTGACATAGTTTATTATGTTACAAAAGAACAATCATCCAAATAATTTGCTCTGAACTTCTCTGCTAAAAATGAATGTAATAAAGAGAAAAGATAAAACCCAGGTCAACTAAAGCATCATAATTCTATATTAAGGCTGATAACATTTTGTATAATTCACAAAGGAACCTATTCATTTTTATTCCAGGAATAGTAAATGTTTTAAAAACCTCACAAATTCAATTTAATACACGTTTTCAAATCTACAATGTAAAACAATTAAATTACCAGCCGACTGATAATCTGCAGGTGAGGCAAATGTATCCACAACATGTCCTATGCCGTTTTCAGCCAAGGTGACCTGTCCTTCCATATTGTCTACTGCTGACAATAGATTAGCAATAAATTTCTCCAACTGTTCCAGGAACTCATCCACCTGGGCATTTTTGTTGGGTTTTTCATTGGTCTCACCACCTTCCTCATTCTCTCCACCACCACCACCTACTTTAATTACTCCCCACTGTTCTAAGGATTTCAAGGCAGGTAATACGATCCTTGATAGGTACTTTTCAAATCCCTTTAGTACTTTTCCTCCTGTGCAGTCCATGCTACCAAAGTTGACTTCTTGAGCCACATTATTGGGAGTAATGGCTTTGTTGGTTGTCCTCAAGAAATATAGACACATTCCATTCAAACCCTGTGAAGGCAAAAACAAAGAAGAAAATAAAACCTTGCATGGACTAGATGTTAGTTTCACCACTGAAAATAACGTGTATTTTCTTAACAACTCCTCTTTCGTAAAATTTTACACATTGAAACAAATAGCACATTTTGTGTATATGTTATTTAGTGTGTATGTTGTAAGATATTCTACTATTGGTATGTTTAGCTACTTTAAGTAGATTTTTTGAGTATCATATTTGCATCTCTGAAATTTATTCAACATCCAATATCTGTGCATTTGTTTTGTAAAATATTAGCTGTAATATGTGTATCTTTTTAAGATGGTATACACCTTCCTTATTTCATTTAGCATTTACACTTTGTAAAATACTAAGACATAAATTTTACGTCTATAAAAGACATTACATGTTTGGTATTTAGGTTCTATTAGTCACAGAGAATTTCTTTCATGGTATAAGCAAACTATTTTTGTCATTGACAAATGCTTTTATAAATATTCAGTAATTTAAAAAAGATTATTCAGCTAATTCCATTCTTTTCAAACCTGAAACTTTCCATTTCTTTGCCATTCAAAGGTATATACATGTATACTGTTAGGTTTTCATTTTTTCAAGATTTGTAAATATTTACTCAAGTAGATTAAATAGATGATTGGAATATGTGTATATGTAAATACATATACACTTATCAATCATACAAGCTACCTAGATAAACATTTTTCTTCTCATTTACATATTAGTCTTTCTTAAGCAAAGATACTACATGCAGTTGCCTACTGACCAACACCCTTTCATCTTAGAATGAATCGACAAACAAACTGATCAAAGACCTTGTGCACAATTGCATTTATGTCAGCTGCATAACTGTAATACATTGGATATTGTCATACAAATTTCAATGAAGCAATTGAAAGAAACAATATAGATTGAAATGTAATTGCTCGGTGCATGAAGGTCAATATTTCTTTTCATCTGACCACTAGTATTAATGTGATAGTAATTAGAGTCACCTGCTTTACCTGCTGTTAGGTCCAATATTGGTATGCAGATAATTGCCATTTAAAACAGGCAGTCACTCGTGTGATCAGATGTTTCCAAATGAGATGATACAATATAACAACCAATTACAGGTATAATTGTAAATGTCGACAAATATCTAATCAATTGCAGCAAAATATATCTTAATTTGATCAAAGCATATCTGGATTACTGGTGTTGTCAATGTAAAATGCTAAAATATGAGAGTCAATTCTGCGGTCAGCCAAGTAAAAGTAATTTCTCTTTTGTCTGACAGTGAAAATTGTTGAAGACAAAAATTAATTCAATAAAAATTATAGGAAGCATTGTTGACTGAAGCGAAGCCAAGGTCAACAATGCTTTCCAAGGGGTGAAAATATCCAATATCAATAAGATTTTATTATAATGAGTGTCATATTTGTTTGCTTTAAAGTTGCATTCCTGGGACATTATTGTAATTTTCTGGATGTTATTGTAATTTTTAACATTTTCAATAGAAATCCACTCCTAACAAAAGAAAATGAAAAAAAATAAATTTAAAATTCTATATATTAATGGAGTTATTAAGGGGATCCCGTAGGAATTCTTAAATTTACCGTGTATGAGAGGTATAAAGGGTGTGCTTGATTCACTGCGAGAATACTGTTCCGGCAGTCTCAGAACATGTTACAATCGAATGTAAGAGGGCAGGAAGTAGTTATTTCAAAGATGTTTATAAAATTTGCATAATTCATGTAAGTTTATGGCTAATTGCTTGCCCAGGACAGTGCATTTGACTAGTGTTCCAATTGTCTGGATTGTTCTGGATAGTGAAATGAACACGCTCAGTCGAGGTGTCACCTTGTGACTGGCAACACCTTACAGTTTATAAATAGATCAATGTGTTAGGTGTTTTCCACGATTCATTAACTAATTAGTTGGAATGGGACTTTGAAAATACAACAAAAGTTCATACGAATATACGCATTGAGATATTACAGAAAAGTTTATTTATGAATATTACTCCCCAGAATGTGGCTTTAATATATTACCATAGATATTTTACATCTCAACTATTATCCATACAAAACAAATAGCCTACAAACGTTTTGGCTATGATGAAAAGCTCTCACTTGCATGAACCGTAGTTGCATAACCTTGTTGTATGTGACATTTCTGTCAACCAATCAGATAACGAGATTTTAACAGAAGTGCACCATAATAACTTTAAATGTTTCACTTGATTTTTGGAAAAGTAATTTTTAATATTTTGTTACATAGATGTCTTGTAGGAAATTGGAAATTTTCATGATTGTTGACACCTACCTATTTCAATGTTTAATTGCCATCAACAATTATATATTCATTATAGTGCACCTACTTTCAATTGAACATTTTTATTTGTGGTTCTGTAACTTCTGATAGCAAAATGATGCAGATTTTAAAAAATTGGAAATGTCACAGTAACTGAATGTCCCTTGATATAATATTTTTGGAATTTTTATTATCATACCATTTAATGTGACAGGACTGTGGAAGGTAACTATAAAATTCACAGACTGAAATTAAATCCTTGAAATCAAATTCCGCCACAAAGAAATACAACCATTTCTCTATGTTAGTTCATATTTGTGTTACAAAGCAATCAGAATATGGCAAATAGTTTTTGCCATTTGCATTATTTAAAGTAATTGTACAAGTAGTCCATGTTACATGACCATTACATATCAGCAGACACACAGATCAATACTTCACTTGTGGTAAAGTCTGTAGGTAAGGTGGAACCATGGTATCTACATTATTTAAACTCAATTACACTGTGTTATTGATTCTCGGAGATCTTTAATCAAGTTCTTAGTGTACTTGGGACTGTAGTTAGGGCATGAATTAAGATTTTACCAATAATTAAGATTTCTACTTCTCATCCTTTTCAAGTGTGTAATCCAAGAATGTTTCAAAATGATAACCAAAGGGAATACAAATATATCAATTAGATATTTGTGTACTTGTACATTAAAGCAAACTGGAATCAACAATCTACTGACCATGATCTTTTAATATATACTTTCAATCTTTTTTTTTATTAATTATCTTTAGAAAGAGAATAAATAGATCTACAGCCAGAAAAAAAAAGAAAGAAAGAAAAATCAATGTCTGGAACATGGCAACAATGAACAGCGATGTTCTCTGAAGTTCATACAGAGACAATAACACTTAACACATTAAAAGAAATTATGTGGTAAGGAAAAGCGACTACCAATAGCATCATAGATAATCAATACTACAATGTAGGTGCTGAAAAGGAAGTTAATGACAATCAAATCTCTATCAATATCCAAAACAAACACCCAAAGCAAATACTTTTATCTTCTTTTCTGTCATTCCAATAAACCTCATTAGCAAATTTCAAAGTTAAACGTATATCAATGTTAAAAAAAAAAGAATTTCTTGAAAGGACCTACTAAAGCAGCAGTATTTATTTATTGCAAGATGCAGTTTTCCCGGGAACTCTATAACTAGCGCACTTGACTCAGTTGATAAAGCATATATCCAATTATACACGCCATAATTGCAGTATTTCACAAATTGTTTTTGAGTTTTTATTTGATTTTTATCTTCGTTTTATTTCTTTGTCGTATCTTTATGTTTTATTGGTTACATTTATCGTTCTACAAATGCTAGTGTTTCTGTGATACAATGTAAATGAACAAAAGTGTGCAAATTTGTTGATTCAATATACATCTATACCTGTATGCCAAAAAGAGAAAAAAAAATTAGGATTATGACCTAACTTGTTGAAAACAATGGCAACCTATTATAGACAATAAACAGATATAAAAACAAGGAACTTCTCCTGATTTAACCAGATATGCTGGACTGTTGTTTATGAGATAATAAAGACATTTCTGTGGACACCCCAATCAATACCATCAATGAAATAAAAATCTTTAAATACATTTTACCAACACATATAAACTGATATGTACATGTTAGGACATATCAAATGGTTACTAAAGTTCTGACACAATAGAATTTGTAAAACACCATTAGGGCATTTGTTCTTTTGTTTCCACCGTCTTGCATAGAGCAGTCATTTAAATTGCCTTTACTGGATAACATGTAATGTTTAACACATAACATTTGTAGATTAATATGTGGTAGCTTCACTCTTGATTGCACTATTTAATAGTACCAGGGAGGGAGAGAAATAGAGAGATATAAATTCCAGTGAAAATGAAACATTAACAAAAGTCTGGAAATCTCTAGAATGAAAAGATCTCCCATAAATGAATTACAAGTTTTCCCGTTGCTGACACACACAAATTTTGTACATGTCAAAATATAACAAGCATTTATGAGTACTGATTCATCAACACATGTTCTCTACCTGTGAAACCATTATCTATATAATATAAAACTTTCCCCAAAACCTTGACAAGACAATACCCAATAGATACCCCCAAGTTTCCCTGGTAGGGGATTATAACAGACACAGTTGGTCAATCTACATATAAACACTATTAGATCAAAGATTTAGGTAAAATCAAGTTATACATTTATCTTTAAATAGTAAGTTAACTCTTAATTCAACTTAAATCTAACTTTGAATCAGAAAAGCTTTAAATTTCCAACTATTCAAAATGTAAAGAAAATATTCCTCCATACTTTTTTATATATTCTGAATTCATCAATCAGTTAAGGAACAGAACAAATTCATGTTTTAACCTTAGCTATCAAGTAACATGTTTGAGCTACATGTAGATATACCAAAGATCAATATACTAGTAAATGACTACTCAAATAAAACATCAGAAGTATCAAGTCACCTGAATCCTGTCCCTACGGTTTTTGAGCATTTAACAGGGGCCAGTCTTTCTCATTTGATAATGAAGCCCTATCCTTTGGGTATACTCCCTATCAAATTTGTTTGAGATCTGTTCAGTTCTTTTTCAGAAGTCATTTACAGAAAAAATCTTCAAAGGCTCAATGAACCCAGCAATGTGACTTTTTGTAATAACATTTCATTATCAAGCTTAATATGAATCAGATATTTTCAAGACATAAAAAGCTAGATACGACTGTAATATTAGTGTATTGATCATATTCCATACACATTCAATAACTACAATATCAAGTTTGATCACGATACCAAATATAACAAAATCATAAACCTTATATCAATACAAGAATGCTATACGATTGAAGAATGTTCAATTTAAAAAGACTTTAAATCAAAAAGACCTTTAAAAGATTACTGGTAAAGAAATAGGAATGATGTCATAGGTAATTACATTAAAGCATGACAAAGTAACATGTGATAACATTTCTAATTTAAAACCCACTAGTGACAGTGGTCCAAAAATTATGCCAATTTATAGCACCAACAAAGCACTCATTTTCTTGTATAGTCACCATCCCCCCTTCCACCCTGGACAAAAAGAACCAAAAAAGCAAACAAAAAACATACTTTACAGGTGTGTTAAATATCTCTTGTTATAGCCCGATAAATTATATTGCACTGATACATGTAATTAAATGGAATGGCTACTTCAACACGTTTAAAATTTCCACTCATAATTTCAGGTTGTATTGTGTGATCATGATATAGATCAATTGTCAAACATGTGGAATTTTTATATATTTAGAAATACACAGATGATAACTCAACATGAAGACATATTAAAGATGTATATGTAAAAACATGACCATTACGTTCCATGTCAGTATGGAATATAGGTTACTATTCTGAGGAATTTTATTATAATTGCAATGATGAAAAAAAGTGATGAATCTGTTGAGGGTTAATTATTAACTCACTTATGTCACCATTATTGTAATGGCCACTGTGATATATGAAGCATAGTTTAAAAATCATATCACTTACCTCAGCATCTCCTGGGGTTATAAAAAGTTTCTTCTGTCCATTACCCTATAGGAATAATGAAAACAAAAGAGCTTTAATTTCTGACATACAAATTGCCTGTCCTCTCCCTGTCTCTTAAATCTATTCATTTCTAATCCATTCCTTTAAGGTGGGGTGGACTGGATTATGGGGCATATATACAAATACATTACTTTGATTGTGTTAACACATGAATACTATACCTATAACATAAGTAAAATTACTGAACAGAATGCTAAACATAGGTTTTATATTAAATCTATCATAACTGATTAGTCTTTTTATCCAAATTGTTTCTCATTGAGAATCATATATTCATAACATTAAACTGAAAGTTTGCAAATATGTAGCTTTTGCAATACAGCTGGAATATCAGACTACTCTGTACTCATTTCAAAACTCACCTGTACATCTTGGTAGAAAAATATCAGTTTTCTTGTTCCATTTTCTTTGAAGAATGGCTCAATCATGTCAAACTGTAAAATCATTAGCAAGACTGATTACAATTTACAGTTCAATAATAATAATAATAAAAAAAAGATTGTATAAAAGTGGAACTCTTCAGTATGGATAATATAATATAGTTTATTGGCAGTTGACCCTCTGATCAATCATCAATATATATGTCATGAGTGCAGAATTTAGTTTCTGTATTTAAACACATGTTTCAGGTCTCAATCCTAAATCACTTTGCATGAGCCAACTTATTTAGCTACAACTTCATATGTTGAAAACAATTTAAAATATCATATATAATTAGTAAATGTATGCATGTCAATCTGAACACATTAGTCTTGGAATCCAAAAACATAAAATTGAGAATTCAGATTTCTGAACTAAACACTTGTTGTTTTGTTATGACATGAAACATTTGTTCATGCAAATAAAATTGTAGTGTAGTCTAGCAATTCTAATATTTTCATTATTATCATTATTATTATTCATTAATATTTTGTCAATAATTTATACAAAAGCTGACTTCAATAAAATTGATTCCCAGTGATAAAAGGCAGACATTCCTGGGAACAATATAAACAGCAAACATTACTGATTATCTTTTTAAACTCACGGTAATGTTTTGTAGAAATATTAAGCCAAGATGAACAGGTAAAAACCATGGACAAAGGTAAATATTTACCTAAGATTTAATTTCAGTGAAGGTGAGAAAAGACATGAGATGATTTTGCAGGTATACTTCAAATCAATTGATATTATAATTTTCTCTGATAAGCCAACTATGTGTATGATCAATTTGACTGCCTTTTCAGTGAAGAGGAATGCTACAACTACCATTACGATTACCTTACCTAATGTATATAACAGTCAAACTCATACAGGGATCCTATGGTAACTGAATATATGACTGTCCAGCTAATACACAGAACCTAACGTATATGACTGTCAAGCTAATACACAGAACCTATTGTATATGACTGTCCATCTATGATCTAACACAAAGAACCTAATGTATATAAATGTCCAGCTAATACACAGAACCTAATGTATATGACTGTCAAGCTAATACATAGAACCTATTGTTTTTGATTGTCCATCTATGATCTAATACACAGAACCTGATGTATATAACTGTCCACCTAATACACAGAACCAAATGTATATGACTGTCCATCTATGATCTATTATACAGAAGCTCATGTATATAACTGTCCACCTAATACACAGAACCTAATATATATTGATGTCCAGCTAATACACAGAACCTAAATGTATATGACTGTCCAGCTAATACACAGAACCTATTGTATATGACTGTCCATCTAAGATCTAATACACAGAACCTGATGTATATAACTGTCCATCTAATACACAGAACCTAATATATATGATTGTCCATCTATGATCTAATACACAGGAACTAATGAATATGATTGTTCATCTATGATCTAATACACAGAACCTAATGTATATGATTGTCTATCTATGATCTAATACACAGAACCTAACGAATATGATTGTCCATCTATGATCTAATACACAGAACCTAATGTGTATGATTGTCCATCTGTGATCTAATACACAGAACCTGATGTATATAACTGTCCATCTAATACACAGAACCTAAATGTATATGACTGTCCAGCTAATACACAAAACCTAATGAATATGATTGTCCATCTATGATCTAATACACAGAACTAACGAATATGATTGTTCATCTATGATCTAATACACAGAACCTAATATATATTGCTGTCCAGCTACATGTAATACACAGAACCTAATGTATATGACTGTCCAGCTAATACACAGAACCTATTGTATATGACTGTCCATCTATGATCTAATACACAGAACCTGATGTATATAACTGTCCATCTAATACACAGAACCTAAATGTATATGACTGTCCAGCTAATACACAAAACCTAATGAATATGATTGTCCATCTATGATCTAATACACAGGAACTAACGAATATGATTGTTCATCTATGATCTAATACACAGAACCTAACACATATGACTGTCCATCTATGATCTAATACACAGAACCTAATGTATATGACTGTCCATCTATGATCTAATACACAGAACCTAACGAATATGATTGTCCATCTATGATCTAATACACAGAACCTAATGTGTATGATTGTCCATCTATGATCTAATACACAGAACCTAATGTATATGAATGTCCATCTATGATCTAATACACAGAACCTAATGCATATGATTGTCCATCTATGATCTAATACACAGAACCTAATGTAATAATTGTCCAACTCATACACAGAACCTAATGTATATAACTGTCCATCTAATACACTGAACCTGATGTATATAATTGTCTCTCTAAGTCTAATACATAGAAACTAATGTACATAACTGTCCCTCTAATACAAAAGTTATCTTAAAATCAAATTGTAAAATGTTACTTTTCTCATATCTGTCACAACCAATATCATTATCAATACAATTTTTTTTAATGAACATGTACATGTTTGTTGTATTTTAATCACACCTAAATATTTCATAATATTATCATATTAATGTCAGATACATATGATCTTGGGTAGCAAAATTTAGAACATTAAAACTCTAATACTTTGGCCTTATATTTTATGATAATTATCAATGTTCTTTGTCAACCAATTAGTAATCTGGTTGGCAGGACATGAAAGGTTTCTGTACTGAACAAAACATCTGCAGAAACTATAAAGTTACTGCAAACATGAACATGAACATCTATTGATCATTCTTCTAGATTCATTATATTTTGTTAGATGGAAGATAGATAAAAGACATGAATGCTGCTACAGAAGAAAGAAGTACAGGATATTAAACTTTGATTTGTTTTTAGTATCTGTATATCAAAATTATTCTGTAAAATTTTAACAAATTATCACTTACTCTTTCATCAGAATAAACAAAGTCTTCAATAGCACTGACTTCCAAATTGAGGGCATCTGCCAACTGTCTGAACAAATGGTGATGACGTGCATCACACTGAAATGAGAAAGTATAAAACATGATATTAAGTTAAAAGAAATCTTTCATATAGCATCTTGTAAATGAAGCTTTTATTCCATACATTTGTTGAGAGAATAACCCTAACATCTTCCTGTTCCCTAACTGGATGCAAGAAACATCAAGTACCAGTACATAGAACAGAGATATTCCACCATCTTATACGGGCCAAAATAAGGCCCCATTCCCAATGCAAAAACAATGTATTTTTTCCCAATTAGTCAAATGACAATGAATTTAAAGAGATTCTTGTATTTTCACATTGCTTTTTTGATTATTGGATTTCCTAGTTTCAATAAATTGTTACTAAAATTCCCAATTCAAAAGGCCAAGGCCCTATTCCCAAAAGAATGTGTAAAATCCCTTTGGTATAAAGTTCCTTAATTTTCTAAAACATGATTCCTATACATGTATAACAAAGTGACACTCCATCATAAGGTTGGCACGTAAATACATCCATGTGTGTATGTGATGCTTTATTCATGTACAGAGGTTGCTCTAATCCACAAATGGGTAATTTGGCAGTTATCAAATTTTCTTTTATCACTGATACTAAAATTATCGTTTAATTATTTAAAAAAATGAATGAGTATGCTGTGTTCCTAAACAGAAACAAGTACTTGAGAAATATTGCAGACTAGACAGAGAAAGGAAACTGTCATTGATGCACATCATTGTTTGTGTATAGAATACATGTACATGTACATTTTTCTGTATGGATCACTTTTCTTAATTTAATCTGACAAAGAATGATAAAATTAAGTTTTATATGTAAGCTGTTAAGCAAATAAAGCTATACTCAATGTACCTGCTTTACTTTTGATTTTTGTTTTTAATTCAAGGAAAAAGCTCACTTGATTATACTAATTTGTAGTTTAACCTCTCTTACTTTGGTACATGTAAGTTCATACTGGAAGTACAGTAGAGCTTCGAAGAGTGGATCTTCAGAGAGTCAACTTTCATGTTCCGGACTATTACCAAAATAATATTTTTTTTATCTATAGCTCCTTTTATATAAAAACATCGCAAATCTCTACAAATAATTAAAAGGCAAAATTTATTTGTACCTATGTATGAAATTACATTTACCCCAGAGCAATTTTTCTTCTTATATATATATATAAACTAATTTTTTTAATATACAGTGAATGAAAATCATGTTAATTTTAGCACCAATTATGAAAGATCATGACCTTAAATGTCTTTGGGTTTTGAAGGTGTACCCTACAGAACTTTTGAGATTACAAATTGTTTTCTATTAAAAGTCATGAGTTGAAGTTCCAATGCTAGGATTTTTCTAGGTGTCTTGAACTTTGACATATTAAAGTTTTACTTTATCTTTTAAATTTAAATGTAAAAAGTAGAAGTGTTTGATTGAACATTATCAAGTACGTCAATATCTAATAAACATAAATCCTCTTGTAGAGGAAGTCATGCATTATGTCTATCATACTGTTTCAAATAAAATACTCAAAGACAAATGATATACAAATATTTTAATCTTAAACCATTCTTTAAGTATCTTAAACAAGTAAATTTTTTGTCATGGTAGACATACGTATACATGTAATTGGTCTCATGCGTGTAATAATAATAATATAATTATTAAGGTATTAATACTATTATATGCAAGTTGCTTAAACTATACCAACAATATGAAAACACAACAAAAACAAAAACTTATTGATTGACTGACAGCGAAGGTGCTATTGGAACAAGGTATGTCATATCAAATTACAAATTAGATTTCTACATATCTTGTAAGATTTGACTTAAATAAGTAAGCATGTTTTGTTCCCTTGTATTTCCAGCTTTAATCTGTTAAATCTCAAATCAGCTTATGTATTCAATGATTAATAAATCACCAAGACTTAAGAACAAAGCTCTGGTGATATTTAACTGTGCAACTGTGCGATAAACAACTCGGAGATAATAAAAGGCCCACTTTGGAAATCTACTGTTTGGCATCCTGTAAAGCCATCTTTGTTTCAATTTAAATGGCAAACTTAATAGTAGCCTAGACTACGCTGTATACTATATGTTAACCTTCCTTCATTTCTAAACATGTCAGCCTCATGTCTCGTTATATATTGGCCTCCTGCTTTGTGTTGGCACAATCTAACTTTTAAATGACTTCTCAAATGGACTATGTATGGTAGGATATTTAAAATGTCTCATGCCGCAGTCAATAAACCTGAATCACCGCTGAATATAGACTTAAATATTATGGTTGATCCAGACACAAAATTCTGTTCTGCATTTGAACAGTATTAAGTGCTATTAAATGTCTATAGAAAGTTTAAATGGAATGAAAAACTTTAAACACCTTATTTCAAAGATATTACCCACTAGAGCTATAAATTTACATTAATTATTCATTTATCAAAGTACGTTACTTATATGTTCATTATCAATCCTCCTTTTAAGAATAGAAAATTCATGTACATGCACCTGTCATGAACATGTACCTGTGCGAATTTCGATGTATCGTATGGTTACACAAGATTTAAAACATTAATGAAAGCTGTTTGTATGCATAAATTTTGATAGGAAATTCTTTTCATTGCATCATGTAATATGATAAATTAGCTATCGAATGTGAGTGCATTCTGCCTATACAATTGACATGTTTTTAAGGTTTTTATACGCCAAATTTGACTGATTTTATCAGGAATAACATTGTAATGAATACTAAATATTTTAGCCACTTCAGATTACTTATATCATAGGAGCCCAATTACAGCAATTAGTACAACATTGTCTTTGCAGAGAAACTACCATACGTAAAAATATGGACTAAACCAAAAACAAGTTATTGAACATAGATTCATACATTAAAATGAAGAGTGTTCCTTTTCTATAAGTGAAAAAAGTTTGTACTGTTAGTGTACATAAAAATTAAACTGAACCTGTATTTACTATTCAATAGTCCATTATAACATTTCTATATTTCTAAAAAATAAAATTTAGGTCATACTTTTATATTCATACATTTTCTGAAAACCAATTGATAATGCAATCTGATTTCTCATCAGATTATGAGGGGCATACTGGGAGATGGGGAATTTAAAGATAAAGAAACAAATTCTTGGTTTGAATCTTTTATAATCAAATGAGACAAAATTAGTTATGTAATCTGAGAAACCATGTACATATAGTTGGGTATACCTTGATTTCACCTTTCCCATATTTTATATTTTAAGAAAATGTGTAGTGTTTTTATTTGATTAATCAAAATACTATCTGAAGTATGGATAAAAAGGAATTGTATTGCACATCTAAATAAAGCCACAGGTGTTTATGTGCATTGTATATTTACAAAATGAACAACTTGAAATGTACATTGTACTTGACTTTACTATTTATAACAAACTGGTGTTGTATTTTGTAGTTAATGTATTTACCTAACCTTCCTGATCCAAACCTCTTTCCTACTTGATGTCTTTCTCTACAGAAAATTTATTACAAATCTATAAATTGAATCAATTGATCCTAATTGTTAGATATCCCTTCCAATGTACATACAAGTTTGAATAAGAAATCAAGATTTCAATATCCTGTGATTGAAACATGTAACTTCAACTTGATATGGGCTTTATAATTTCGTAACAAATATATTTACATAGCAGTGACTCAATATCAATCAGTCTAGGATTTGCACTGACTGGTACTGCTATACTAACTTTCTACTTGCTTAACTTTCAATATACTTTTTTTTTTCTTTGATATACATGTATAAACAGGAAATATAGTACAATCATTATATTTGATCTATCTCATATATGTAGCACTACTTAATTGATTTGCTGTTAACCACTTTTATTTGTTTGTTTCAATGTGTTTATGTACTGTCTTGATATTTTTTTCCTATAATGGAATAATGGAGCTGTTAAGAGATTTTGGTGAAGTTTCACAATTTTTTATCTGCTCTACAAACTTATAATACCATAATATTGGAAAAGTCACTACACCTTTGTTTTGAAAGCTTAGCACTGACTTTGATCTGAATTATAAATTTTCTGTATTCAAGGTGAATGTTCTGTCACTACACCACTACACAGGGTTACTAAGAACCATCAGTATAACAGCAGACCTGTACATAGACACCTTGGTCATACTTTCACTTTCAAACAGATCACCACTCTTAGATGATAACTTATCAGTCCAAACAAATGTTTATCCAGACAGAAATGAAAAGTAAGTGCAATGGGATTACTTAGAAGTAAATTCACACTTGAGTTCATAGGAATCTTTAATTCAATTCTAAGAGTAAATATTGACTCCTCAATTGTTGCAAGTTTTAAAACTCATTGGCAAATAAAATCAAGATACACATAGTAAATAGAAAGGTGATATACAGACACTCTATATTTACTTTACATATCATATTTCTTAAACTACAGAATCAGTACTGACAACATTACACCTACTGAGATTAACACTATAAGTTCTTTAGTTCTAACTGTGAAATAAGAGCATGTCCTTACATAGGCCAAACAATCTAATATTGTATTTTAAGTTTCAACTACAGAGAAAAATCCATAAAACTTGTTGCACTTGTTATAGAATCTTTCGGATAGTAAATTTTCTTGCAACCGAAAGGAACACTTATTTTTTCATTTTGAAACTATTTAAATAATATGTAATAAATAAAAAGAAATCTATATTTAATCACAACTCTGACCTTATGAGGACAATATCATCCCATAATATAATTAGGATAAGATAATAGTACTGGAGCTAATGTTTTACTTGTATCTTCCAGTTTAGGCTTATAAACAAAATTTAAAGTTATCAAAATATATATGAAAAACTAAATAAATTATCAAAGATTATGATTGTTAAAATCAAACATATAATTGCTCTGTATCTGCAGGTTTAAGATGAAAGCAATGGTTTATGAGGTTGATCAAAAAGAATTTCTGGTAAAAGACAAAAGACATTCTTTTTAAAACTTATAACTTAATAAGACTTTACAATGAAAGAGGCAGTGATTTGTAAAAAAATAATTTTGACACACCAATATATGCGTTTTCACAATATATATGTTTTTGCAACATGATTTTATTTGTTGATCGCCTTTCAACAATTGTGTGGACAAACTAAAAGTGAGGTTGATAAAAAAGTACTACCATTTTGCTGCTTATGGATATAAACTTTCCCACAGATTGTGAATTTGAAAAATAGCACCCAATTACGTTTAATTTCCAATCACCCAAAGTATGTAAAATGTTAATCTAAAGTTTGAAATATTAAGATAATATTACCTGCATTTGCCTCTCCTCACGATTGGCTTTTGCTCTTTTTTGCATCTCTTTCATGGCTTCTCCCGATAATATAACATTCTTCTTCGTCGTAACCTATGAATCAGTATGTTGAAACTCATTAGAACAAACACCATAATTTCTCCAAGAAATAAATTATAATTCAGAAATTATTAAGTAACAATTATTCAAATTCTATTGCTTGTCAAATAAGTATATGTACCAGATTACATTTATTATCGATAAGGAATCATTCACTTCATAAATCAGCATATTGTACATGTTAAACAAAATTGCTTCTTTACTTATATAATTTTTGGGGTAAACATGTATATTGAAATTTTTGTGTAATCAATGAGGACATGAATATCAAATACATGATGCCAAAATAAAAGAATAAAAATTAAAAACAAATAAAAAAGAAAAGTATTCCATTGATAAAATCTTACCTTTGGTTGGGGCTGAGCTTTCGCTGGTGCTTTTTTCTTGTCATCGCCTTTATTACAGGTAAAAAAGAAAAGTTGCTTTATTAAACTGTGTGCACTAATTATCACTTTTCTTAAATAATCAAATTTTAGAAAATCAATCTTTCTTCTAGCCAATGAAAGATTTACCTTTTATTGCACAATAAATTAACTCCTTTCACTAAAATCCAAAATTTAGTGTCACCATTTTTAAAAACCAGTATGCAATAACATGAATAGTTTACTGCATTTTCTTTGGATATGACTTGTGAAATATCTCTGTCAGTTACACATCATCTTTCAAACAAGCTGTGCATATAATACTGTGTCATGATTCTTACTGGTTTTTACATATCTTACATATGTATTTTCTCTGAACACAATATATTTTTAATGACATAGTTTCAAAAGGCTGCACTTCTTCCCTTTGATAATTTTCTACAATATTTATAGTAAAATTAACAGATATCAAACATCACTTTTGAAGCTCTGAATTTATATATTCTTCAAATAAAGCTTTTTACTTCCTCCTATCACAAAACTTTATTTAATGGCTGAGGTCCATTAGAGAATAGGAAGTACATATATTATTTTGTGTCAGATAATTTCAATACATTTTCTAAGGTATTTATTTACATAGCTTGCAATAGCTTTTCTTTGTGCAAGATAATAGTCAAAAAGTACATGTAAGCATAAAGAATAACTTGTTGTTTAAATGGACTTATTCATTCCATGATGAAAGCTAATTCAAATTTCAAACCAAACTCATCAGATACATGCAGAATACCTAAGCCCATCTGATGCGAACGTTTTCAAATGAACTGACAGTATGTATAAAGAAGTGACTTGAAACAACCAACTTTTTAAAATATAAAGATAAATGCAATGTCTACAATGTGCAAATATATCTACAAAAAAAATGGTGCATGTCAGGCAATCAGCATTTTCACAATTTTATTTATAGAGAAAAAACAGGAATTGTGAAAATGCCATTCTGTTTTAAAATGTACTTCACCAACACATCATACATGTTTTCTTTTGTTTGTGTCAATATTCAAAAACATCTACAGGTGTTCAAATCTCCAAAGATATCTAAGTTCTGTGAAATACCAGAAAATCAGCAAAAATGTGACACTGATAAGGAATAGTGAAAAATACATAAAATCCTATAGAATATCCCTTCACCTAAATTTATTCTTACCATCATCACTATTAGAATCTACATCATCATCATTGTCTCTGGCTAAATTTAAAATCATATATATGTACAATTAAAGATAATTGTCAAACTGACAGGGTAACCTAGAGAATCATTTAAAAGGGAATAGGAATAATACGAGATAAACATTTGTTTAGTTTCATCACATTGTTTTCATGCGTTCCTTTACCATCAGCTCTTTATTCATATCAAAGGTGCTTTTTCACTGAATTTTAAACTGATATTACTTATGATTTTATTTTAGATCTATCAATTGCAACCGAAAACATATCATTCATTTAAAAACATCCCTTTCGATGTTTTGTGAGTTTCTTACATATTATACTGCTACCTATTGGCCCTATAGATATGAAACACAGGTGAAATTCAGGGCAACAACATACACATGAAAGTGCATGTAACAGCCTGGTTAGTGAACCAGTGAAGTCAAATTAAGTAGTTCATTCTGTGGTTATACAAATTTCTACAATGAATGCAGATGGAAATCTTTCATACACTAGCTATCAGTGACAATAGAAATTAAATACAAGTACCATCCTCTTCCTAAAGATAAAAGAAATGTGATGTCTAGATCTAGAAAGGTAATATAAAACAATCAATCAATTCCACCTGTAAAGGTAAATTTGATCATATCTGAATCTGTGTATCTGCTTTTAAATAAATATTATATGAAGAAAAATAATCTGTAAATCTTTATCAATATTTATTCATACCAATTTGAATCTGTGAATTGTATGTTCTACAGAATGACTAATAAGGGACTTCTCTGACTTGACAATGTACATTGTTGACATTGGTTACATAATTCACTTTACACCTAAGCCAGTGTAAGTATTTGGTTTTCTGATATATTCGGAATTAAGTAAACAAATATATCATACACTGTTATACGATTCAATGATCGATAATTCAAATTTTAATTTTCGAATCAGTGTAAATAATGATAACGTCATTTGCTTAATAAAGATATTTCCTTATTTCGACAAGCGACTTTTCAAGGGCAGTGATAAAATAAAAAAGTTCACATTTTCGTCTAAAATAAAAAAAAATCACAATCAAAATTAGTAAACATACATAAATAATTATAACAATTAAGTAAAAGCGAGTATATAAATGATATTAAATTAGATATTGCAGTTAAGTAATATATTACAGTAAATTTTGTAATTTTTCCACTTACTTTTTACAGACACCAGAGGGGGTGCAACCTCTTGATCAGGTTTTGGACTTGGAGGCTTATTAGCTTCCTTTTCACTAGGACCGCCGTCCTGTTGTTCAACATCTGCCATTTTTATAACTCTGGCGATAAGTTTCTCCTATAATTTCTATTTTGTTGTAGTCTACAAACTATGTCTACTAGAATAAATTTTCTAATATATCATTCCAGTGCAGGAGACATCCTGCGCTCTATCAACTTCTCAAGTGATACGACTAGTTCCGGTACGCGTAGGGATATGTAAAAATAAGTCTTTCGAAGCAAGGAATTAATCTTACTTCTACACTGTTAACGAATTGCAAAACTTCTATAAACAACTAAAACTTAATGAACTGCTCATATTTAGTGTGTAACGACTTTTTGTGACGAAAATATTGATTTCCGAAGATTCATAAAAGAACTTTTATCGCGTAAGGATTTCCTTAACGACGAGTAAGCGTCGTCGCCATAACAACTGATACAAAGTCGTTGTGGCTTGTTCGCAAGTTAAATATTGTTCGAAACAATTCATTTGTAATAAACATTTATTAATACTATACCTGGATAATACTACGCTAATCTTAAAGTGACCAGAGTGATTTGATATAATCTGTACCTGAACTCAAGACGTGTTGTTATATATCGCGCACCTGTCGTGTATTTCTCCCGAGTTTCAATTAAGATATTATAAAGATAACGCTGTTTACAGAGGATTCTATTTAACCATTAAAAACTGAAGAAGAATACACAATTCAAAGTAGGCTTAATCGCAAGATAATCATGTGTGATTATTTTTAGACTGATTTTATAGATAGATGTAGATTCTAATGTTTAGGATGAACCCAAGTTAAAACCATGCCGATCACAACAAAACGTAGGCCGAATTTCTTTCCCGACTTTATTATTTTATTTTTTATTATTGGTATTTTAAATTATGATTAAGTTTTAATTCCTGATTTAACGGGACTTTGAAATTATGTGTGCAGGAGACGACTGACAGACAATTTAGGGCTAAATCTACAAATAATTTAGATCTAAATTAAATAATTTTTTTTCAAGGATAAGCATCGCTATCGTTTTCTGTAGGCAAAAATTCTGTCATAATTTTAGATATCTTTTGTTTGTAACATTAGCGAATAAATTGTCTATCTTCTGGTTATGATGAACCTAATGTGCATCCAAATGACAAGATATTTAGACAGAATGTTTTAAAATGTCAAAAACATTTAGATCGGAATAAGGAGAAAAGTAGAGCAAATAATAAGCAGTCACATAACTCATTTAAACCTATTGTCTAAGTTGACTTAAAAACAAAACAGACGAAAGAAACACTGCAAGTAAAACATTAAATAATGTAAATTTCAAGTTGCACATGGTTTGTAGAGTTATCTCCCTTAAATCTTTAAACGCTATGAATTTGCATAGATGTTCTAAACATTTATAAAACTACGAAGACTTTTATTTTAAACATATTTTATTGCTCAATTTGATGCAAAAGGATCGGCGACAAGTTTTGCCAACTTAGATCCGCCTCTCCTTGAATGTTAACAAATTATGTTGATCAAGGCATGCTTCAATGACAATTAACATATATACATGTAGTAATTTTCACATATACTTTCATACATTTTCAATTTACTTACATACACATACATGTATAAATATACACATACATATGCATAAATTTAGTTAGTAATCCGACGAGTGTAAAAGAAAGGTGGAAGAAGAAATAAAATACAATGTGCGCTGCCGAGTCTATCGTCGGGCATGATAAATTGATAATGGTGTAATATTTTTATATGGAATATTATTGCATAAAATAGATCAGAAAACACAGGAGTACATAACGTAAGGGAGGAGGTGTGATGGGAGGTGGTGTGGTTGTCGCTACAAGAATCTTTTGCTTTTGTGAATATATCTGTGTACGACTTGTATTATTTTGTTGTTATCAATCTGTGATAGGTCGGGGCTACCATAGAGTATTGTGCCTATATCTGGGACGGCTCCGGTCGCATTTATTTTGTTCAATAGCTCTTGACGGATTTGGTCATAATTATTACAATGTAGGAAAAAGTGTTCAGTTCGCTCATCCGGAAGGCCACAGGAGCAAGCACTGTTTGCAGTAAGGTTTACTCTGAACAAGTCGCCGTTTAGAGTACTACAACCGTGACGTAGTCTAGTGTGTAAGATGTTTAATTTACGTTCACCATTTCCTAAATAAGGAGAGCAACGAGAGTAATTTGACTTCAATTTAGATTTGAATTGAGACAGGGAAGTGCAGTTTCTAGTAGAGAGGGGCAAATTGTTCCATGTCATAGGCGTCGGAAGCAAATTGAAAGTGGGGGGGCTAAACCAACTTAAAACACACACACGCCAGAAGTGGAGGAGGGGGGGGGGGCTAAACCAACTTAAAACACACACACGCCAGAAACGTCTTGGGGGCTAAGCCCCAATTTTCAACACTTATGCCTATCTTTGCAAAAAAAGTGGGGGGGGGGGGGGGCTAGCCCCCCCCCCCCCCCCCCCCCCCCGGCTCCGACGCCTATGTATGTAGTAATAGTAGAAGGAATGAACGACGAGTAAAGAAGACTTGTTCTACATAAGGGTATATTAATGTTATCTCTGTTTCTTAAGTTATAATTTATATTACCCACTTGTGCAGGTAAGAGATTTGCCAAGTAATCTGGGGCTAAATTATTTAAAATCTTGTACATCAAACAAAGTTTTTTGTTTGTTCTGCAGGTTTTTAGAGTTTCCCACCCAGTTTCAAAATAGATTGCTGAACGAGTACTGTAGACTGGAAGTCCCGTTACGATTCTTCCAGCCTCAAGTTGGATTTTTTCCAGTCTTTGCTCGT
Source organism: Atrina japonica (assembly GCA_030159075.1). Classification (NCBI taxonomy): domain Eukaryota; kingdom Metazoa; phylum Mollusca; class Bivalvia; order Pterioida; family Pinnidae; genus Atrina; species Atrina japonica. The sequence goes on along the minus strand of BROG01000060.1, from coordinate 1,000,706 downwards.
CTGGTGATGTTGTCCCAAACTTCATGTTAATGTATATATTCGATAAAAGCATTTCTATTCAAGGTATATTTTAATTTTCTGAAAACCACAATCTGTTTTGATGCACGAGCTATGTCTGGCCCATTTAGCGTCACTAGAAAATGTTATACCGAGATGCGTGTGATCAGTGGATGGATATATTGTCTCACCAGCGAAGTCAAAACTCATATTATTTGTTTCTGACGTCGGATTTCCAAAAATCATTATCTTAGTTTTTTGAGGGTTAAAATTTACGAGCCATGTATTGGCCCATTCTATGATTCTTATTAGATCATGGTTATTGTAGGTTTGGATATGTTGTAAATTAGATGAAGTAAGGGCGTTTGAAGTATCATCTGCAAACAGTCTTGTGAGTCCAAATAACCCATCAGGGAGATCATTTATAAAAATCAAGAAAAGTAGTGGACCGAGGACCGAGCCCTGTTGGACTCCAGCTTTTAAATGTCTTGTGGAAGATATAGAGTGTTTTAATTTGACTTTTTGTGTTCTATAAGAAAGATAATCAGATATCCAGTCTAAAACTTTTCCTTTAATCCCATATTTACTAAGTTTATATATAAGACCTTTTATCCAGACACGGTCAAAGGCCTTACTAATATCGTAAAAGGTAAAACATGAAAACTCTCTATTATCAATTTGAAACGCATATTTGGTGGTACATTTCTATAAGTTGTGTAATAGTGGATTGTCCAGGTCTGAAACCAGCCTGTAGATTATATAGTAAGTTATTAAATTGCAAGAAATTGTAGAAATGTTTGCGAAGACAATAGAAAACAAGTATACTTCTATGCAAAATTTAGGCCTCCGATTGTAATTTGTGTGGATTGTAATCCGCATCAGTGAATTTTCCTATATGGTATACTAGTACATACTGGTAAGAGGTGTCAGGGTTGATCCAGACTAGTGCAAGAGAAACAAAATTTGTTTATTTGTTTATTGCTGTTAAAGATTCCGCAGAGAATTTTTCACATATAGGGAGATTTCACCAGCTTTTGGTGAAGTGCCTAAACTTTTTTCTGTGCTATGGACTGACAATGATATGAATAAAAACCTACAACAATGGGATGGTCATGGTTTATAATTATCTCCCTTTAATGTATTGTATTAAAAGTGTTTTGACATTTGTGATTACAGCAGGGGTTAATAAACCTTTTTTGGGACAGGGTCCTATACACTTCAAATTGGAAAATTTTATGTTGCAATGGGCCAAACTGGGAAAAACGTAACAATGGTCATTTAATTCATAAGAGAAAAAACACAAAACTTGTGATTCATTTAGCTTTTCTTATTTAACTGACAACATGGTTTTCATCTGAAGACTTTGAAGTGCAGTTCATACATGGTCTAAATTCTCTTTTTTTATTGTTTTATACTGAAATTGAATGACATAGGGAACATAATTGGGAAATTTTGGCTCAAAATTGGGAAAAAAATAGAAGAATTCATATGGGGATGGGGCCTTTTACAGGATCTACATGTTGATAGTATTAACCCCAGTACAGATAACAACTTTCTCAGTTTTTAATGGTGGAAGAGGAAACAGGTATGCAGTATACTTGGGGAGAGACCAGGTTTTCCACAAGTAAACTGGCAATCTTTCTTGAAAAATCAGCTTAGGTTCCATTGGTGACGCATGCCGACTTGAGGTGAGAGTCACCATGGTTTAAAGTGTAACTGTAAACCTAAATCTGATTTTGCTGCATGTCTTTTATATACCAGTATACAGTCAAACCTCATTATCTCGAAGTTGTCAGGACCAAGGAAAATAATTGAGATAAACAGGTCCTCAAATTAAAAAGTCTGTCCTTAAATAGAATCCTGATTCCTCTGTTTAGCTTCTCTGTAATTATTAGAATATGTGTAGCCTATATGTATATCATATGTAAACCAGAGATTTTTATTCATTGTATGCTGATGCACTCAAAAACTATGCAGAAGGCATATCTTTTAAGCACTAGTCATATCATCACATGATAGTGTGAAGAAGATGTATAAAAAATCACCTCAAGATAACTGATCACTTTCACATTGACCATGTTTTAACATCAACATTAGACGTCTTATTTTTTACTTTTCCTGATCTTGAGTTATCAGGTCTTTTTTAGCAAGATATAGAAGGTAAATTGCTGGGACCATTTTTTGATCTCAGGTTAACTGGGTAATTCAAAATTTTTGACTGTGTAATTTATATGGGGAACTCACAAAAATAGCTTTTACCACCCCTGGCTCTTTATTGAACCACAATGTTTTTTTAATACAATGCAATGACTAACATTTTTCAGGAAATAGAAACATTTCATGATAACAAATAAAAAATAAAACTTTACAAAAATTTATGGGCATACCTTTAAGACAACAGATGAATACCTATAATGATGTATGGTTGCTAGAGTTATCCCCCTTTAATCTGCTTTACTCAGCTCTTTAATTTGAACATGTGTTATTTAAGTCTCCTTAAGGATTATTTGTTATGAACCTGGCCAGTACTAACCACATTTTGTGAATGGTCCAGAAGGTGAACAAAATGTGACTGACAATTTTCAAAATATTTTCATCATAAATAAAATATTCATTTTTTATCCTGAAAATTTGTTACTTTTTGTTTCTGATCAGTTTTATATCCAACATTATAAAATGTAATATATGATATATATGTATAAAATAAATAGATAAATCATGTGGCATGTTACAGAAGCCTCATTGCATTGATACTGGTCCCTAGATAAATTGTGTGGCATGTTACAGAAGCCTCAATAAATCGTGCAGCCATGTTAAAGAAACCTCATTGCATTGATACTGGTCCCTAGATAAATTGTATGACATGTTATAGAAACATCATTGCATTGATACCAGTCCAGAGATAAATTGTATGACATGTTATAGAGACTTCATTGCATTGATACCGGTCCCTAGATAAATTGTATGACATGTTATAGAGACTTCATTGCATTGATACCGGTCCCTAGATAAATTGTATGACATGTTATAGAGACCTCATTGCATTGATACCGGTCCCTAGATAAATTGATGACCGAGTCCCATTGCATTGATAAATTGTCCATAGATAAATTGTATGACATGTTATAGAGACATCATTGCATTGATACCGGTCCATAGATAAATTGTATGACATGTTATAGAGACCTCATTGCATTGATACCGGTCCCATAAATTGTATGAAATTATAGAGACATTGCATTTATCCATAGGTAAACATGACATTGACCTCATTGCATTGATACCGGTCCATAGATAAATTGTATGACATGTTATAGAGACCTCATTGCATTGATACCGGTCCATAGATAAATTGTATAGTGTTATAGAGACCTCATTGCATTGATACTGGTCCATAGATAAATTGTATGACATGTTATAGAGACCTCATTGCATTGAACGGTCCCAGGTTAAATTGTATGACGCTGTGAGATTCATTGCATTGATACCAGTGTAGCACAATATTTAGATTCATGAAATAATGAACCCAGGTTCAATTTTTGAAACCCACATCCCTCCCCATGATATTTTGAACCCCCTATGAACTTGTGCCTTAATTATGATATTTGATATTTATATAAATTTCTAACTTTTAAACATTACTGAGTGATATCATACCAAAAAGGGTGTGGTATAGGGATTAGAGGGGGGTTCAATATGTCATGGCTATGGTATTTTGAATCCCCCTGAAGGATTTTTATTATCAGTGATTAAATGGGAGATAATTATATTTATTCATCATAACTTTCTATGTTTCTATCCATATTCACATAAAAAGTGAGATAAATAAATTTGGGGATTCAATATAATATGGGTATGATAATTTGAACCCCCCACCCAACCCCTCTTCAGTGAAATTTTCATAGCAGAGTATAACTGGTCTTGATATAAGTAACAAGAATATACATGGTTTATGGATGGGGATCTCAAGTTTTCAAGATATTGGACCAATATTGAAAGGGCGGTCCCCTGGAATTTACACTAAGCATAGATAAACTGGTCTTGGTATAAGTAACAAGAATATACATGGTTTATGGGCGAGGAACACAAGTTTTCAAGATATTAGACCACCCATGGATAGGTGGTGCCAAGGGTGACCCCCAGAGATTTACACAGCATGGATGAACTGGTCTTAGTATAAGTAACAAGCATATATATGGTTTATGGGTTGGGATCTCAACAGTTTTCAAGATATTGGACTACTATTAGAAAGGAGGTGACAACGATGACCCAAGGAATTTACACTAAGCATAAATAAACTAGTCTTGGTATAAGTAACAAGAATATACATGGTTTATGGGTGGGGATCTCAACAGTTTTCAAGATATTGGACCACTATTGGAAGGGGGGTGCCCAGGAATTTACACTAAGCATAGATGAACTGGTCTTGATATAAGTCACAAGAATATACATGGTTTATGGGTGGAGATCTCAACAGTTTTCGAGATATTGGACCACCTTTGGATGGGTGGTGCCCGGGGTGACCCCCAGGGATTTACGCTTAGCATAAATGAACTGGTCTTGATATAAGTAACAAGAATATACATGGTTTATGGGTAAGGATCTCAACAGTTTTCTAGATATTAGACCACCTTTGGATGGGGGATGCACAGGGTGACCCCCCCCCCCCATGTATTTACACTAAGCATAGATGATTTGGTCTTGATACAACAAGATTAAACATGAATTAATGGTGGCGATCTCAACAGCTTTCAAGATATTGGACCATTATTGGAAGGGTGGTGCCCAGGGTGACCCCCAGGAATTTACACTAAGCATAGATAAACTGGTCTTGGTATAAGTAACAAGAATATACATGGTTTATGGGCAGGGATCTCAACAGTTTTCAAGATATTAGACCACCTTTGGATGGGTGGTGCCCAGGGTGACCCCCAGGTATTTACAATAGATGAACTGGTTTTGATATAAGAATATACATGGTTTATGGGTAAGGATTTCAACAGTAATCAAGATATTGGACCACTACTGAAATGCCGATGCAACAAAGTAACCAACAATAATAAATCTTTCCTTTGATTCTGTTACTGAGGGAGGAGGAGGGATATTAAAGCTATGACATGCTGACCCCCCTTCCCTTTAATTTATTTACCTAAAGTTTTCATGTGAATAGGATAAACTCATGTAAAAACATGAGATATATATATGACTTGGTTTTATTCTTATAGCATAGATAAACTGGTCTTGGTATAAGTAACAAGAATATACATGGCTTATGGGAGAGGATCTCAACAGTTTTCAAGATATTAGACCACCCATGGATAGGCGGTGCCAAGGGTTACCCCCAGGGATTTACACAGCATAGATGAACTGGTCTTGGTATAAGTAACAAGCATATATATGGTTTATGGGTGGGGATCCCCAGGGATTTACTCTAAACACTAATGAACTTGTCTTTGTATAAAGAACAAGAATATATATGGTTTATGGGTGGGGATCTCAACAGTTTTGAAGATATCGGACCACAAGTGAAAGGGAGGTACCCATGATAGTTCCCAGGGATATAAGGAACAAGAATATATACAGTTTATTGGGCAGATCTGAAAGGTTTGCAGGATATTTTGTATATATAATAACACACCTAATATATTAAATGAATAATTTAAATTTCTGATGTAGTCGAGGGGAGGGGGGTTGTGAAACACCTACCTTCCATTATTTGATTGAATATCATTTATTGTTGTTAAGATTTTTCATAAATATAAACAAAAAAGCACAAGTACATAGGGGGTTTAAAATATCATAGGGTTCAAAATATCATATGACGGGTCCATGGATAAATCGTGTGGCATGTTGCAGTTGCTTTGTCTCTCTCCCTCTTAATATATTATATATAAAAATGTGCTGTGATTATAATCATATATTGTAATAATTTCATACTGTGCTATAAAAAAAAATGTGTGGCATGTTATAGAAAAATTAGTCCATTGGTAAATTGTGGCACTTTACCTTTGGTTGGCAACATCTCCATATAAGGAAAAAATAGTTGGTTGCGAAGGCAGACCATATAGCTCACCTGTATTATGCTTGTTATAATTTGGGTCATATTTAGGCCACAGCAACCAGCATCCCCCTGCATTGTTGAGCAATGCCCTAGACAATGTGCATGTGAAGTTTCATGGCTGTAGCTGCAGTACTTTGCCCACAATGGACTGAAACAAAAAGCTTAATGCAGTACTATTCATATTATAAATGACTAAATCCAGGAAGCTGGAAATTTGGGTCAAAATTAGGCCAAAGCAACCAGCATCCTCTCCATTGTTGAGTAATGACCCTAGACATTGTCTAGTTATGATGCAAGACAAAACAAAAAATCTCACAGCTTTATAACACATATGTATCAGTGGACAAAGATGAAAACTGATTACAAGTATGAATCTATATCCAATTCAAACAATAACAAAAAACAGAAGGTGCTAACAAGATACCGTCATTTATTAAATAGTAACATAGTAGCAAAGAGTAGAAAATACCATTTAACAGCTTGATAATAAAAATGACCAGTAAGCAATTTTAATATGGGTTTCAAACATTACATATGCTTCTCCAAACTGTTAAGAAATTAGATATACAAGTCCACTGGACAATGAAATGCCAAACTAAATAAAAAAGAAATGATCATTTCTAGTATAAAAATCAAGGTGAAGGTCCATGACCTTGAACTTTGTATACAGTTATAGGTTAACCATGAGCCACTATCCGTCCTAGTATATAAACAAAGGATAAATCAAATGTTGAGTATTGAAATATTTCCAGTGGAAAGAAACAGTGGTTAAGTTTGGATGTAACTATCAATCTATGACCTCATATACAGTGTTTCTAGCTGTTCATAAATGTAAGTTTGGGTTAAGTTTTAAAATATTATGAATTTAAATAGAAGGGATGAACAAACTACAGGCTCACTTGAGCCTAAATCACTCAAATGGATTTAAAGTAAAAACTGGTTCTAAGACCGAGAGGATTTATACATATTTCCAATACTTCGTGTTTAACTGAGACCACCAATCCAGGGCAATTCTTAACTTATCAGCAAAAAAATCCATACATACCAAACAAAATATGTCATATGTCAATTTGATCATTCACAGTGGTAAAAAAATCTTAAAAAGAAAAGGTTTGTTTGTGCATATATTTCACATACATGTAGTGCCAAATATCAAACAGGGCCCTTATCTATATTTCATGGACAGGAAAGTAAAACAACTTTTCAGAAGACAACAAAGCTTGTCGTAATGGGTGTAAATTTTCAAAATAGATAATCAACTCACATCTCTCAGGTTTTAAGGTCAAAGGACTGGTAAAATTTGGATTCCTTTAGCTCAGGTTAAAAATTTTGAAAATTAGGTCAAAGTCCAAGGTCTAGTTCTTTAGGTCAAAATTCAAGGTACCAAATGAAGGCTCTGGTCAAAAGAAATATATATATGTGAAATATCAAACCCCTAACACTTATGGTTTAAACCATAGCCAAGGTTAAAGATTTTGAAAAGTAGTTCAAAGTCCAAGGTCAAGGCCACTACATCAAATGTCAAAATCCCAAATTTATCCCTTACATTTAAAGTGACCATTACTTACTGGTAAATTGACAAATGAACAAAGTAGCACTATAACTACAAAATTAAAACATTTTGTGATGCTGAATTATGAATTTAAGTATAACACAATTACTGCCAGTAATTAATAAATATTACATCAACAAATATGTAATCTATGTGTAAAATATCAAAGTCCCATCCCTTATGGTTGTAAGGATATGGTTCAGGTTATGGTTTTTTAATATTAGGTCAAAGGTCAAGGTCACTACATCAAAATTCAAGGTCTCAAATGAAAGCTCTGATCATAAGGAATATATATGTGAAATATCAAAGCCCTATCCTTTATGGCTGTAAAGATATAGCTAAGGTTAAAGTTTTTGAAAAGTAGGTCAATGGTCAAGGTCACTAGGTCGCAAGTCAAAGCTCTAGTCATAAGGATTCTACATATGTAAAATATCAAAGCTTTGTCCCTTGCGGTTAAAAGATATAGGCCAGTTTAAAGTTTGGTCTACAGACGACGACAATGGTAACAACGCTGCCGAGAGTGGGGGTATGACATTAGTTCTCTGAACTTTCGTCCCGGCAAGTTAAAAGTCATGAAAGCAAATAGCAAGAGTTTAATGGTTCTTAAGAGCAAGATTTTTGTATGCGATTTAAATAGGGTCAAATGTTAGAATAAGCCCCCCCCCCTTGAAAGTGGCCTCATTTATCAGAGAAGATTGAAAGTACTTATACAAGAAGGAAAATGTAAAATGATGACATCTCTCAGAATATAATAAGAGTAAGGTTAAGTTATAACAATAAATACCATGTCACATGTAGGGAGGGTTTATTGTCTGTGTGTGTGTGTATGTGTGTGTGTCTGTGAGAGAGAGAGAGAGAGAGAGAGAGAGACTGACTTGGGATATCTAACCAATCAGTATCAGCATACAAGTACTCAAATACATCCCTTAAATTCAAAGTGACCATTACTTATTGGCAAATTGATAAATGAACAACGTAGCACTAAAACATTTTGTAATGCTGAATTATAAATTTAAGTATAACACAATTACTGCCAGTAATTAATTAATATTGCATCAACACATATGTAATCAAAATAAAAAATTCATCTTCCAATCAACTTTCAACACCACATATACAAGTTCATATATATTGCAAATAAACAGTGAATTTGTGTGACTATACTCAGATTGGGTTTTAGAGGAAACAATTTATCTCTTTAAACTATCCTCTGCAAGTTAATAATCCTAATTGATTTTTACATAAATGACAGGAGTTATTTCAAGATTATAGATACATATATTTAACACCTTCTTTTACATAACGAAATGTCTTCATATGGTGACATGATATTTTTTTTCACAAAATGACCTGGGCCCAGTGCAGCTAACTGCAGTAAATACTTGAGCTTTAATATGATGACTAAAGAATTGTTTGTGTTATTGATGAGAAAACATGTTAAATGATTTTTGAAAACATTTGATAACTAAATAATTGTTTGTGATTATGATTTTTGAAAACATTTGATAACTAAATAATTGTTTGAGTTATTGATGAGAAAACATGTTAAATGATTTTTGAAAACATTTGATAACTAAATAATTGTTAAATGATTTTTGAAAACATTTGATAACTAAATAATTGTTTGAGTTATTGATGAGAAAACATGTTAAATTACTATGTATATTTTTTAAACGTATTGAATCAAATATTCTGTCCATTCAAGAAGTGAAAAATATACTGATTATGGTAAATGTACTCAATACTTGTTTTTGCATTTTTAGATAATTCAGAAAATATCTTTCAAGGAACAGCAGTGATTTGCACTATTTATAATTGTATGCACATAATAAATTTCAAGTTCTAGAGAAGATTCTCAATAATTTCAAAAATCATCAAGAGAAATGTTACACATTTATATTTTTACCTGAAGTCAGATGAACTGGGTCTAGACAACAAATTACAAAAAGCTGTAAAGTAACAAAATGGCTGATAAATGCAATTTTCCAAATACCAATTTACAACCTTCTGTAAATTTAGATTAAAAACAAAATACGTACAGAGATTCTATCAAACAAAGATTTTAGATATTTCATACTTAAATGTTATTCTAAAACACCATTTTCTGTCCATCTGACATAAAACAAGCAATCTAATAGTATTGGTGAAACAACACTTGTTCCCTACCTGAGTAACCAATATAAAGTGAAAAGTAAAACATTTACGGTACATAACATTAAACCAAAACCTTAACTAGACAGACATATTGACAAACAGAAGAACGCACAATTCTTATCTCCCCTCTCACCAGCAGGTGAATGGAAGATATTCAATAAGTTTAATTTAAGAGGATATATTTCTGGTGAGTGCTTTGACATGAGTCAGGAATATCTTAGTTTTCTGTTAAAACGGTGAATTAGAACATTCTTTTTACCATATTCTCCAAATACATTTTTAATTTCCCTGCTTATTTTTTACCTACATTGTGTATGTGCATGTAGCCCCAAACATTGGCTTATCGGTTTTGGTTTACACAGGGTACAGTTCTGTTTAACATCCTTGTAGCAAATGATTTATAACCAAAACTCAATAAACACACATTCTGTACCAGTTTGGTTGTAGGTGTATATATATATATTAATTAACAAATGAAAAACTTAATAATACAAACTACTGCCAGAAAAAGTAGTCCCAGAAATGTCAAATACCACTAGCGTAAAATATGGTATTTAAACAATGGTGTAAAACTATGGATTTTATTTCTAAAATAAATTCACTGCAAAAATGTAATAGAAAGTCTGCTTAAATGTAATATTCACCAGATGAGCATAATGTCATAAACATCAGTAGGTAAGCATGACAATAAAAAGTGTAAACAGTTCTGCCTTAATCATAATCACTATGTAAACAATAATAGGTATAAACCCTTTCACCCCAACATTTAAGTATCCAAATTTAGAAAATACATGTATACAACATTTTAACTAAAATAGTAAAACTTTATGTGTCTGAAAATACTTTTTTACTTTGAAATTCCAAATTGAAAAATTTTGCATACATTTGGGGACAATACAAGCCACTTTTGTATTGGGGATGGATCCTGTAACCATACACAAAATGGCCTGGGGAAAGCCCTGTATACGGTATCCACTTTTCTATACACTTGAATCAGTATATTTTGTCTGTAGTAGTATTGAAAGGGTTTTAGGTTTGCATTTGTTACATCACTGGTACGGGTACATTTTCCAATTTAACTTACATTGCAATCATTAGCAGGTACACCAGTTTTGTTGTCATAATCACAAAAAGGTATACAGGTTTGGTCCAAATCATAATGACAAGAAGGTATACAGGTTTGGTCCAAGTCATATTGACAAGAAGGTATACAGGTTTGGTCCGAGTCATAATGACAAGAAGGCGTACAGGTTTGGTCCAAGTCATAATGACAAGAAGGCATACAGGTTTGGTCCAAGTCATAATGACAAGGAAGGTGTACAGGTTTGGTCTAAGTCATAATGAGAAGAAGGCATACAGGTTTGGTCCAAGTCATAATGAGAAGAATGCATACGGTTTGATCCAAGTCATAATGACAAGAAGTACAGGTTTGGTCTAAGTCATAATGACAAGGAAGGTGTACAGGTTTGGTCTAAGTCATAATGACAAGAAGTACAGGTTTGGTCTAAGTCATAATGACAAGGAAGGTGTACAGGTTTGGTCTAAGTCATCATCACTGATATATACATGTATGTGTACAATCACAAGTTCATAAATGCATACTACATTCAAAACTGTTGCAATCTCCTGTACATTTAAGTTCCTAAATTTTGCTTCAATATTATAGAGTTATTAACCATATTGACCAAGTTTTTACAGTGAGGTCTGTTGTATAGGCCTGAAGCAAAGCCGAAGGTCAATGCAACAGACTGATATGGGCTTAGTTTTGTCAATATTAGCCAAGTTTGTGCAGAAAATCCTGTATAGACCAATATTACTATAGTTAATTAATAATAGTATGTTATAATCTGTAGCAAGTATACATTTAACGTTCTCATAAATACTACTAGTTATGTCATAAATACTACTAGGTATACATGTTGTAAGCACAAGTTTCATTATATACATTGTATACAAGTTGTTTTATGCTATTATGATTACTAGCACTAAGGTTTGCATGTTTAGTTATGTCAGAATACTCACATACATGTACATGTTACTGTATGATTGTTTGGCTTATTATGACATCTCCATGACTGAAGTGTCATCATGACTTAATGGTGTATGTTTAATAGTTATATCATGTTCACTAGCAGATACACAAAGGTTTACTGATGGCATAATCACTTCATGTATGTTTAATTATGTCATAATCACTAGAAAGTAGATACATTTTCATCACTAGACATTGATGTTCCATGTCATAATCACAAGTATGTATATATGTGTTTGGCTATTATAATATCACTTATAGTTATACTGGACATGTCTCTTGATCATTAGTAGCTATAATCATACACTTCATCCTCTTTCATGATTGATGTAGCAGTATCAGAAGGGAGACCTAGACTAACAAGGGACCTAGTGTATTATCACTACATGGAACTTTCAACGTCGTAATCACCCATCAGTATGCAATGTACACGTTTTACTCTTAGTACCTATAAAAGTTATCATACACTTCATCCTCTCTCATGATTGATGTAGCAATATCAGAAGGGAGACATACACTAACAAGAGACCTAGTGTTGTTATTATCTCTACATGGACCTTTAACGAAGTTTGTTGTAACATGTGGGCCATACTGATCGTCCTTCTCCAAGAAATCATCTTTCTCCAGCTGCGCTATCAAGGACTGTAGTTGTTCTCGTTTTCTATTGAACTTCTGATCTTCCTTGCTGATCTTGTTTTTATAGTGATCATCGAGACTTTGCATCTCAGAGTTTAAGACACGCTGTATATGGGCAAACTGATTTTGATGTTCAAGCCGTAACTGTAGCATTTGATACTGCATGTAAACTGGATTGTAGATTCTCTGTTGTCTCAAACGACAACATTCCATTTCTTGCTGCAGTCTCAGGTTTTTAGTTCTATTTCTATGCACCATTTCTAATTTTTCACGTTCATGCCTTCCCCAGCGGAGAATTTTTTCAATTTCCTGTCGATTTTCACGATTTATGTTGCTAAGCTGTAACTTTAAATTGTTTAAGTTGTCATCTAGGGACCTTTTGTCTGTTCGTCTCCTCTTCCTCTGGGGAGAATTCATGAACTTGTTATCATCCTGCCAAAGAGTACACAACTTAACACCTTCCAGACGACCCCCTGTAATGCCATTATGCCGATTACGATATCGTGTTGCAAATGTTAAATTAGTGTCCGGATTCTGAATTCCTTTACTTTTCCATTTTTTCATTACTTTTTTCATCAATTCATTTTCATTTTTTACATACTCTTTTTGGGCCCTGTAGTCTAAAAACTTCTCACCACGTTTAATTCCTACATCTGATTGCTTAGTATGACTGCCAGACGTTACTCCTGAAATCGCTGCTTTACCAGTACCTTCTTGGATATTTTGTTGTACTGGGGCAACAGAAACAGTTGGGGGTTTGTCATTACTTGAACGATTTTTATTTGGTAAATACCCAAAATTCTCATTAAATGTGGAATTCTTTTTGTCAGAATCTTTGTTGTTTCCACTCTGTGGAGACATTTTTGGCTCTTTTGTTTTGTCATCGAAAGGAGATTTCTTAGATTCCAATGTTTTACTATTTGAGGGAGACTTCTTGTTTAATTCCGACGTTTTATCAGAAGGGGGAGATTTTCTATCTGAAGCCAGAGCATTTTCATTCTGTGAAGATTTATTGTCCAATATTCTCTCATTTTGTAAGTTTTTCTTACTAGATTCCAGCATTTTTTCACAAGGCAAAGTTTTCATATTGGAATCCATCATTTTGTCCCTGAGTGGAGATCGTTGAGATGAAACCATTTTGTTGCCAAAAGGTGACATCTTGACATCAAACAATCTGTTGTTATCCAATGATTTGACTTTGTTTTCTTTCGGTTTAGGACATATTTTCACAGACGATGAAATCCCATTTTCCTTGTCTTTGTTCTTCATTTCCTGAATTTTCTTGGGCGATTTAATTTGAGTTGCATTTCCTGTTGTGTTACATTTTGACTTTTTTATTCCAGAGTTGGAATCTGAAGCTGTTAATATTTTACCATTGATTAACTGCTTTGATGATGATTGGCTAGTGGTTATAAGTTTTGATGGTTCGGGGTCAGTAATGGCTTGGAGGGAAATGATTGACTTTGCATCATACACTTTCTCAGAGTTCTTGTTTGATGATTTTGATGCTGCCAACTTGATATTTTCATTGGCACCCGTATCATCAATGATTTTAAATCCTTCTTTTTCCAAGAAAAGGTCAATTTCATCATAATTTTGCATTAAGTCTAATTCAAATTCATCACAAACATCATTTTCACTTGGCTTTCGAACCTTTTCTTTCTGGATGACTGCACTATCACCCTCAATGTTTTTCTGTGTATCCAATTTTACACTAGTATCCATCTTTGCCATTTCATCATCACTCTCTACTGATGAGGAAACACCAACATTATCTACTTCTTTATCAGAAGCTTTCTCTTCATCTAAACTCAACCCTCCATCTGAGGTCCCTGCCACTTGTATGCATGTTTCATTCACACCAGTTTCATAATTTGCCTTGTCCATTGGTATACATGTTTCATCATGACCAGAAATGTTGCTTTCTGTAGTTTTTCCTTCATTATCAGAAAACAATAAAGTCTTCTCATCAATATCCTCATCTGAGTCATTGTCAGTGTTGATGTACTCATCTAGGCCTAAGATGTCCTCTGACAACTCAAAATCCTCCTCCTCTTCCTCAACAATGACTGTCCTCCGAGTAGAAGAGCTCAGTCCCGTAAACCTTCCAGGTCCCTTGTCTATTGTGTCTGATGCACAACTTTCTGATATAAGGTCGTTTTCCCTTTCTATAAAACTTGAAGAAATAATACTTTGGAGATTAATTTTGCTGACCTGATGCTCTGCTTTTACATTGGAAATATGTGATGTGTTACATGATTTAAACGGTTCTGGACAGTTGATGCCAAAGTTCCCACCACAGAGGACGGTCACCTCTGACAACAAATCATTATAAGGCATATCACCACCACCCTTTTCTGGTGTACTTCCTTCATGAGACTTTGCTTCTGATGGGAAAATGGTAGATGGAAATTTTGAGATCTTTGGTGTACTTTGAGCTTGACATGATTCACTGAAAGTTAACTTCAATTTAGAAATATTTGAACTCTTTTGTGGATGGATATTGGATGAAATCATTGGTGAAAATAACTGGAAATTTGTGTCACACTGCATGTTCAGTGATGAATCATGATCAAACATAACTTTAGAATTTGGATCTCCCTTTATTGGTGAAAATGCAAATTGCAGTGATTTTCTTGATTTTTCACCAATGCATTCCTTCGGTGTAACCCCATTTTGATCAGATTCATCAGTACAAAGGCTTAAGATGGACGTATGTAATTCATCTAAATCTGCCAACATGCTCCCATCTTCATCAGCTGCTACTCTCTTTTCCATTGTTATTGTCTGTAAATACAATATAAAATTCAGTTTATTTTCATCTTCAATTATTCTTGAATTTTTTATTATACAATAATTTGCAAAGAAATTATCAACACTGAGTATACTCAGTGAGCAGAAAGTAATTTATGCAAATAACCAACTGCATACCAGCTATATATATATATATATATAACAGTTACATGTAGATATAATTTTGAAGTTTCTATATTATTAACTCATTCACCCCTAGAGACACATTTGGACTGGTCTAAGTCACTGATTTACAGAAGACTCCATTATTTTTAGAGGTTGATGAATCAAGATAGGGATTAATCATACAGAAAGCCCAAAATCATGTCTTATTTACACTAAGACATATATTTGAAACAATAGTCTACATTGTACATGAGCATATTGGTGATACAAAGACAACTGGCCAAAAAAATCAACAAAAATGTCAGAATAACAAATAAGATTTGTGGAAGTACAACTTTGCACCTAGCATTTCCATTATTGATATGTATATTATGTATATATGTGCACCAAAAATGGAGAGCCAATGTGAAGAAATGACTTCAATATGACTTACCGTATTCGGCCGTGTATAATCCGCACTCTTTTCACTCTAAAATTTGTCTCAGGCAGGGGGGTGCGGATAATACAGTACTACAGAATCTTAGGACATTTTTTCCGCAGGAACTACTGCATGAGATTCGATGTGGGTGGTAAGCCTGACAAAGTTTTTTTCGTAATAACGATGTACGAGTCAATGTATATCATCATTTATGTCTACAGTGTTGAATAAATCAATAAATGAAAAGTTGTCTTTTATTTTTGTGTGTTTCAGTTTACAAATAGGCTAGACTACACAGGGCACTTGTGTAAAAATCCCTTGATTGAAGGTGTTGTGATCGGTGGATTGCATAACGCAAGTGCCTGTGCAAGGCTAGCCTAGTTGCGATGTTTGGCGAGGAAACAGAATAGTACAGTACCTGTTGCTTATCTTCATCATGAAGTTTTGTTATTATTGAAAAATAAAACAATCTCAACAAGAATTCAAATAATTATTTCACGCTGGTGAACACAAAAGCGAACAGCCATGTTGTAACTGTAAATGAGGGGGCTAAATGGAAGAGCAAATATATGTAGTATCTTGTAGTTTCGTATTTTCCCATTTATATCATATTATGTAGTTTTGCGTTGTTTGTTTTGAGACGATGACTATACATTAATAAATAAAACAATGTTTTCTGGGTGTTTTGTTCTGTGGAGGAATGTTATTTTACACATTTCGTACAAAAGTAACAGTTACTACCGTACATCTACAGTGTAGTACTAAGTTATGGAACATGCCAATTATACAGGTAAGTACGATGAGTTAATTTTTGTTGAAAATATGATAAAAGGTGTAAAATAACACAATGCCACACCAAGGTAATTAATGTTTGTAGTATATGTTCCATTCATAATCAATGATGCGTGTAACAGACAACAGTATACTTGGATCTGTATATATATCCCTTTGTTTCAAATAATTACGCTATACACGCGTATTCTGGATATATAGATCGCTTTTTGTACAAGTTACTCTCGCTAATTAAAATTGTTACAAAACTTTTATTGTCGCCGATTTCCGCAAATATAATATCTATTTCAAATGTTGTTCTAATACATACTATTAAAAAAATATATAGGCTACCACGTCAGCAAAAGCAAATGATTGCGCTGTAATTAACGGAATTTAATTTTACAAAGACTTCGACTGATGTTTTGATATTTCTTTTGTTGGTCAAATCATTTTTTATCTTATCATATCCCTTATCTAATATCTCGAATATATATCTATAATAAATATTTATCTATTTCTTCCAAATACCGATCTGGCGAATTTTGAAAATAAGTTTACGATCGTCATACTGCACTTATACACAATAATAATCAATCTCGCCGACGATTTTCGGCCATATTGCCGTGGAAAAAAGTCAACGCGGATTATACGCACGAAGTCCCTTTTTCTCCGAGATCTGATGCTGAAATGGGGGGTGCGGATAATACGTAAATGCGGATTATACACGGCCGAATACGGTAGTCAAACAAGAGTTGTCAGAAGACAACAAAGCTTGCTGAAATGGGTGTAAATTTTCAAAATAGATATTTGACCCACAGCTATCAGGTTTTAATGTCAAAGGACTGGTAAAATTTTTATTCCATCAGCTCAGGGCCCGAAGTCACCAAATTTACTCAGTACTCAAGCTCAACTAACTTTAAGCGATTTTAAGGTAAAAACATGCAAACTATATTCTGTAATTGGACATGTTTGTATACTGATGGCATACAATTGTAAGTAAAAGATATAATGAAGGTTAAATGTTTGAAAAGTAGGTCAAAGTTCAAGGTCACTGGGTTAAAAAGACAAGGTACCAAATGAAAACCCATGTCATCAAAAACTTTGTGAAATATCAAAGCTCTATCCCTGATGGTTTAAAAGCTATAAGCAAGGTTAAGGTCACTAGGTCAAAAGTCAAGGTACCAAATGAAAGCGTCTATTGAATCTATATGTGAAATATCAGAGCCTTGTCCCTTGCAGTTAAAGTTATTGACCAGGTTCAAGTTTGGTCTTTGAATATACCAACCTTATATATCATGTTTGTAAAATATATTTCCAGTTTGAAAGAAGACTTTTTTTAAAAAGTGCAGAAAAGAAAATTACCATTTTTCGGGCCCCTTAGTCCCCCAGCCCCTCTATCTTCAATCTGAATTGCCATCCCCCAATGATGCTTTCTACCAACAACAAATTTGGTTGAAATTATAATATAATAGTGAATCTGAAAGTAAAAATTACTTATTTTAATTTTCTCTTTATTACTTTCATGGATCATTTCAATTTGCATAAAATTGCCTTGTGGCTTGTCTGCACTGTTGCTTAATTTCTCTGGATACGCTGGGTAAAATCGGATAATTTTATATGATGGGACATATAAAATTTTCCGATTTTACCCAGCATATCCACAGAAATTACACTGTTGCCATATTGGAACGACTGTCTTTGGCATCAATATAAAAGAAATGAACGTACAAAATAACATACAAATTGCTTGCTTGATATTTTCTTACAGATTGGTAAATTCTTAAACTGTCAGATGTAATACACGTAAACTAGGAATCAGACACTGAGACCACCTGCAGATGCTGTCTCCCTGCTGATGCCGCCATGGTTCTTTATCAACTTCCGCTGCTAGTGCACGCGTTTTCCGAGCTCCACTTTGGATTTCTTCCTTCCAAACATTTACATATGCAAAAACCATATATATATATATAAGTACAAATTATTTCTTTATTTGTTTTTCTTTTATAATTCAAAAATGAATAAATAAATAAATAAATAAAACAAAACAAAACAAGAAGCAAAAACAAAAAATAAACAAATAAATGATAAAAAAAAACAAAAATAAACAAAATAACGAAGTTCCAAATTTTATTTTCCGTTTAGACGTAAACGTAAAACTGTCAATAATTTTTTAATATATCGGTTGGGTTGTTTAACGTTGAATTTGCATGAAGTCGTCAATTCTAAATTGTTTATAAATAAAAACAGTTTCGCCGTTTGTTTTTCACATAATTGTTAATTGCATTATTTTTTAAAGGTTCAAGTTACTAAGCTATATAGCAAATGACATGAAAGATGACATTTAAAAATCAAATTCAAGTTTAAACCACCATTTTCCCCAAACTATGAACTCAAGTTTTATTCATTTATTTTTTATAATAAATTAAGGCATAGAAGTTCTAAAAGTTCACCGTTTAGTAATGTAATTTCCGGAAAATCTATAGGAGACTATTTTGAAATGATTCAGTTTTACATAAAATCACTGATAATGGGGAAATACCTATACATCTTGGTGTCCTTGTGTACTTTTGTAATAAGACATTGGTATAACTAATACACTGGATAAAAAGGATAGGATTCTCTTTTGTAAATTTAGAACAGTAAATCACAAACTGCCGATTGAAACAGGACGATGGCAGGGGATAGAAAGAAATAAAAGAAATTGTACAGTTTGTAACTTAAATGATTAGGTGATGGATTTCATTATTTTTTTAAGTGTTCATCATTTTCCATACCTAGAACTCGTTTTTAAACCTGCTATCTGAGAAATAATTGTGACACTATAAAACTAAAGTAATTATTTCAATCACAGGTTATTGCAACTTTACACAAATTGTGTCAATCCATTAATAAAATTAATTCAACTGTTAGTCCTCCATAAATACCCTGGAAATTAAGTTTTATTTATGTGTATATTTACTTATGATTGTATTGTAAATATGTTGTATATAGTTTCGATACCTTTGTAAGTTTGGTTGTGAGAATAAAGAATTTGAGTTTCTTACAACTGTTCTCACAATATGTTGAAACTGTGCGCACTATCTACCTAAACTAAGCGAACAATATACATGTATCTAAGATGTGTGCACAATGTAACTAATCTGTAGCATACGCTCAAAATAGTAATTGCTATATTCTGCTCACAATATAATTTTTAAAACTGTGTGTTCGATAATCGGTACACACATTATAGTTAAAAATCACCTTTTGATTTGCTTCCTACACCACTGTAAAAAAAAGAAGTTACGCCCCTCTTTGAAAATTCCTGTATCCGCCCCTGTAATCCATTCTCAATATCTTCAATGATTGTAGCCCCCTCCCCCAATTTTCTGGACCCAGCTACGCCACTGCTATAGCCTATGTTATGAATGTTTGGGGAAATGAAATTACGCGTCTTAAAATTATTTGTTGGTGTACGTCATTTGTCAAATGCACTTGTGTCAAAATTTATATTAACAGAATGTCTTTAAACGGGGAATTATCGTTTTATAGTTTTATATAGGCTAGGTCGAAATTCTATCCCGTTTTAGTTATGATTTATAGATAATCAGTCTCACCTGGTATTTTATTTCAATCTTTTTTGTTTATCTTTTATTTTGCACTGACATACCTCCTTGTTTTCAGATTCATGGGAATTTGAGTAAAATGGCAGTTTGATCCACATACACCTATGTTTAAATATATTATTCATATAAGGTGTCAAGGAATAAATTAGCTAAGAGCTCATTAACAAGTTAATAAGATATACTAAGTGTGTAAGGTAGATCGTGTTTCCTCGTTCACCGATACGGGCATGTTTACGACTGCATCTTATCATAGATGTATACTTATTCACCTGCGTTAGCTATTTGTGTGTAAAAGGTCGTACATAGGCAAAATAATACTAAGTGGTTACATGTACCGACCTTTTTAGTGGTTTTTACGTTCATTAAAAGAAACACTAGTTTATTGTTGTTTGTTGTTTTTAAATTGTTTATTTATGTGGTTTCTGTTTAACTTTTTATCTGCTTGCTTTCGTTTTGTTTCTACGAAAGCCTATTGAGGTCAACTAAGATTTTTTTACCAGATTTTAAAAAGTCGTAATAACGAGATAAAAAGTCGTTATTACGAGATTTTAAAAAGTCGTAATTACGAGATAAAATAGTCGTTATTACGAGAAAAAAAGTTATTATTACGAGATGAAAAGTCGTTATTGTCGTTATAATGAGATAAAAAGTCGTTATTACGAGATTTTAAAAAAGTCGTTATTACGTGATTTTAAAAAGTTGTAATTGCGAAATAAAAAAGTCGTAATTACGAGATAAAAAAGTCATTATTACGAGATAAAAAGTGTTATAACGAGAAAAAAAGTCATTATTACGAGATTTAAAAAATGTCGTTTTACGAGATTTTAAAAAGTTGTAATTGCGAAATAAAAAAGTCGTAATTACGAGATAAAAAGTCGTTATTACGAGATAAAAAGTCGTTATAACGAGATTTTAAAAAGTTGTAATTATGAGATAAAAAAGTCGTTATTACGAGATAGAGTCATTATTACGAGATTTTAAAAAAGTCGTTATTACGTGATTTTAAAAAGTCGTAATTACGAGATAAAAAAGTCATTATTACGAGATAAAAAGTGTTACAACGAGATAAAAAGTCATTATTACGAGATTTAAAAAAGTCGTTATTACGAGATAAAAAGTCGTTATTACGAGATAAAAAGTCATTATTACGAGATTTCAAAATTTTAAAAAGTCGTAATTTCGAGATAAAAAAGTCGTTATTACGAGATAAAAAGTCGTTATAACGCTTGTTATAATGCTTGTTAGTATGTACAATAAAATTTTGTACCGCCCAAAGCTACAAAGTAGGCTTTCCATTTTGGTTACACGCCTATATTCCGACGGTTCGAGAGTCCGACGGTCCGATAGTCGGACAGACAAGGGAAACCTGGGGATATTACCCCGGGTAAACAAATGTAAAAAGAGAATAAAAAAAGATCATACCGAATGACAGGACAAGAGCCCCCTTCTCCTGGAAAATGATATCAATTAAAACAGAAACTATATAATTTATTTATCATTTTATTTATTTGTTTATTTATTTATTATTTATTTATTATTTTGATCATTTTTAGCTCACCCCAGCCAAAGTTTCAAGTGAGCTATTGTGATTATTCCGAGTTCCTGATCCATCGTAAATTTTTCACATATTCAACTTCTTCTCAAGAAAAACTAAAACAGTTCAACCAATCTTGGCTTGAGGCATTCTTGGGGAGTTGTGTATAAATGGTTATTATCTCCCCTTGGCAAGGGGATATGATTAGCAATATGCATGCTGGACAAAACTGATATATTGCAGGCTGCAATGTTATGATATACAGATTCAAGTTTGTTCAAGGGAAGGCCCCCGTATGACTTATAAAATTGCTGAAATCAATCAACAATGTTAATTTTTTTCTTCTTCTCAAGAACCAGAATATAGACACTTTTCATTGCTTTTGTCCAAGCTATGCCAGTATTGGTGTGTAGCTATATCAAGAAAGTAACCCATTGTTCATATTGTCCGACTCACACAGGCCATTTTGGGGGCTGTAACCATTGATGAGTATGTCTCTCTATGCAATAATATATTATATACAGACATTCTGCTGGAATAGGGCATGGAATGATACGTTTATGGAAATCCAATATATGTTTAATAAAAGAATAATGTGAATACATGTAGTTTAAACGTATGTGGAGATCAAAGGAGAAGACATTTTAAAATTTTGACAGCATATAGTAAATGTAAATATTAGATATTTTGTACAGCAAATTTAGCAAAGGGCAAGTTAGTGGATCTGATGGCATATATACATATAAGAGTATATAGATCTGAGTCAAAAATAAATGAATGCATATACTTTTCACTATGTCCAATATATGAATGGGTATGGTTTCACACTTTGCCAAATATATGAATGGGTAATGGAGAAAATGCTGCTGACAACTCCAGCCAAAATAATGATAAGTAACCCCCTCCCCCGTGGCCTGAGCCTGCTTTCATGACGAAAAAGAGCAAGCCATGTCTCATCAATGAGAAGGGATACATAAAGAATGAGCTGATTTCAAAATGGAGACCCCCTTGAAAAATGAAAGTCAGATTTTATCCAGTTATAAGCAAAACTTCATTAAACTACAATGACTACATCTTAATTTTCATATACTTTACTATTTATGTTAAATTTCATCCCCTTATCATGGCTACTATCCATATAAAAACTACCACTGTATAACGACTTACATAGAGTTACACACGAAAAAGCGAGACAGGTACTGTATATTTCCTCCAAATAAAGTATGAGTACACGGGTGTATGGCTATTTTTTAAAAATATGTCACAGAGAGATAAAAACTACAATTTATCTTAAACAGAATTAGCCATACACCCATGCTCTCCTGTCTAAATTTAAGAAAGTCTGTGAAAAAGAACCAACAAAAATAACAATTTTTGGCAGTGTTGAACTATTGGATCATCAGACTATTACTGTCGTACTAGTGACCGTAGGACTGTCATGATGTTACCTTCCATTACCTTGTTTGAAACATGCAAATACTGGTAACTGGTCACTGTCTTAACAATGGACACTGCCTGGTTACTTACAGACCTAAATGGTCAAGTACACCTAAGAATTAACAGGGCTCGAACCCAGAACCCACACTGACAAGGGGTGAGAGACTTCATGGTTTAAAACAGGAACGCTAAACACTTGGCCACGGAGGTCATAAATATTTAGAACAATGCATAAAACTTCATTTTGTGTTTGAATTTCACTATATGATAATAATAATAGGTAATGCATTCCCGAAAAAAGAACAAAATAAAACTAAAACTCATAAACATTCACATTAATGCAAAAGCCAACCAAACAAATGAAATCAACAAAGATCAAAAGAATATTATCATATTTACTTTGCAAATTTCTGAATTTCATTTCCTGTCAAAGTATACCTTTTTGTCAAAGAGTTAAACTAAGAAAAATGAAATAACCATCTGTAATGACTGGTTAACCCACTGCAGATGTCTTACATGATTGAGAAAGCCTTGGATATCTAATTACACCAGACTATATTGTTTGTAATCTTAATATGTTTATCATGCAGTTTAAGATATGGTACCAACACATCTCCAAATAACATGCAACCACATCCCAGATGAAAATAGTTATATAGAAACATTCTGAGAGTACTCATGAATCAATGCATGTCCCATACTGATGACTCAATACTGGCATGTCCCTTACCTGTGAGGCAATCTGAGAGTACTGATGAATCAACACATGTCCATTACCTGTGAAGCATTCTGAGAGAGAGTACTGATGAATCAATACATGTTCCCTACCTGTGAAACATTCTGAGAGTACTAATGAATCAATACATGTTTCCTACCTGTGAAGCATTCTGAGAGTTCTGATGAATCAATACATGTCCCTTACCTGTGAAACATTCCGAGAGTACTGATGAATCAATACATGTCCCTTACCTGTGAGGCATTCTGAGAGTACTGATGAATCAATACTTTCCCCCTACATGTACCTGTGAAGCATTTTGGGAATACTGATGAATCAGTAAATGTACAATGTTCCTACCTGTGAAGCATTCTGTGAGTACCAATAAATTAATACATGTCTCCTACCTGTGAAGTATTCCCAAAGCACTGAAAATCAATATATGTCCCTCATCTTGGAAGCATTCTGAGAGTACTGATGAATCAATACATGTTTCCTACCTGTGAGGCATTCCGAGTTTTGATGAATCAATATATGTCCCCTACCTTTGAAGCATTCTGACTGTACTGATGAATCAATACATGTCCCTTATCTTGGAGCATTCTGAGAGTACTGATGAATCAATACATGTCCCATACCTGTGAAGCATTTTGAGAATACTGATGAATCGGTAAATGTACAATGTTCCTACCTGTGAAGCATTCTGTGAGTACTAATAAATTGATACATGTCTCCTACCTGTGAAGTATTCCCAAAGCACTGAAAAATCAATATATTTCCCTCATCTTGGAAGCATTCTGAGAGTACTGGTGAATCAATATGTCACTCTACCTATGAAGCATTCTGAGAGTACTGATGAATCAATATGTCACTCTACCTTGAAGGAACAAATACATTGTTGAATTTAATCTGCTTAACTTAAACTTAAAACTTAAATGGTACATCCCATATGATGCCTTGAATTTACAAGTATTATAATTTTACATTCTGTATATAAATACTATGCTGTCCCTCACATAATATTGAAATCTCCAATAAAGATCTTGGACCTTGAAAGTTCCACAGCATGTCTACTTCTGTTGTAGGTTCAACATCCGAACTGCACTAACACACCGGTATAAAATATACTGTATACTTGGAAATGTTTGTCCCTGGTTATTTTCACAGAAATATATTCACTGTATTAATTGTTAAGTTCACCCTTAATCAGGGTAGCCTCATAGATGGCATATATGCCTATGCCTTAATTATTTAGCTTGAAAAGTTTTCTTTCCTTTAATATTTGCCCTTTTATTAAAGTGTCAAAATCAACTGGGGTGAAAATGTCCAGGTATACTGTTTAGTGTAGATTCAAAGTATGAACTATTATAAAACAGTAGCTGTTTCATTATGTTTAGCATAGATTCAGCATCTGAACTGCACTAATACAACAGTATTCTTGTATATCTAAAAAAGATATACCCGATAATATCTGTACTGCATCATTATCACAGAATTCTTGTATATCTAAAATAGATTTACCTGGTAATATCTGTACTGCATCATTATCACAGAATTCTTGTATATCTAAAATAGATTTACCCAGTAATATCTGTACTGCATTATTATCACAGTATTCCTGTATATCTAAAATAGATTTACCCAGTAATATCTGTACTGCATTATTATCACAGTATTCCTATATTTCTATCATTGATTCAGCATCTTAAACTATTGTTTAATTTTTGTTTTACACCTTTTCATTTATATGGAGATATGTCACCAGCTTTTGGTGAAGTACCACAAATAATTTCACTATTCTACGGACTGATGCCATACCTACAGTCACAGGGAACCTCAGTTTCAAGTTTCATCCAAAAGACTTGAGACTTTCACTTTGTATGCCAAATGCTTGCCAAAGGAACAGTTACTATAATTTGTTTTACAGTCTTTGGTATGACCCAGTGCCTGGAATCATATATGTGACCTTCTACTTAGGAGTCAAACTCTCTACCACTGGACCATAGCAGGCCATCAACACGCTGAATGATTACACTCATACACTAAGCTTATAAAGTTCACCTCACACCAATATATTTAGTCTAAAACAGGGTATTTTTTGCAAAAATACAGAACTAATCAAGCACCTGAAGCACAGCATGTACTTCGAATCATAAGACATATACTGCTATACCATTCAAGGTTAGTTGATGCATGAGTAATAAAGTAGGTAAACACAACCTCAACTGATTGTCCTAGCTTGACCCTGACACCGGGGCAATAGCAGAAGTTCCTACCCCTACTTCTTAGAGCTGGATTTGAAAAGAAGGCAGAAAATATTTCCAGGCATTAAACTGTAGTATTACATCAATGTATGAGGTCATGTCAATTGTTAAACAATACAGGTCAAAGAACAACTAATACAAGGACACAATCTGTAGCAAAGGTAATAATTTAGGGCACTTCACCAAAATTTACCAAATCTAAATACCCATATAAGTGGAAAATGATTGCTGGATACTTATAAAAATAAAATAAAAATTATTAACCTTTAGACTGCTACGCACAACTAATGTTGTGCCACTATTAACATGATAATTAGGCTCTCAGTGCTATGCATAATTAAGTTGTTTCTGAATCTCTAACTCATAATTGTAGATGTTGTCATACAAGATTTTCAAATCAGGCTGTGTCAAAATGTTGATATAAAACCGATTCTGATTATCGGTAGTTATTCCATTTGTTTGTGGTACCCCTTGAATTTTTTTTTACATAATGTGAAAAAAGTGATAAAGACTTTTATATAGTCTTGGACTTGGTAACCAAGAATTTTTTTTGAGTTTTATTACCTTTTCTCTCACCTGTACAGGTGACAATGACACGTATCTTCATATGAAGATATGAAGTTTATAAAGTATAAACACTGACCAACATTTTCATGTATGTTTTATCTCTGTGTCTTGTACACTTATTTAATTGTCTGAAATCAAAAAGTGTATCCTAATTTCTTTTAATTATGAACAATTTATGCAGCAGTGAGAGCCTATATTGACCCTAGAAATGTAGCAGTCAAAGGGTTAACAATATACAATACAAAAGAAAAAGACAAGACATTTTGTAGAAAATTTCAATGACTAATTTTAATGAATGATGAAGATGATTAAAGAGATTCCTATTCACTTTAAAGTGTAACATGTTGTCATGACGATAAAAAGTTTATATTTTTTCTGACACCTGGCACTTTAATGTAACATCTATCTTCACAATTTACTGTCTGTGCCACACTACTTTTTCAGTATTACCTCATTTTTTGCTATTAACCTTCCCCCTGGTATCTTTGCAGAATCTACTTTGATCTTTACTATTTATAAGAGGGGAGAAATTGTGTTGAGATTTCTTGAAATCTTTGGATGTTCTTTTCATCACTAATAATGAGCACAAATATGATCATTTCACCCTGTCCCATCTCCATATAGAACCGTCGTCAGAGATTGCCAAGAGAATAGATCCATCTCGTGAGAAACCTGTCTGTCTAATGGCTGTGTTACACCTTGGATGACCCAGAACTGTGCATCTACAAAGAAAACAAACACTTATACATGTATGTACAGTCAAATTTGTATATAAAGACCATTCAAGGGAACAGGAAAAAGTAACTGTTATAGACAGGTGCCCTTTATACAGAGGTGGCCTTTAATGCAAGTTTGCCTGTATTAATACATATAGTCAACATAATTGTGTCTAATTTGTAATATGTTGGTTGATAAATAGAATGCCAGTTGGGATGTATAGTTGCCAGATAGACAGTGTATATAATAAGGTATGATAGTTGTCGGAAGACATCAAAGTTTGCCGAAATGGGAGTAAATTTTCAAAATAGATATTTGACCCATAATTCTCAGGTTTTAAGGTTAAAGGACTAATAAAATTTTGATTCCTTAAGCAGAGGTTACAAATTTTGAAAAGTAAGTCAAAGTCCAAGGTCAAGGTCACTAGACAAAAGTCAAGTATGCTAATAAGGTTTATTTGAGAAATATCAAAGCCCTAGTTTTATAAAAGATATAGTCAAGGTTGAAAAGTAGGTCAAATTTCAAGGTCAGTCACTGGGTCAAAAGTCAAGGTACAAAATGAAAGCTCTGATCATAAGAAATCTATATGAGAAATATCAAAGTCATAACCCTCATGACTTTAGAGATTTATAGAGAATATATTTTAAAGTATGATATATAAAGATAGATGTTGAAGTTTTTGAAAAGTAGGTCAAAGTCCAAGGTCAAGGTCACTAGGTCAGATCAGAGCCTTGTCAATTGTGGTTAAAAAGGGCAGAAGGATAAATCTGTCGCTCAATGGGGACCTCTGGTCCCCCTGATATCACACACAAATGTCACGCAAATAAAAAATAGTTCAACAAACCATTGAAAGAAAGATTAAAATAATATTAATGTTTTGAAAAGTCCAATAATTTATTAAAGACGTTGATAGGTATTATATAATCACAATGAAAGAATATGTTACTAAATGAACAGTCAAATTAGTTATCAGGGAGTAAATATAGAGGGAAGGTTAACACAAGTTTTAATGAAATATCGAAAAGGGAGATTTGAAACATTGGGTTACTCCTGGTCATCGAACAAATTTTAGTAAATTGAGTTACCTCTGGTCCAATATATAAATTGCCTCTATCCCCTATAGATATATACATGATATAACATTGGCTTACCTCTGGTCCCCTATAGATACATAGATCAAGGGTTACCTCTGGTCCCCTAAGATATGACATTTTACCTCTGGTCCCCTATAATATGACATTGGGTAGGTCCCCTATAGATTTACATAGAAATGACATTGGGTTACTCTGGGTCCCCTATAGACACATACCTATAGAAATGACATTGGGTTACCTCTTGTCCCCTAAGATATATACCTATAGAATAACATTGCTTACTCTGGTCCCCTATAGATACATACCTATAGAATGACATTGGGTTACCTCTGGTCCCCTATAGATATAACATTGGGTTACCTCTGGTCCCCTATAGATAATACCTATAGATCATTGGCTTACCTCTGGTCCCCTATAGATATAACATTACCTCTGATAGATTATATAGAGATATAAACATTGGCTTACCTTTCCCCTATAGATATAACATTGGGTTACCTCTGGTCCCCTATAGATATATAATAGATATAACATTGGCTTACCTGGTCCCCTTAGATACATATTATAGATTTTGGGTTACCTCTGGTCCCCTATAGATAAACATTGGGTAGGTCCCCTATAGATATGACAATGGGTTACCTCTGGTCCAGATATAACATTGGGTTACCTCTGGTCCCCTATAGATATGACATTGGGTTACTAGGTCCCCTATAGACACATACCTATCGAAATGACATTGGGTTACCTTTGGTGCCCTATAGACACATACCTATAGAAATGACATTGGGTTACCTCTGGTCCCCTAAAATATACCTATAGATATAGGTTAAATAGTTTACCTATAGATATGACATTGGGTTACCTCTGGTCCCCTATAGACACATACGAAATGACATTGGGTTACCAGGTCCTCTATAGATATAACATTGGGTTACCTCTGGTCCCCTATAGATATATACCTATAGATATGACATTGGGTTACCTCTGGTCCCCTATAGACACATACCTATATGACAGGGTTACATAATTATTACCTCCAAACAGAAGAGGTTGTCAGTATATATAAATTACTAGCATTCGTCTGTCTATTTTCAGTGTGTAAGGTGCGTCAGATTTATCCTTCTGCTTAAAAAGGCCAGGTTAAAGTTTTTTAAACGGATGACAACGATGCCAGGGGTATGACATTAGCTCTCCAAACTTTCGTTCTGGGAAGCTAATAAGTGTTCAAGGATGAAAAAGTGTGTCAGTCAGTGTTTTAGTCAGTGTGTATATGTGTGTCTGTCAGTGTGTATATGTGTGTGTATATGTGTGTCTGTAAATGTGTAAGTGTGTCTGTCAGTGTGTATGTGTGTTGGTCAGTGTGTATATTTGTGTCAGTGTGTATATGTGTGTCTGTAAATGTGTAATTGTGTCGGTCAGTGTGTCTGTGTCTGTCAGTGCGTACATCAGAGTATAAATGTGTGTCATTCAGTGAGTATGTGTGTCTGTCAATGTGTTAGTGTCAGTGAGTGTGTAAGTCAGTGTGTATATGTGTGTCTGTCAATGTGTAAGTGTCTGTCAGTGTGTAAGTCAGTGTGTATATGTGTGTCTGTCAGTGTGTATATGTGTGTCTGTCAATGTGTGTATGTGTGTCACTCAGTGTGTATATATGTCAATCAGTGTGCTTATGTGTGTCAGTGTGTATATGTGTCAGTCAGTGTGTATATAGTTGTCAGTCAGTGTGCTTATGTGTTTGTCAGTGTGTATTAGTGTGTCAGTCCGTGTTTAAATGTGTGTCAGTCAGTGTGTATAAGTGTGTATAAGTGTGTCAGTCAGTGTGTGTATAAGTGTGTCAGTCAGTGTGCTTATGTGTGTCTGTCAATGTGTATGACACAGACTGTGTAACTACATGTACAGGTCTACCAAGGTAATTTGGTACATATTTACAAACACAAGGTGTCTATAACAGAGGTGGCAGTCTTCTTGTTGACACAAAAATATTAGAGCTTTAGTAATGCATGGAATCTGTGCAAAGCAATATGTGTTATCTGTATAACCAAGTTTTGGAATATAGACCATATTGTTTTGGTTTTTGACAGAACCAGGATGTACCCGGTAACACTTTACCTTGGTAGACCTGTAATTGTGTACAAAGCTCTTTTGGTGTGTATGACTATGATTGCATTTAAGATTAAAGGGACATTTGCTGTGTAATTTTTCAAAAACATTTTTTGGGGTTTTTACTACATGTGTACTTAGATTGATTTACAATTACAAAAAAGAGATATACACAGGTAAAATAATCTTGAATCCCTATATACTTTGTGGAAACTGCTTGAGAAGTTTGCAATTGATTAACTCAACCCTATTATTTGTATATGAATACAACACTGAACATAGCTTTATTTTCACAAAATATATAGGAATGTAAGGTTTTTTATTTCTTATTTGTTATTGTACATCAAGTACAAGTAGTAAAAGTAGAAAAAAAATCAAAATAATATTTTTGGGCAAACCCAACTAATGTCACTTTAAATCTGTAAGAAAATAAGGAATACTACATAATAAAATCAACATTACTTTGCTTGTGTTGGATCATCGGTGTCTAGATCCCATAAGTAAATCTTTCCCATCTGGTTACCAAGGGCCATGGCCTGCAATGAAAAAGGTTTTATAGAAAAAAAAAATGGAACCCATGCACATAATGGTTAGAATTTTTCTAAATCATAATTGGTGTGTTTGTGAAAACAAGTAAATAAGAAAGTATAAACAGTAATGAAGCAATATAAGGTATAAATTCAAACAATCAGATCCCTCTCTCAACAAGAAT
Source organism: Atrina japonica (assembly GCA_030159075.1). Taxonomy (NCBI): domain Eukaryota; kingdom Metazoa; phylum Mollusca; class Bivalvia; order Pterioida; family Pinnidae; genus Atrina; species Atrina japonica. The sequence goes on along the minus strand of BROG01000060.1, from coordinate 969,421 downwards.
ATCAGTAAAACTGATGGATGCTTCTGGAGGCATGAGGAAATGTTGTAAGTGACCTTGAAATGACCTTGTGTGATTTTTGTTTGAAAGATCCTGTGCCAAGGAACATTAGTGTGAAATATGATAACATTCTGATGAATGGTTTAAGAGATATGAGGTTTTCCCCAAACTTTAAAGTGATATGTGCTGAGTGACCTTGACCTTTCAGAAAGGACCTTGACTGATCTTTGTCCAAAACATCCTGTCCCAGGAAACATTTGTGTGAAATATGACAAAATTATGATGAATGATTCAAGAGATATGAGCTTGGACAGACATGACATTGACTACCTTAAACATGGAAATTTAAGTGTGAGGGTAAACGCTACAGTAAATACCCGATGAAGAGATTTTCATGTAAATTACCCACTGCGTACCAATCCCACAGTTGTGCTAAGAATTAGCGTTTAATATAGGACTGCTCACAGTAAGTTGTAACACCGTGTAGAAATATCCCACACACACGTTTTGCACAAGAAAATTGTAGAATTAAAAACACAGTATATGCTTCCCCTAATTTTTTTTATCTTTCAATGCCTATGAATAAACATTCATCTAGGGCTGTCATTGATAGACTCGATGTTGATATTATATAAATATAACATTCCTGAGAGGGTAGTAGTGGAAATTGTCACCACCGAGGCGAAGCGACGGTTGACAATGATTTTCAAGGGGTGACAATTTCCACTACACCCGATCAGGAATGTTATATTTATTATATTATACTGATCCACTGTATTGAAGCATATATTATCCATTGAATTACTTAAAACACAAAATTAATTGCATCAGCAGTATTATTTATATACTTTATTCATGCAAAAATCTACATGTACGTAAGTTCATCACGTTCGTAATACAAACTGCCTTCGATACCCAAACCGTTCTTAACGTCGATTTTAAATCTTAAGCCTCAAGCGAGCATGTCTGTTTGGCTGACTTCAGCAAATATATTTGATAATGATATATCAATTCTGTCAAATCATTTAATTTCAGTTGTTGTTTCTTTTGGTTACAGTCTGCGTCGAAGAAATGTATGTTATACTTGATTACTACATAGGAAAAACAAACGAACCGTAATCGCATTCATTCCTGCACATGTGATATTTTTATTTAATATCACCCTGCTAATATCACCCTGGAATGACCAAGACAGTGGAAAATACTCAACGCTTATTGTCCAATGAAATCGCTAGAATTTATGAAGAGGTATTATATAAAAATTTATTTTATACCATAATTGATACATTTCTTGAGTATCGATACATTACATAATGCATTTCACAGGATATTTTTTCTTATACAGTTTCTAAAATTTTCCATTCATTTACTTCATGTTCTTGAACTATGTTACATTTCATTCTAATTGTTTAATTTGTTCAAATAAACAATGTTTTCTTGTAATGATTAGTTTTTTTTTTTCATCTTCAGATAGTCAAATGCATAATAAAACACCTAAATATCATAAAAAATCTATTTATTCTGAATGCATTTTATAGAAGTACCAAATTATTTGATTTATCGATATATACTTTTTACTTAAAGATATATCGATATAGAATTTCTCATCAATGACAGCCCTACATTCATCAATAACAAAATAATTTTATAGGGAGGAGTCAGGTATGAACTTGTCTCGACACAAGGAACAATGAAATATATGCTTTGAGGGTGTATACCCCAAAAGCTTCTTAGAAAATGCAGAAAACTCCATATCACCTAATTAAGATGCTTCTATAAAGATTATAACAGATTGAAGGTAAATTTCTGCTCAAATGAAGATTTTGCATATATTTTTTTTCTCAAATTCAAATTTTTACAACTTTAGACCCCAATTGTGGCTTCATCCTGACTCCCAGAGACCATTATTTAAACAAACTTGAATCTACAATAAGTAATGACCAAAACAGTGGAGGGCTCAAAGATATTCTTGGTCCCCCCTTTCAAAAGCTGGAGGTGGGGGGGATTAAACCTCTTCTGACTACACCAGTGCACAAGGTTGAATGATCAAGAAAATATATCACCTTGGGTAAGGATCTCAATAGTTATTAAGGTGAAAGATCATATATGTCAGGCAGGATTAGGCATGACCCCCAGAGGCCCCTCTAATGGGCACCTTTAAACTTAACTAGACACAAGGAACAAGGAAATATATGGTTTGATCACAAGCATTTGTTTCTATCATTGGTGGGGGAGGGGTGTGTGTGTTGAGTCGAGAATTCTTATACTGTACTGTGTAATTTTCGACCCTCCCAACCTCCTCCCCATTGATAGAAACAAGTGCCAGTGGGTTTGAATAGTTTGCAGGATAATAGACCATATATAAAAAGGGCAGGGTAAGTCATGACCCCAGAAACCCTCTACATTTGTTTCGTTGAGTACATCTTGATACAAAGAACTAAAAAATATATGGTTTGAGGGTAGGGATTTCAACTGTTTTCAAGATATTAAACCATTCATATTACAGCAGGCTCAGACATGACCCTTGGGGCCATTCCTCATATGTGCCACTGAACTTGCCTTGACACAAGAAAACAAGAAAATATATAGTTTGAGGGTAGGGACTCCAGCCATTTCTAAGATAATGGGCCATTTTTAAGAAAATGGGACATTTGATATGTCCCTTTTTGTCCAAGGAGGTTATAAAACAAAGAAAACCTCATATTTCACTCAATTAAGATACTTCTATAACATCCTAACAGATTGTAGCTTAGTTTCTCTTCAAATTAAGATTCTGTAAACATGTTTTCTCAATTCTAAATTTTCTCAAATTTAGCCCCCTATTGTGACCCAATTCTGACTCCGAGGGCCACCATGTGAACAAACTTAAATCTACATTGTATAATGATACTTCCATATACAAATTGTACACTTACTGTTCTTGAGAATATTTTTAAAGACACATCCCTATTTAAAGCTATGTTAAACTTTGGATCCCTATCGTAGCCCCATCCTGACCCTGGGATCACCATTTGAACAAATCTGAATCAATACTATATAATGATGCTACCATATTAATTTGAAAAAATGCACACTAATTGTTCTTAAGATGAAAATTTTTAAAGATATTTTCCTATATAAACCCATGTTAAGATTTGACCCTCTATTGTGGCCCCATCCTGACCCCGGCAGCAACCATTTGAACAAACTTTAATCTACACTATATAAGGATGCTTCAATATTAATTTCACAAACTGTACATTAACTGTTTTTGAGAAGATTTTTTAAAGATATTTCCCTATATAAACCTATGTTAAACTTTGGATCCCTATCGTGGCCCCATCTTAACCCCAAGGGCAACCATTTGAACAAACTTGAATCTACATGATATAATGATGTTTCCAATTTAATTTCACAAACTGTACGCTTACTGTTCTTGAGAAGAAGATTTATAAAGATATTTCCATATTTAAACCTGTGTTAAAATTTGGTCCCCTATTGTGGCCTCATCCTGACCCCGGAACCACCATTTGAACAAATTTAAATTTACACTCTATCAGAATGCTTTCATATAAGTTTTGTCATTTCTGGCTCAGTGGTTCTGGAGAAGATTTTTTAAGACACCCACCCAATTTTTAACTTTTTTCAATTATTTCCCCTTTGATATGGGCCTGACCCTTTATTTGAACAAATTTGAATCCCTTTCACCCAAAGATGCTTTGTTCCAAGTTTGGTTGAAACTGGCCCAGTGGTTCTGGAAAAGAAGTAAAAAATGACAGACCGACGATGAACAACAGGCAATCAGAAAAGCTCACTTCAACACTTAAGCTCTCAGCTCAGGTGAACTAAAAAGTCCATCAGTTTTGAGATACTACGCCATTTGTATAAAACTATACCTTTTGTTATTGAACCCCTTTCCCTTAGTGGCTTGTTTATCGACAGTTTTTAATTTCATTTGCAAATTTGTAGATATTGACAATCAAGCATATAAACTGATTGATAGAAGACTATCCAGTCATCTGGACATGTTGCACAACACAGTGTTAAATTCAACTTACAGTTAGCCCATTGGTTTAACATTGGTTAACTTCACATTAAATTTAACAACCTGTTGTGCAACTGGGTCCTGATCATTAGTTCATGATAAGAAGATTTTTAAAGACACACCAAGTTTTTGCCATTTGTTTTCCATTTTGGGCCTCTTTTGGTTCTTGCTGCTTTTCACTGGCAAACTTTATATGAAATCACAAAGGGATGTTTCCTGTGAAGTCCTGTCTATATGGTCTTACTGGCTCAGCTTTGCCAATCAAAATGGATTTTGATTCATCTAGTACAAAACTCATTATTATTGCTAATGTTCATTTGTTTTAGTTTTTTTTGCTTTGTTTATGGTTTATTTTAGGGGATTGGGTTGGAGGTGCATTGCCACAGGCAGAGAAACATAAAAATGTAATCTGAACAAATACTGGGTCAAATCACATTACATTTAAGAATTTTCCATTTGATTTTCAAATTGATTGAATAAGTTTTTGTATGACAACAAGACAAGATAACAAATACAATAAAGTTCTTCTACAGAACTGTCTTCACGTGTGTTGACAAACAAAGTTTTTGTATGACAACAAGACAAGATAACAAATACAATAAAGTTCTTCTACAGAACTGTCTACACATGTGTTAACAAACAAAGTTTTTGTATGACAACAAGACAAGATAACAAATACAATAAAGTTCTTCTACAGAACTGTCTTCACATGTGTTAACAAACTCCTATGACTGATACATAGTTTGTTTGCTTTGCTAATAAGAAGTAAATAATTATCTACAGCCACTGATATAAAATTCGACCTCACGTCTTGATGAAGTTGTATTGTTATGTGACACAAGACATACTGTGCTATCAGTTCGCCATTGGTCATACAATCTCGACTAATTAACTTATCTTAATATAATTGATAGCATGGGTGGCTATTTCAGCAAGTACAGACCAGTGAGGCACACTTTCAGAATAGGGAAATTTGAGCTGATTTAAAAAGTTTAAGGAACTACAAAAACCAAAAATCTAAAATAAGATTATTAATAAGGAAATAAAAGGGAACATGTTTTTTTTCTCTCTCAACCCAAATTTATAAAAAAGAGAAGAAGATAGAAACAGGAATAAATAAAGAAATATTGAATTTAACAAAAAGTTTTCCCCATACATTCCCTGAGACATAAGTATTGCTTTGTGGTGACACACCCCCTTCAAATTCATACATATGAAATTGATCCACCTTTTTAATCTTAATTGTAAACTTTAGTTTTAACTCTTTATGACAGAGATGTACTACATTGGTGCACTCACAAGGGTGATGTAAATATATACAAAGAATGGATTAGTGTGGATCTCAACTGTAAGATTCTTGTTAAATCATACTTTGATGGATACACAGAGAATTGATATGTGTAAAGCTAGTTGATTATATAATTTGTAAAGAAAAGAATTGAAAAACAAGGAGTGTTGATAGGAAATTCTACAGAATCATTCAGGATGTATGTTTCCTATTACTTTGTGTGGATTTTGTTGCTTACTTATCAGGTGTATTCCAACCCAATAGCATCATGCATAAGAGGGTGTAGATGTGAAGAAAAGTCAGTGTATTGCCGTGATATTCTATTCTTCACCCCTGGATCCTTCCCACAAAGAACAGTTAATCTTACCATAACTCAAAGTTTTATTGGACCAAATCTAGGTATTTCGTTTTCACCTCTGATGAACCTGGAAGAGCTAGACTTATCTAACAATGGATTACATACTATATCTAGCGGTGTTTTCAATTTCCTCTCAAGATTACGAAAATTAAACTTGAGCAAAAATCGACTTGTAAGATTTGACGATGCTGCATTCAAGAATCTTGGTAGCCTAGAGACTCTAGACCTCAGTCAAAATGATTTTTTTATACTTCCAGATGTGCCTTTTCGTCCTCTTAAAAATCTTTTGGTTTTTAACATAAGTTACAACAAACTGACCGAGTTGAAATTGGGACTACGATTTCAAGTCATGGAAAAATTGAATATGCTTGATCTATCTGGCAACAGTTTCTCAGACATTGCTGCAGATGCCTTTGAAATGACCTATCCATGGCAAAATAATATCCCTAAAACTGTCAATCTTTCATTCTGTGGAATAAGATCCATCCATCCTGACACATTTGGCTATCCAATCAAATTAACACAACTCTCCATTGCTGGCAATCCTGAACTAAACATTGAAAATCTAACCTCAATTTTTAACAGTACCAATCTCCAGGAGTTGACACATCTAGACATATCAAGCATGAACCTGACGGACATTGCAGACATTCTAAAATCTCTGCGAGGATTATCCCTGTCTAAATTAAACCTGAACAACAACAGCATCAGTGATATGCCATTGGAGTTACGTGATAACTTGAGAGGTTTAAAGACTCTGTTGGTAAATAGGAATAATTTACAGCTGGTATCCCCAGCTATCACTGAAATTGCTAGTCTCAGACATGTAGATCTGTCTCACAATGAAATTACTGAGATACATGAGTCGTTCACACAGTATCTCATCAACCTGCGGACATTAGACCTCAGTTTTAACAAGTTAGGTGATGACTCTGTATCTGTTGACAACTGCGTACCTATGTACAATCTAGACATTAGCTTCAATATGTTTACAAAATTTGAGACACCTAGTTCTTTAGTCAATCTAAAGACCTTAAATTTAGCTGGGAACCAGATCACTGAATTACAACCACTCACAGGACTAAGAAGTTTGGAATTCTTTGATATAAGCTTAAACAGACTCAAAGAATTGGGGCCTTTCATTTTTTCAGACTCGGCAAAAATTGACACAGCAAACTTTAGTGGAAATACAATTGATAAAGTAAACCATCAGGCATTCAGGCCAAACTCACCACAAAATGTTGACTTTTCAAATAATTCTCTTATAAAACTTTGGAACATGGGTTGGGAAACAACTAAATCTATTGATCTCCATGGTAACATGTTAGAAGCTATTGATGATCAGGCTTTTTATGCTCTGTATAGTTTGAAGAATTTGGACCTGAGTGGAAACAACCTTGTGAGTCTACAGCCAAATAGTCTGGTATTTCTGACTAATCTATCGCAGCTTCACATACGAAACAATCAATTGTATAATCCACATGAGCCAGTAAGATCATTTAAACCCCTCGAGATGTTGGAAGTACTCGATATGGGGTTCAATAACTTCACTTCATTCCTTCCAGAAACTTTCAAAAAATGTAAACGTCTAAGAACCATAAAATTAAACAATAATCTTCTAACCAACTTAAACCCATCTATATTTAGTGATCTCCGTCTCTTAAAAGAAGTTGACCTCTCAGACAATCATTTTATTTGCAATTGTGAACTTTTTGATTTTAAATACTGGTTGAAGGAAACAAAGATCAAAATAATGCATTTATCCAACACAAGTTACCATTGCAGTGGTCCCAGTTCGAGACTCGCAAAAGAAATTACACAGTATGATGTTGGTGATTTTGAATGCAACCAAACATTGTTACTAATTATAATATTTTCGTCTGTAGGAGGTTTAGTTTTGTTTGTTGCCATGGTTTTTGCTCTGGTCTGTCATTTTTACTGCAAATGGAGAAAGAGAAGGAAATTTGATTTTGACAGGTGTTCAATACAATACGAGGCCATGAACCAGGTGCCGATGATAAATGGACAAATGTCCGGTGGAAAACTGCATAAAAATTCCAAAGCACATATGAATGGAGTATTGCCCCAACATAAAATTTCCAAAGTAAATTTAGATAAAGAAGTGCAGATGCTACTTAAAGCAGAAAAGGCAAACAGGCAGAACAAAAAAGATCAAAGAAATAAAAGAAAGCTGTCAAATGACAGACATCATGTTGTTGAAAAACATACCAACAGTGGAAAACGACACAGAGCAAAGATGGTGAAATCAGATCAGCGTAGACATTACTCTGATACTGAAAATATGCATGCACATCTTAAACGAGCCAGACTGCAAGGCAATCGCCATCCTCGATTTGTTAATAAGAGCAGAAGTGAAATAGATCTACGACCATATCTGAGTCGCAGAGAATTTGGAGCCATGGAAAATGCAATGATACTCCGTAATCCAAGAAACCCAAGAGACCAAGTGGATGTGGTAAGAATGCCATACCCAAGACCAAAATTGAGCTTCAGTGTGCCTGACATGCTTGATCAGACTCGCAGTATGCCCAGGAGCAGAAGAACACACATGAGACCAGATGAGTTTGAGTACAGAGGTGACATCTACAATCAAGGCCAAATGTATTTATCACAGCCTCAAAGATTGGCGGAAGAACAAACAGATAGGAGAGTCCAAAGTCACCAGCATATTGTACAGCCTACAATTCATGCAGGCTATTACACCATTGGTGCCAAACGTTCTTCAAACCTGTCAGACAAAAAGTCGGAATGGATTTGAATATAACAAGTAAATAGGTTAAATGTTAGTTACAACTATTTCACTGTGTAAAAATATGGAGAGAACATGTTATAATGATTTATTGTATTTTGTCAATCAGTAGGTATTTGTGCTGAACAAAAAATCCCAAACACATCCTCTGTATTCAAATACATGACCATTCTCTATTAACGCAAACTAATTTGCAATAATGCTGTATATTTTTTTGAAAAAGAAAAATCAGTTCATGGATATGTTTATACTATGAAGTCAATTCACTGATATAATTTGTTATATGTTTAGTTGTTTTTTTTTACAATGTGAGCATGTAATTATCATATAATGTAAATAGATGTAGATGTGTGAAGTGATAGATACATTTGTGCATGTACTGTGATCACATGTATATAGGACCACTGCATGGGAGGTAACTTGTCTCCAGTGACAATACTCTGAAATCCAATTATCTAAACACAAATTTTTCATATAATATCTCCTTTGAAAGACTATTTTATTTCCCCTGTCAGATGGGATCATTTTTTAGGACAGGTTCCTGCATATTTATATATATATATTTTTTCAATTTCAGTACAGATATTATTTATATTATTATTACAAACCATTCAATTAAATTAGAATTTGAGTATTTATTATGACTACAAGGGCACCTGTTAATGAAGTGTTGGGATGGTGATTAATATGTAATTACCCCCGTATTTATAATTTTGGATATTATGTTGTAACAAAATATTTTTGGAAAGAAAGAGAAATTGATGACTATATTAAAAAAACATTGTTAGTAATCATTCACAGGTTTGGGGTTATTTAAGGTATCACCATCATTTTATCATTTTTACTGAAGTGACCAGCCTGTTTGAAAAAATCCAGTTTGGGGCATTTCAAAGTTTCTCTAGAATCACACGGATACAGATGTAATCTTGGAGATGGAGGCAAGTTTAATATAGGTACTTTTTAAAATGTCCCATGAAATGGAATGTAGGCAAATCAAAATAATTTCTGTTAAAGCATTTTTATTTTAAATAAAGAACTATTATAATTACATATGGGATTACATATGGGGCAATGAAATTGTTGCTGTTCAACATGTGTAATTTCATTGTTATAAAACATATACTAGTACATGTAAGTTACGTAGTTAATATAACACTTGTGTATATTTGGTTCTTTTTTGTCTGTGCTTACCTTCCTCAATTACATATGTTATTATGGCACGGTTAAATAGGCTTATCATCACATTTCCACATCTCCGTAAGGACAGATAAGACTGCATACCATAAACTATACTAACTCCAAATCTGTCTCCATTAGTTCTAACCAGCCGGTGTATTTTTATCTAATATCTCTACATTATGCCAATGTTAATCAAATTAAATTGTTTCCTTAAATTGGTCCTATCAATATCAGTATGTAATGTATTTAAATAACAGATTAATCTACCTGTATGTAATTGAGTAAAGGGTGGGTATTAATTTGTCTAAGATTAGATAAATATTTTGAAAAATACATGTGTAGCAGTGCTGAGGGTATCGGCCCAGATAGCTCAGTTGGTAAGAGGGTCCTGTTAGTGTTAGCAAGAACGTGAGTTCAATTCCCGGTTTGGCTGCAGATTTTTCTCACCTACTGCATTTGGCGCCCAACTAAATATCCCACTATGGTGTGTTTTATGAGCCTCCTTGATTTCTTGGGCCAGAAATCTTGTTAAGGGGGGAAGAGTGTAATGATGCAGAGGGTACCAGCCCAGACAGCTCAGTTGGTAAGAGCATCCTGCTAGTGTTTGGAAGATCCTGGGTTTGATTCCCGGTCTGACTGCTCTTTTTTCCCCCTCACCTACTACATTTGGCGCCCAGATAAATAACCCACTATGGTGTGTGTTATGAGTATTGTTGATTTCAATGATCAGGAATCTTGTTAAGGGAAAGAATGTAGCGGTGCATTAGCCCAGATAGCTCAGTTGGTAAGAGCATCATTTTTTTTCACACACCTACTACACATGTATACATTGGAAGATTCCTTTCCTATATGTGTTTGTCGTATGAAGCATAAAATCAGTTTGAAATGTGTTTGACATAGAATTTTTTCAAACAGTTTTTTTAAATGAATATTTCTCATATAACATTTTTACAATGAAATGCAATTATTACATGTAAAAAGCATGTTTTACGAGAATTCTTATATGTTTAGTATAAATATCGACACATATTTTACATGTAGTTACAATTACTGTATAATGTAATTAATTTGTTTTTTTCTTGTATTTTTATTTTTATGAAGTTTTAGGTAACTCAGAAAATATTCCATTCATATGACAATGAGTCAGTGCATATGAAACGTTGCTAAAACATTTCAAATTTAGTGAATTATATGTAATTTTACAAATATATGTACGATTCTCGAGAGGCAATTGACACACATGTCAAGTCTTTGTTTTATGAATCAATGCAGTCAATGTATTCCTGTGATGTAAATTTCCATTATCCATGTGTATCATAAACAGTTACATGTGTTTTAGCTTAATGGTCCACATCTTTTGTACACACTTGTTTTTTGATAATGTGGATATAGTAAGCATACTATCAAATGTACATAATGTATACATATAGTTAATGACCCCCTCATCCTTGCATATGTACTATGTTTAAGTCCATCAACCCTACTGACCACAATAAACTGGCCTGAAACAATAGAAAGGTGCATACCATTTGGATACTGAAGGTTGAAAAGGTTAATAATATACACTGTAAATAGTACTGAGAGTGTAGATCATTTTGCTTACTTTGTATATCTTTCCTACAGTAATTTAAGTACATGTATACTTGTAGAATATCTATATATTACAGGGATCGATAATCATCTCTCGTACTCCAGGTTGAAAGTCAGCAAATGTACTTGTCTTAATGCAAATATCACTTGTCTGAAAATGCAATGTTCTAGTTGTATTTAATAACATGTTTCAAACTCATGAAATTTTCAAAGTCACTGCAATTGATTTAAGGTAATAACACTGAGAAAAAGTGAGTTTTTAAAAAGCTCTCATTTTCAAAATGTTCTTCTTGAATTCGGTATTTTTTTTTCTCTGACAATTTTGACTAATTCTGTCAGACAAGTTCTCAATAACAACAGCAAATAGACTGCTATGGTACAACTGGGACAATTGTGATTGTTGAGCCCTGTGTATTACACTGCCCTATATATATATATCAGTGTATATATAAGTTGAATTATACTTGTATCTAAATAAAGGGAATATTTGTATCAATGTTCAGATACCTGTCTTTCTTTTTGTCCTGCTAAGGTCTCAGGTAAAAGGAACAATCTTGGACTCAAGTTTTTTGTTTTGTTTGAATGGTGTTTTATGCCACACTCGACATATTTTTCAGTCATGGTGGCAGCCAGTTTTTTAAGTGGTGGAGGAGAGAACTTGGTCAATATGTATCTGTAAGTGACTACCGTGGGAAACTAGCAAACTTTCTCACAACTTTTAAGATGCAAGTATAATATTATGATAATCATACACCAAAATATTTTATGTGTAACAAAAAAATCATCTCTGATGCAAGGGGTGTCTGTGGCCGAATGGTTAGGACCTTTGAAGTAATCCCACTGACTGTGTTGCAAAATCTGACTTTGTTTTATTGTTTTACTAGTGGTATCTGTCATATTGAACAATAGGTACATGTAATGTTCATTCAGTATACCTGGTTAAAATTAAAACCACCAGCTTTCTACACGTGAAAAGGGAAACTTGGCCACAATGACCTCCGACTACTGGTGAGACATTATTTGGTACAGCAAGATACACTCGGTCATGCAATCCCTGGGGTCAACAAAAACCAATCATACAAAATGTCACTTGTCTGACAATTGAATGTATTATGCAAAGTCGTTAATAACATCTTTTATGCCTGTGAAAAAATCAGAATCACTATTCTAGATAATGGTTATACTAAAAACACCGAGAAGTTATTGAAAAATGATTTCCATTTTAGAAACTGTCTTTCTTGAAATCAACGTTTTTATGAATGGATTAATTTGTCTGGCAAATTTGAAAACTTTTTGTGTTGTACAAGTGTAGGGCCAGTGATTTTCCGTTTCAGATTTGCTTCAATTTTGTTTTCAATTTTGGTGAATTCCTTTTTCTTCTGTTTTCATAAGAAAAAGTGCTATAAACATACTTAAGATGAAAAATATTTAACAATACAGACTCATAATCATACTTTCAATAGTCTGCCACACAAATTTAATGATAGATTTAAATAGGAAAGTAAAACATATACCGGTACATGTATATGCAATACTATGTTTTTATAATTTTAAAATATTTGGTAAGTTATTTGTAAGTCTGTAGGCCTATACTCATATACATGTAAATGAAGGCAACAAGTTTTGTTGGAAATTGTACCAGTAATTTCTGATTACTAATTTTTGCTTGAATTTATCACCTAACTTAGAACAAGTTTGTGATGTTTTATTTGGTGTGTTTTCACTTTAAATAAACTTATAAAGTAGATCTACATCATACATGTACATGTTTATTATTTTTATAGTCTTTTAATCTATTGTATCAACACTAGCATAATCTAGGCCCTATTAGGCCTATACTATGCTGACAGAATTTGTAAAATTAAACATCACCATCCTCATAAAGATTCCATGGAAACTGATCAAACTTTGCTGATTTATTTATTTATTAAATGGGAGGAAATCTCCTCTTTTTACATACATGTACGTGTGTACGTTGTAATTTTACTATAAATTATAAAAATTGGTATACACATTCAGAAACTAAACATTATGAAATCCTAATTCAATAAATCAGGTTAAAGCTATTTTTGTTGTAGAAGAATCCAGATGTCAGTCAGTACTGATGTTACGACAATGGAAATAAGTGTCAGATTACAGTGTATCTGGCTTATAGATCTACGGGATAAAATAGTAACTGATGTAAAATTATGTGATGAAAAATTGTAAATAAATAAAGAAATGAAGTTAAGAACACATGGAAATAGCACACTAGTTCACAATTTATAAAAGTCTACCTCATGTAGGAATTCTTGAAGATTTTTCAAAAAACGCAAATTCCGTTTCAGATTGCCAATTCCAAAATTCTGTCTGCAATTGCGGAAAAATTAATGGCTCTACATGTGCTTTGTAAATATAATATTATTTATTCAACTGCAAAATGGACTAGTACTGGACCCCGGATAAACATTATGGTACATAAATCATTCTATATATACAGTGGAACCTGTCTACAGAGATCACCCTTCTGTCACGGAAATGTGTCTACCAAGGCAAGTGGTCTCACAAAGAGGTTTAATTTACAGAGGTATCTAACTGAATGGTTTTCAAACTGTGGTCTCCCATAACAGCTTCCACTGTACTTAAAACTGAAAGTTGACCGATAAATAGAAGAATTTTCAATGAAGCTCAAGCTGAAATGAAGATCTTATCTTTCTAGTTGCCTCCCTTGATACATACATATTGTGGCTGCAAGACATTTGGTTTGGAGCAGAACTGTGTTTTGCAAACAGTGATATCACCTAATGTCGTACTTCAAACCAGTAATCTAGTTTAAAGTCATAAATACCGGTACTTAGGATATATTTGTTATTGATCAATTAGTAGCATCTTTCATTTTATTATTATTATTTTTTTTTTTTTTCTTAAATCTTTCATGTACCAAAACAATTTCATCTTCTTTAGAGGGTATGGTGGTCTGATGAAGTTTTCATGGGACGGACTTGTACCTACTCCCTTCTCAAAAGAAGGCAATTATTAGTAAACAGTATAATACTTGACAAAGCTGTATGAAGACATGGCTCTTACCTTCTGCCAGAAATCAAGGCCAAATCTCATGTACCAAATATCACAATCTTTATAATCAAATCTATGTAGTATAGACACTGTACTGTCACTCAGCTTTAAGTTGTAGTTCAGATCACACAAAGTACCAGGCTTCCAACAAATGATGCAATTTTCACATGACTGGAAAAAAGATATAATGGATACTGGTAACAAGATTTTGACATTTCAAATTCAGATACTAACTTTGTTCACACATTTAAAAACAACTGTATGTATTTAAGCAATATGAGCTGTCAGCATTGGCAATTCTTTTTTAAAACAAAATAGTCTAATAAACTCTAAACCATTTTAGTACAATTACAAATATCACTAAGCAATGAATTATCTACATCCATTGTGATTTAACTCATTCACCCCTAAAGACACATTGGGACTGGTCTAAGTCATTGATTCATAGAAGAGTCCATTGTTTTTTAGGGGTTGATGAGTTAAACCTGTAAACTTAAGTTTTTCAGGCATGAAATAAATACTGTATTGAAATATAGAAATAGACAATTTTCAAGTTCTTATGTAATGTTTTTGGATCCGGATCTTTGTGTGCTGATTCAACTTTGTTAGCCCTAATGATTTCTGTTATGTGTCTTTCCATCGATCAAGAAATAAATACAATTTTATATCTGAAGGGCAGATCATTTTTACTAGTCCTTATATAAAAAAACAAATTGACAATAATGTCTGAACACTATACCAGACTTGTAATAGTGTGTCATTTTGAATCATTGTATGAAATTGAGCATCTGCTTTGATGACCTTGTGCAGAGCGGAAAAGTATGAAAAGCCGTTTGGGTCACAAATGGGATAAACTTACGTGATGACCACTTTCACTTTTTGCATGCAAATAGTGATTTTTAACTTTAAAGAGAATATTCAAATGCGTTGCTGCTGATTTTAAAGTTTTTGCATGCAAAACAGGTTTTTAACGCATTAGAAATGGAGAATTATGATATGAACTTACGTGATGAAATTAATCAATCAGAGGCCTCGTTTCGTTTAATTACTTATGAAATGGCGCCAGATAGCGAGATGCATTTTCATTTCAACAAAAATTTGTGCAGAAAATACCGACATACTGTAGTCTATTAATTTCTATATTTTTTGAAAATCTAAATATGTATCTTTATTCCTATAATAGTTCGAATAAAAAAACTTGTTCGTTTGCTAAATATCGGTAACTGAATTTGACATAACATTTTATTCTGTCCAGAAAATGGTATCTCCGAGATCGAAACAAACTGTCATTTGGTAACGTTTTTAGGTACTATACATCGTTGACATTATACATCTTACATCTGCAGATACTCCAAGCATATGTATCTACATTATCAGATAAAATCTAAAGATTTTTTTTATTTCATTTAGTAAATATCGTAAATACAAATTTAGCTTATTATCCTATTCAGTTAATTCTGATTGTGCTCGTTATAATGTAAGAAGCATTCTGATTGGCTGTTTCCTCTTGGTCACAATACAAGCTTGCATGCAAATGTTTGATTATGACTTACATGCAAGCAAAACTTACTGGATGAAATGGGTTTTGCATACAAAAACGTCTTTCACGTTAAAAGTCACTACTTGCATGCAAAAAGTATGTTTTAACCTCCATTTTAACACGTTAAAAATCATTTTTAACGTGAAAGTTGTCATCACATAACTTCATCCTGTTTGTGACCCAAACAGCCTTTCATAGAAAAGTGAGGGCTAAAAGTCAGGTGATAGCAGTACAAAATTACTAGAATAAAAACGTAGAATTTGAGAACTCAAAATGGTCCATTCTCTGATGTAACCATAATACACAAGTGACCCTTAGGTCAAACACTGGAAGGAGCTTTACCGTACATGTTTCGAATATTTGTTGTAGCTGAAGCAATAGACCTTTTCAAGATAAATGCGATCCTGAAAATTTGAGTGGCAAAATGATACAGAAAATGTTTATGTTTTTGTGAGTATCTGTATTATTTTGCTACTCAAAGTCACAGGACCACAATTAATGTGAAAGGGTCTATATTGGAAAATGCAGTCAATATCTATCACATATAATACGGTAATTCTTTAAAATTTCTTTTTTCTCAGGAATATGGAATAAATACAAGCAATTGTTTCCAAATCCATCTTTGAATTGTTCAATAAAAAAAAAAAAAAATTTCTTGTAAAAAAAAAAAAAAAAAAGTTGAAACAATTTTCAAATTTACTCAAGAGGCAAAAATGAAAAATTACCTTTGAAAGAATAAGATTACCAAACCATCGCACACAATCAACATAATTCCTGTGTATATCCCTTGTACAGAAGTCTGGGAAATGTTGTGCTACAGTACGAAATGGTCTGGAAAGAAATGTAAAAATATGACACATAATACAGCACTGTACAATACTGAGTAGTACCTGAAGTATTTAGAACATGAAATACATCCCCTACAGAGGATTTAGCATACGGATACTCAATACTCTACTAACTGATTTGTAAAATTTCTTACCTGTCACAGAACTTTTTAAAATTGTACTTTTTATATTTTCTAAGATAATATTTCTGATTTATAGAAAAAGTAGCATTAATTGCATTGTTTTTGGTTTGTTGTTTTACATCTTGCCATGAATTTTTCACTAACATGGACATTACATGTCACCAGCATTTGATAAAGTGCCACAAATTTTGACCTGTGCTATAGACTGATGTCACTGCAGCAAGGTTTCTTTTACATGTCACATCTACCATGATGGAGACCTCGGTTTAATGTCTCATTCAAAATACCCATGACCTTTACTTCATACAATGAGTGCTTGGTGAAGGAACTGTCAATAACTTTCTAAAGTCTTTGGTATGACCGGCTTGCGAGTCAAATGCTCTACCACTGTAAGCAGTTACGTTGTTTTAAAACTTGCACCCCCAATTTAGGCCCCAAAAGGGAGACAAAAAGCTACACCATCTAAAACACTTTAAGAGTATATTATATACACTATAGAGCAAGCAGGTAAATGTTGAATTATAGACTTTTCTGTACATGTAGATGTGTTCAACCCATCAAGTAATTACTAAATTTTGATTGGTGTTTTACACTCAAGGAGGAGAGAACCCAGTTACAATGTCCCTGGAGAGGGACCACTGGAGTACTGTATAGTCACTTTTATTCACAAGGGATTTAATTTTGCTATATTTGCGGTTAAATAAAATACTGTATATACTCGCTTATAAGTGGATCTCACAAATAAGTCGAACCCTTATTGAATTCCAGAATTTGATGGACTTAGCTTTGACCCTCTTTCAAGTCGAAGCTTGATTATTACTAGCAGATACAGAGATTTGATGATACACTTGTGTATACCAGTAATACACAATGTACATCATCCCTAAACACTACAACCTGTGAAAGAACACACTTAAGATAGATGTTTGAGATTGTTGTTCTAACAAAAAGGAAGCAAGATTAGTTTCTGACCTATCTAGTCTGTCATTTACCCATAGGTAAAAAAATTCACAATTTTTATGAACCCTGACTCAGGTAAATCCTGAAAAACTTGTTTTTATTTATATGGCTTTTGAAAGATATAATTATTTAGCTTACTTTGGTACTATTACTCTCATTTTTCTCTGAACCTTTTAACCCTACAGAATGAAATAAACTGATCTAAAACAATAGAAAGGAGCATACCACTTAGGCACTCAGGGGATGAAGTTGTTATATAAGATGATGATATACAAGTACAAATTATTTACCTGTTACTTTTAGCATGGTTGTATGTGTAGGAATCTTTTATAGCATGATTGATCACCTCTGTGTCTGTCTTCCAGATCTTCAGTGAATGGTCCATTCCACAGGAAGCTATCATGGACCCATCTATATTGAAGTCCTAAAACAACAATTTGACAATTTCAATTCAAGATGTTCTGTTTAATTTATTTAACTGAAAGTGAAAATTAGTTTCAATGTTGATTAAACATTTGTTTATGCTTATAAAGAAACATGCAAATGTATGGTGAAATGCCAAAAACCATTATGTCTAGTTTGATCCCCAATCATGCCAGACTTTCTTCAGTGAGTTTTCATCTCTTCTCCACATAGCTCTATTCCTAGATGTAGGTTAAATGATTCGCCATTGGACTGAACATTTAAAAAGTTGTTGAAAATATGGACCACTCTAAGGGGCTACAAAAACACACATCTCTCTGCCTACCTCACAGGGACAAGTGGCAAAGGGTATAAGTAGTCACATTACTTGCTGAAGCTAGCCAAAACAATCATTAAATTTGACCTGTACAAAGCACCTGTTTTTATTCATAAAAAATGACAAAGGTTTTACTCACAACACTTAGAACTTCATCTCTGTGACCATCTACACCACCAAACTTCACCACACAAGCATCAGATCTTATGTTCCATAGCCTCATGGTGTGATCTTCAAAATACAGAAATATATATACATATGAGTGTTGATATGATAGTGTTTATGTTTGATTTACAATATACAAACTTATACAGAAATGTACATATGATAGTGTTCATGTGTGATTGACAATATACAGAAATATAGATTTAATAGTGTCCATGTGTGATCTACAATATACAAACATATATAGAAATAGTGTCCATGTGTGATCTACAATATGTGTGATCTACAAATATGATATGATAGTGTCCATGTGTGATCACAATATCCATTTGTGTGTCTGTAATATCATACAGAAATAAAGATTCTACAAAAATCCAGATACTAAAATATAAATCAATAGGATAGATATGACAATGTCTGTGTGTGATCTAAAATATGGACAGAAATATAGATATGATAATGTCTGTGTGGGATGAGGTGCTATGGATATATACAGAAATTTAGGTGTCGACAATGTCCATGTGTGATCTATAATATACAATGAAATATAGATATATCAATGTCCATGTGGTGAGACTAAAATATACAGAAATATAGATATGATAATGTCTATGTTGATCTATAATATATACAGAAATATAGACTATTATGACAACCATAAAATTTGCGATCTATGACATTAAAGAAATATAGATATGACAATGTCCATGTTTGATCTATAATATACAGAAATATAGATATGACAATGTCCATGTGTGATCTATAATCATACAGAAATATAAACTCCATATGACAATGTCTGAGTGTGATCTACTAATATACAGAAAATATAGATATGACAAATGTCGGTGTTTATCGATCTTATAATATACAGAAATATTTATATTAAGTAAAATGTCCATGTGTGATCTACTAATATACAGAAATATAGATATTTCAATGTCGCATGTGATATATCTATAATATATACAGAAAATTGTAGATTAATTGACAAAACGTCATGTGTGATCTATAATGTACAGAAATAAAGATATGAACAATGTCCATCTTTGATTCTATAATATACAATGAAATATAGATATGAAAATGTCCAATGTGTGTGATCTATAATATACAGAAATATAGATATGACAATGACCATGTGTGATCTATAATATACAGAAATATTGATTAGACAATATCCAGCATGTGTGATCTATGAGTATACAGAAATAAAGTGGTATGACGAATAAGTCCATGTGTGATCTATAATATACAGAAATATAGATTATAATATCTGTGTGTGATCCATAATATATACAGAAATATAGATATGACAATGTCCATGTGTGATCGATAATATACAGAAATATAGATATGACACTAATCCGAGAAAAATGTGTGATCTAATGATATAAAAGAAATAAAGATATGACAATGTCCATGTGTGATCTATAATATACAGAAATACAGATATGTACAATTTCCATGTGTGATCTGTAATATACAGTAAATATAGATAAAGACAATGTCCACGTGTGATCTACAATATACTTTGCTTATATAGATTTGACAATGGTTTATGTGTAATCTACAGTATACAGAAAAACAGTTTTTATAGTGTCATGCCTGATCTACAATATGATATGATAGTGTCTGTGTGTCACAATGTCCATGCATAATCAACAATATGATATGATAGTGTCTATGTGTCATAATGTCCATGTGTGATCTATAATATACAGAAATATAGATATAACAATGTCCATGTGTGATCTATAATATACAGAAATATAGATATGACAATGTCCATGTGTGATCTATAATATACAGAATATAGATATGACAATGTCCATGTGTGATCTATAATATACATAAATACAGATATGACAATGTCCATGTGTGATCTACAATATACAGAAATATAGATATGACAATGGTTATGTGTAATCTACAGTATACAGAAATACAGTTTTTATAGTGTCATGCATGATCTACAATATGATATAATAATGTCTGTGTGTCACAATGTCCATGCGTGATCTACAATATACCAAAATATAGATATGACAATGGTTATGTGTAATCTACAGTATACAGAAATACAGTTTTTATAGTGTCATGCATGATCTACAATTTGATTTGATAGTGTCTGTGTGTCACAATGTCCATGTGTGATCTATAATATACAGAAATATAGATATAACAATGTCCATGTGTGATCTATAATATACAGAAATATAGATATGACAATGTCCATGTGTGATCTATAATATACAGAAATATAGATATGACAATGTCCATGTGTGATCTATAATATACAGAAATATAGATATGACAATGTCCATGTGTGATCTATAATATACAGAAATATAGATATGACAATGTCCATGTGTGATCTACAATATACAGAAATATAGATATGACAATGGTTATGTGTAATCTACAGTATACAGAAATACAGTTTTTATAGTGTCATGCGTGATCTACAATATGATTTGATAGTGTCTGTGTTTCACAATGTCCATGTGTGATCTATAATACACAGAACAAGAGTTGCCAGAAGACAACAAAGCTTGCCGAAATGGGTGTAAATTTTCAAAATATGTATTTTGACCCACAGCTGTCAGGGTTTAAGGTCAAAGGAATGGTAAAAATTTATTCCTTCAGCTAAGGTTCCAAATTTTGAAAAGTAAGTCAAAGTACAAGATCACTAGGTCAAAAGTAAAGGTACCAAATGAAGCTCTTGTCATAAGGAATCTATTTGTGAAATATCAGAGCCCTGTCTCTTGCAATTAAAAAGTTACAGAAGATGCCATTGATGACACCGGGTTTATGGCATATCTCTTCAGACTTTAATCCCGCCGAGCTAAAAATACATTTGATAGTGAATGTGTCTGATCTACAAAAATATACAGAAATACAGATATCACAGTGTACATGTGTGATCTACATTATTACCTTTGGATGCTGAAAGCAGCAAGTGCGGATCCTTTGGATGAAACTTCAATTCATTAACAGCAATACCATGACCAACAAAATGCTGCAAAATGGTAATCAATTTCAAAATGTTTATCTTATCTTTCATTTTGTAAATAGATAAAAAATTAGAATCGAATGAAGGGGTCAAAGAACATGATTAGTAATATAATTCCAGTTCCATTCAACTGAGCCTGTGACACTGGTGTAATGAAAACCACAATTTACATTATGCTCAATCTTCGGAGGCTACTTTGGTACATACAGAGATGGAAACCGATCACATAATGCCACCTTGGTGATATAGATAATTGTGTAAAACTTGAAAATGGATTAAATTATTCATTGTTTATTCCAACTTCTGTTAATCTTAATGAATCGTGATTTTAAAATTCTTTAAGATTTTAACAAAACAAGAGTTCAAAAACACAATGCCCCCGAGAACTACGTCATTTGTGATGATTTTAAAGTCCAATAACTCCGTCAAATACAGCAGACTATAGGTAATCAAACTCTTCTTAGAATTTATTGACATTTTTATATGAATAAGGGCAAAATACCACAATAGGTTAAAATTCTACGAGGAAGAAAATTCCAATAAATTTAGCATTGCATCATTTATTACACCTACCTTAATACATTGCTGGGCTGTTGGGCTGATAATTTTGACGATCCCTCGTAGACCAGCAGCTGCTAGTAAGGGTTGTCCCGTAAGTTCCTCATACGTCCATGCACAACAGTAAAAATTCTCATCTGTCTTTTGTATGTTATGGTAAATAATTTATAAACATATACAAATGTTAAAACAATTACAGTAATTTCATTACATCTATAATTGATTTGACTTTGTTAAATACAGTGGAACCTGTCTTGAAAGACCACTCTTATGCAAGCCATCCTGTATTCTGAGACCACTCTAATGAAAGACCTCCTGTCTATAGACACCACTCTCATGAAAGACCTCCTGTCTTCTAAGACCACTCTCATGAAAAACCTCCTGTCTACAGAGACCACTCTCATGAAAGACCTCCTGTCTATAGACACCACTCTCATGAAAGACCTCCTCTCTTCTGAGACCACTCTCATGAAAAACCTCCTGTCTACAGAGACCACTCTCATGAAAGACCTCCTGTCTTCAGAGACCACTCTCATGAAAAACCTCGTCTTCTGAGATCACTCTCATGAAAGACCTCCTTTCTTCTGAGATCACTCTCATGAAAGACCTCCTTTCTTCTGAGATCACTCTCATGAAAGACCTCCTGTCTTCTGAGATCACTCTCATGAAAGCCCTTTCTTCTGAGATCACTCTCATGAAAGACCTCCTGCCTTCTGAGATCACTCTCATGAAAGCCCTCGTCTTCCGAGATCACATTCTGAAAACCAATTGGTCAAATTAAATCTCTTTTGAGAGACCATATTTCAGTTGTAGATTGGATAGTCCCTCAAGCCAAATCCACTGTACCTACTTGATCCCAACTCTTTACTGGTCGAGAACCTGCAACCGGCTAGGACCAGTAGCCGGCTATTGCATGATTTCAGCTATACAGAACACGATTTTGTTAGATTTTTTAGATCAATCATGAGATGTTGGACATTTTTCTCAAACAGAAGAAAAAATTTTTTTGTCGTGGTACACAATAAAGAAGAAATCACACTACTGGTCCTAGCTGGCTAATGATCCCTGACCAGTAGAGTTTCAATTTAGTGATAGAAAAATATCAATAATAAATATAATTACACTGTGTGCCTTGCCTTTTTTCATGATGGTGGTTGGTACTGCATTACAAACACATTATACAGACTATCAGAATCTATGTTGAAAGTTGAGACCATTCTAATGAAAGATCACCTGACTTCTGAGACCACATTCTGAAACCAATTGGTTAATAATCCTTTTAATAACAATTGGTTAATAATCCTTTTAATAAACCTCTTTTGATGTGCCTCTGAAATGGGGCCTCTCAAGACTGGATGCACTGTAATGTTTGGTATGTACATGTATTTAGTAAAACAGTCATAATGTATACAATCTAGGTAACTCCATAGGTGAGTCTTTAATAAGGTTTATAGCTTTACAATGTTTCTTTCAAGATTATTTTCTTTTAAAGCACATTCTTTAAAAATGGGAATAAATGGGGAATTCTAACAATGATAGAAATAAGATGTAGTATTTATTGAGTACAAAGGATACTGAGGGATCCATATATGCTTGTAACAATTTTATTTTTCCGTTCTCTTGAAGTTCATAAATTGTGACCTGAAAAGAAAATAATGATTTCCATAATATAGGACTGATGAATATGCAACATAAATGTTAATCATAAACTTAGCGATGTTGACAATCACCTGCCTAACATGTTTACAACAAATAGATTTACCCTTGCAAAATATACATCTCTCTTAAAAGGGCATTAGCTGTGTTTACTAAAAAATTATTTTGATGTTTTTCTACCTTTACTTCCTGTACTTGATGTACAATAAGAAATAAAAGCTATACATAGGCATACAAATTGTATATTCCTATATATTTTGTGAAAATAAGGTCAGGTCCAGTGTAATATTCATATACAAATTGTAAGGTTGAGTGAGTTAATCAATTGCATGTTTGTATACTACATCTATAAAAGCAAATACATGTATTCTAAAATTATGACATTTTATTACAGGTATGTTTGAAAAAAAAAAACCATATTTTAAACCTTTCCATATAAAATTACTTAATCTAGCTAGTCATTTCCATGTCTAGTTTTGTGCAATCAAGACAAAAAGAAATTAAGAAAGAAAGCAATTACTTCTAATATTATCTCACTGTCTGTCTCTCACAATATACTATCAATGATAGGTACAAATACTTACTCTCTATCAACACATCAT
This sequence comes from Atrina japonica, assembly GCA_030159075.1. Lineage (NCBI taxonomy): Eukaryota > Metazoa > Mollusca > Bivalvia > Pterioida > Pinnidae > Atrina > Atrina japonica. The sequence goes on along the minus strand of BROG01000060.1, from coordinate 944,955 downwards.
CAATTACAGCTACAAGTACTAGCACATCTCTCTGAGGCTCTCACTATCTCTGTATTATGATCAACACATTAAATACAACTACAAGTACTAGCACATCTCTCTGAGGCTCTCACTATCTCTATATTATGATCAACACATTAAATACAACTACAAGTACTAGCACATCTCTCTGAGTCTCTCACTATCTCTGTATCATGATCAACACATTAAATACAGCTACAAGTCCTAGCACATCTCCCTGGGTCTCTTATGCACTTAGTCTATATCAACACATCATCAAATACAGCTACAGTACTAGCACATCTCTCTGAGTCTCTCACTTTGTCTGTATCAACACATCATCAAATACAGCAACAAGTCCTAACACATCTCTCTGGGTCTCTCACTATCTCTGTATCATGATCAACACATTAAATACAACTACAAGTACTAGCACATCTCTCTGGGTCTCTCATTCAATTAGTCTGTATCAACACATCATCAAATACAGCTACAAGTACTAGCACATCTCTCTGAGTCTCACTTTGTCTGTATCATCACATCATCAAATACAGCTACAAGTACTAGCACATCTCTCTGAGTCTCACTTTGTCTGTATCAACACATTAAAAACAGCTACAAGTACTAGCACATCTCTCTGAGTCTCTCACTTAGTCTGTATCAACACATCATCAAATACAGCTACAAGTACTAGCACATAATCTCTGAGTCTATCACTTAGTCTGTATCAACACACATCAAATACAGCTACAAGTACTAGCACATATCTCTGAGTCTCTCACTTAGTCTGTATCAACACATCATCAAATACAGCTACAAGTACTAGCACATATCTCTGAGTCTCTCACTTAGTCTGTATCAACACACATCAAATACAGCTACAAGTACTAGCACATCTCTCTGAGTCTCTCACTTAGTCTGTATCAACACATCATCAAATACAGCTACAAGTACTAGCACATCTCTCTGAGTCTCACTTTGTCTGTATCATCACATCATCAAATACAGCTACAAGTACTAGCACATCTCTCTGAGTCTCACTTTGTCTGTATCAACACATCATCAAATACAGCTACAAGTACTAGCACATATCTCTGAGTCTCTCGCTTAGTCTGTATCAACACATCATCAAATACAACTACAAGTACTAGCACATCTCTCTGGGTCTCTCATTCACTTAGTCTGTATCAACACATCATCAAATACAGCTACAAGTACTAGCACATCTCTCTGAGTCTCACTTTGTCTGTATCATCACATCATCAAATACAGCTACAAGTACTAGCACATCTCTCTGAGTCTCACTTTGTCTGTATCAACACATTAAATACAGCTACAAGTACTAGTACATCTCTCTGAGTCTCTCACTTAGTCTGTATCAACACATCATCAAATACAGCTACATATACATTGTACACATACATACCCTATTGTGACCTGCTGATGCAAATAAGATAGGATCTCCATCTTTGGTGTTCTGGTTTATCTGTATACCAAATATAGGTTGACCATGATCCTCCTGAAATAATGGAATATACATAATGTTGTGCTGTAAATGTAGTATTCAAGACTCACTTTCTTCCAGCTTCAAAGCAAAAATCACAATCTCCCTCAAATAAAATAGAGACATGAGTTAATATATCCTTTTTGGGACAGGGTCTTGTACCTTTCAATTGGGAATTTTATGTCACAATGGGAAAACCTATAAAGGGAGATAACAAAAAAAATCATGCAATAATGAATGAAATGATAATGTCTGAAAAGACGTCAAAACTGTGTAAAAAATATACTTATCCAATTTCTATAAAAAAAAAAAAACTTGAATCATGCATCCATGTAGATCACTCATATACATGTACAATCGGTTTTTAAATACATACAGTGGTTCTGGAGAAGAATGTTTTCAGAGGGATATCCCCTGGCCCTATTTTGCCCTAACCTAAGCCCATCCAACTGAAAAAAAACACTCTTGGTAAAGGACCTTGCAAACATGCTTCCAGTAAAGTTCTCTCAAAATTTCTTCAAAAATTTAAGAGGAAAAATCAAATACATGTATGATCAATAACAATAACTCACTTGAGCCTTTGGCTCAGGTGAACTAAGAATAAATGGATCGAATACCGATATGTATTTTTCATATTTTGATAATAAATATCTTATGCGATTTAAAAATGAAAATTCAAAATAAAAATAAATCTGTATATGCAATTCTGGCTGGGATGACAATCAACATGTATGTTTTTAATACAAAATGTTTTCTACATTCAGTTGTATAAAATAATGTAATATTTGTCATTTTAAACATTACCTTCAGAAAATTTGTACATTTATACTGAAGTTTGCATCGTTTGTTTTTGTTTTTCCCTCTACCATATCTGCGTCCACCTCCTTGTGGAGGTGTGTCACTCTGGGTTGAGATATCTTCTAAAATTGTACTTGCTGTAGATGAAATATCGTCCTGCAAGAAATATTGAAAACAAGTGAATTACTGCTGCATTGTTAAGTCTGGTAATAACTCCAGTAATTTATACAGGCAGCAATAATTAAAATCTTTAGATACATATCACATTTTGAGTTTTTAGGCATTACAAAGGTGAGTTTATCTAGAATCACAAAAATGTACCTATAAACCTCACAAATAAGTTTATTTACAGTATGTACTGGTGAAGACTTACCAAATTGTCACATCTAAATAAAATGGGGAGGATAAATGTTCATAAAACAAAATATTAAAGTCACATTCTGGGGTCATTATTGTAATTTTCTGGACGTAATTGTAATTTTTGACATTTTCATTAGAAAACCACTCCTAACCGATGAAAATGAAAAGAATTTTAAAAAATTTGATGTATTAATGGAGTTATTAAGGGGGATTCCGTAGAAATTCTTAAATTTACCCTGGTGAACGAGTGATATAAACGGTGTGCTCGATTCACTGCGAGAGTACTATTCTGGCACAGTCTCAGAACATGTAACAATTGAATGTGCCAGGGCAGGAAGTAGTTATTTCAAAGATGTCGATAAAATTTACATAATTCACATACGTTTTGGCTTAATTGCCAGCCCAGGACAGTGTTTCAGAGGATTTGATTGGTGTTCAACTTGTCTGGATTGTCCTGGACAGTGAAACAAACATATTCAGTAGAGCGTCACCACGTGACCGGCAACAGCTTACTGTTTATAAATAGATCAATGTGTTTTCCATGATTAATCAACTAATTAGTTGGAATAGGACTTTAAAAATGTGACGAAAGTTCATATGAAAATGCATTAAGAGAGTACAGAAGTTTTTTATGAACATTACCCCCCGGAATGAAGCTTTAATACAGAGACACCCTAAAATTTATCTAGACTATGCAGCACCTCTCTAGTATGACAAACACTTCATATTAACTTGTCATGGTGTACACCAATGTAATTTGATCCTCAGAGACATTCTAATTACATTGTAGGAGATGGCAATCAATCAATGACAGAAGTTCAGCAATTTAATGTGCACTGCTTCACAAAAACATTCTTATGCACCAAGTCACCAGTTGTAAAAAGTATCTGCAGATTTATAAATTGAAACAGTCCACAATCAAGATTTGGCCACTAGTGATAATTACCATGTTATTAAAAACCATTGGTTATAGTAAACCCATGCCAGGCCTTTTTATTTCAATTTTGGAATATGTCATTGGCAAAACAATTGGAAATTTTAAGGTGTATTTACATGCAAGTCCAGTTGGGGAAATTTAAATGTTAACTAAAACTAAAAGTTAGGCATAGTACATAGTAAATATTTATATCTAAAAGGGGTATTAAATTTCACCTAGGATTTTCCCATCAGCTAAGTTGTCTTATAATGTCTGTGTACATTGGGTTAGGGGTTGGCAATTATATTATATAACTAAGAATTATCTTGTATGGGTTTATATACATGTATTTTGAAATTAGGAATATTGATGTTGTATCAGGGATTTCAATAGTAGCTGGTAGCCAGTAAAATCATCTGCCTACTTTCTCATTTTCATTGTCTACCTTTTTGTGAGAAAAAAAAAAGTCTAGCATTTCTGGAATACTGGTATTGGTGGTTATGAACCTGATCCAACTTTGTTTTTTATACACTACTTTTGGTCTGACGTATGCTAATAGGAAAAACTCTAGACTCAATTATTATCTTCCGCCTACATGTACTTTTACAGATTTCCCTCCTAAAATCCCCGTTGTATGCTATTTTCATATTATTTGGAGATATACACAAGTTTATTATATATATTAACTGTATATAATTGTTGTTTTCAATACAGCTGTTTTTCAGATCGTATTTGTGACATTACAAAACATAATTCATGACAATGTTGACTTGAAACTAAGACCAAACAAAACTCAAATCCTGAAAAGAACCAGGGTATATGTGAAATAGGGGAATATCTCCTAGTCCTAAAAACCCTTTAACAATAATTACGGTCCTGTAACTTTGAGTGGCAAAATGATACTGATACCCACAAAAAACATAGAGGTTGTTATAATAACCAATTGTTTCATGACGTCCTTTTTGGGGAATCTGTATCATTTTGCCACTCAAAAGACCGCAGTTATTGTGAAAGGGTCTATTACAATGTATGCATTTGTACATTATTTTGAAATAAATTCTCATGTTGTTTTATTCATGTGGGGTGGGGGTACAAAAGGAACTCTTTCCACAAAATGACGAACAAAAACATGATCACAAAATTGAGTAAATCTCTATCAGTATATGGGCATTATGACAATTTATGTCTTTGTTTACCAACACGGCAACAGTACTCAATTCATTGTAAACTGAAAATCCTTATTTAAGTTGGATGCACAGATATATTAAACATAATTATATATGAAATGACAATGTTAAATCCATAATTAGCAGGGACATACCTGATCATCACCAGACCCGTCTGTATTGACAGTTATCGATAACTTCAGTTTCTTTTGTAGGCCTGGTATTGTAGTCACGCTTTCTTCGCTGTCCGACATTTTTATTTTTCTGTATCACATGGCTGCCACGTGATCTATGATTTTTGGCGGCAAAATTTAAAAAGTTTTATGACATGGTTTTATAAATGAAAATATAAAAATTTCAGATACCAAAGTATAAATCAATAGGATGTCCAGGACATAGATACAAAACCGGTAAAAATGGACAAACACGGACCTCTGGAAACCAAGAGGTGGGATCAGGTGCCATGGAGGAGTAAGCATCCCCTGTCGACTGGTCACACCCGCCGTGAGTCCACAGTCAAGTCCAATGAAACACGTGAGGAGTGTATCCTCGTCACAATTGGTACAGACGTCTCAACAACCGCCAACGAAAAGGCAACTCAACATTTCACTTAGTGAAACAGAGTAGTCGCAAACAAGACTATTATACCGACCATAAAATTTGCGGAACGTTGACATTAAACGCGGTTTTTCGATATCCCTGTGTCAATAATTTGTCAGTGAGTAGTTTACGTCTGTATATGAAATCTTCATATGTTGTACACGCCCTGGCATATCGGATCATTTGTGAAATATAAACTCCATATGCAGGTGACTGAGGGATATTACTACTTAAATGTGGAAAATTTTACGATGGGAAAGCCGAAATCGTCGCGTTTATCGTATAGCTTAGTTGCTAATTTCCCGTCTGTGTTTATATTAAGTAAAATGTCTAAGTATGAAGTGTGTGTACTTGATTCTGTTGTATCTTTAATTTCTAGTTCGCTGGGATATATCGCATTGACATATGTATGAAAATTGTCATTATTAATTGACAAAACGTCGTCGATATATCTAAATGTCAAATTAAAGGACACCGCTAACTTTTTCTTCTTTCGATTCAGAAGTTTCTGAATGAAGTCTGCTTCGTATGAATAAAGAAACAGGTCGGCCAATAAAGGAGCACAATTGGTTCCCATAGGAATGCCGACAGTTTGTTGAAAGACCACGTCTCCGAACATTACAAATATATTGGCTATTAGAAATTTCAGCATGTTTTTTTTATATCAACTTCAGTATACTTATGTGTAGAATCAGAGTGGTGTTTGACGAAATAAGTATCCTGATAGTCAATCACTAGATATTTAAATTTTCGGGTACCACCTTTAGTGAAAAAGCAGTTGTCTAGGATGCTAAAAAGTCTTTCTTTTAAATTTTTATGTGGAATACTAGTGTAAAGAGTTGAGAAGTCATAAGTTTTGATACTGTGAATTCGAGAAAAATTGTGTGCCTTCAAATTTTCTAAAAGCTGTTTAGAATTTTTAAGTATCCACATCTGATTTACACCGCTTCTGGAATAAGCAACTGTACAGTATTTTTTGAAGTTTCTCCTTAACAGCTGTCAATATCTTGGTAAGGAGTAAAGATAAAGGTTTGGTAGAACATTTGCTGGATCCTGCTATGTATCTTTGCTTATATGGGTTTTTATGAAGTTTAGGTATCCAGTATAAATGTGGTAGCTCGAAATCGGTCTCCAATGTAGGTATATCAAATGAGTGTAATACGGACACGTGATTTAGAAGGATCTCGTCCTTTGAAAAAATCCTTGATTATACAGAGAAAGCGTGGGGTATAGTGTACCAAGAGTGGCCTAAAGATACATTTGTATGGGAAGCAATAATGTAGAAATTGTGAATATATCTATCAAAATTTACAGATTCTATTGTTTTATATAAAAAATATCAGATACCAAAGTATAAATCTTCAGGACGTCCAGAAAATAGGTACAAATCTGGTAAAAATAGCTTTATTTCATTAATGCAAAAATAGCATAATCATAATCTTTATTTCACGGGCAACCCAAGTATTACAAGTTTACAGGAGTAATGTGTATAACAATCGAATTGTAGATTTTTAAAAATATATACGATATACATGTACTTTATATTTTGATATAGAATTACAGTAGCAGTCGCCATCTTGAAAGGACGACTCGGCCGTACATCTAGAAAACGACAGGATATAAAAAGATCAATGTATAAAACGAAGAATCAATTTAAAAATAATAATTAGATAAAAAGTTTAAGGTTAATTGGAAACAAGAGTTGGATCAAAACAAGGAAACCGCAATTGGAAAGTGTCTATAAATAACGTAACTCAAGTTATATTATTTGATAAATCTATGAAATTCAAGTTTTTTTTTTTACATATAATTAAGTTGTTTGTGTCGAATTAAATGCAACTTAATAAATGCAACTTAATAACCCCCCCCCCCCCCCCCCCCCAAATCTAGATCGAGTTCTTCAGAGCTCTTCATAATGAAGTTCATTCAGTTCATAGGCGTCGGAACCGGGGGGTTACTTTTTTTTGCAAAGATAGACATAGGTGTTGTAAATTGGGGTTTAGCCCCCAGACGTTTCTGGCGCGTGTGTGTTTTAAGTTGGTTAAGCCCCCCCCCCCTTTCAATTTGCTTCCGACGCCAATGTAGTTAGTATCACCCCCTAATTTGATAAATGATAGGCTTCTGACCCTAAACGCTAAACCAAGTTGTAGGCCTATCTATCTTTCAGAGCATAGGCGTCGGAAGCAAATTGAAAGTGTGTGTGTGTGTGTGTGGGGGGGGGGGCTTAACCAGCTTAAAAAACACACACACACGCCAGAAACGTCTAGGGGCTAGCCCCAATTTTCAATACCTATGTCTATCTTTGCAAAAAAAGTGGGGAGCTGCCCCTCCCCCCGGTTCCGACGCCTATGCATCGTATTTGTCAAAATGTTTATTGTTAGTATTTTTTAAAATAGAGAAAAAGCGGAATCACTTGAGTTTGGTTTGGGATATTTCCAGCTCATCTAATATATTTTAATATATTTTACCAGCGACATATTTTTGAGCTGCTAAATGATCCAATGAAAACGTTCCAGTTGGTAAACCTTTTAAGCCAATCATATTAATCGACATATTCATCACAAATATTATCCTATGCATTTCCGGTACACGAGACCACCGGCTTGTGGATGTATGTACGCTAAAAAATTAACGCAACGTTATGTTTGAGGCATTAGCACTTCGTATTATACACTACTGTATAGCCCTAGGAGTATTTTTTAAGCGATGGATTACTTATTTCCCAATACTTGGTCTAGCATACAAGCAAAAAACCGGAGTTGGAACCGTAACATCTGACGCAAGAAACTTGAAAAAACTTCCATTGCATCTAGGGATTTTAATTTTAGAGGATGAATTCTGTTACGCTGATATAACAAACATTATTGTATGGGCAATAGCTCTTGGTATATCATACATTAGTATATATGATATGAATGGTAAGTCGTCATCTTGGTGTCGTACTATCAAAATAAATATCCAGGCCAACCACTGAATGTCAATCAAAGTGACTCCCAACAATATCACTTTTCAGGTCAACACCAAAGACAAGTTAGGCCTAGTGACAGGACAGTGAAAATGAAATAACATTTTTGTGAATGAATGACATGCACAATACGTAATGTACATTTCTTTCCAAGTTTAGACTATACATCAATTGCTAATTAATTAAGATGGGTAAGCAGTATTGAAAGATATTGGCACCTGGCAACCTTGGAATGTAAATCACTAAATGTCACGGCTAGAGTACACAGTCTGTGTGTCACTAATTTCTATGGAAACCCTGGGTAAAACCAGAGGATTTTATTTATCCCAGCGATTCTGTACATGTCCTCTTTTATATCATGAAACTAATTTCTGTGGTGACGCTGGGTATCCCAGAGGATTTTATATGTCACTCTCTGCTTTTAACCAGCATTTCCTCAGAAATTGGTTTCATATGATCTCAAAGACTTTGAAAGAGGGGCTTGTACAGAAATGCTGGGACATATAAAATCCTCAGGTTTTACTCGGGGTTTCCACAGAAGTTAGTGTGTCACCAATGTACATTGTAACTATATGTCCACCAAAAGATGGTAAAGAAGATATCCTAGTATTCCTACTACACTATCAACTATGATCCAAAAGTCAATGCCTGTATATTTGCCATGGTTCCAGGTTAAATGGATACTAATCCTTTTAAGGATTTGTTGTGTTGCCCCCTCAGAATCACCTGTCAAGCCTTCATATTTTTATTTGTGAAAATCTGGACTTCAGACACCAACTTGCTTCAAGAGAACTTTAAATAATAAATACCTGGGTAGCAGTCAATCAGTAGGTCATATATCATTTCTAGGCATATTTTTATTTAAATCAAAACATTTTTAAGTTTAAAGTCTCAAATAGAAATTGAAATATCACATGTTTATTCTGACAAACACACTTTTTGCTTGTATCTGTACATTGTAGTATGCTGATACATGTACGTTGTTTCTAAGATTTTGAACGGTTTAGGAATTAAAACTCACTGATCTTGTGACTTAGAGAAAATCAAGGGCACTTTGGTGTCTGAATTAACCATGGAGGGTAGAAGAAATCAATACAAATATAAAAGCAAGTGCTGATATGTGGTGCCATCTTGTAAATTAGATTCCAGAGAGAAAAATAAATCAAGATTAAATATCCATGGATGGATGACAATTCATTTAAACGAATTTCCCAATAAAAATATGAACCTACAACTGTAGCGTATTTATAGCCTTTAGGTCTATGATACACGGTCACTGACACTGATGTCAAATCGGGAGTAAACACCTAGGTCCTAGCCAACAACTCTAAGATGTAGCAAATTGTTTATAAGTTATAATATTTATTGTAAGACCTTTTGTATCAATTTGAATTTATCATTTATCTGTTAATACGAAGACTACTGTAGGGTGCCTGCCATTTGTTGAAAATATGCCCTAAATTTTGTCACGTGGTGATGAAAGTCACATGACAGAGAGTGGTCTGTGGAGGGATCTCGGAAACGACGTATTCTCTCTGAATATCTTTACCTTCTTAATTCCCCTTCTGCTGCCTACATTTGTAGACAAGAGGCAGGTGGATGTGAAATGCAGAGCAATTTGTCCCCATATTGTTTACATGTACATGACAAGGGATTCTGAAGGGGCAACATGACAGAATCTCCAAAGGGATTAAAAGGAAACCAGTGTCATTTCTTGTTAAGAACATGTGTAGGGACAATTTTTTCGCTAATATATGATATGAACTATGGCTCTACCATTTGTAGGACATAGATCTTTACTTTATTGATCTGATGCCTCATCTCAGTCCTCTGCCAATATCTGATTCTTAGACCTAATACATGTATGCTAGCGTTTATAAGAAATTAACTTAAAACATAATAAATGTGAACAGCTTTTTATTGTAAATGATGAGGAATAATACTGATGTGTCACATGATTTTGTGTGTCACATGATTTTGCGCACACTTTCCGTCTCAACACATTAAACCAGATGATAATTTTGCTTCAAAGGTTGTGCAACTTAATAAACCTTTTAAAATAAAAAGTTTAAATGCATTTTTGTACAACTGTTGTATAAAATCAATGACTGTTATCCTAAATGTAAAAACACACAAGTATTGTACCTCATTTTAGTCTTTTGGTCGGCTATAGCAGCGCCGGCTATGTCATCGTGATGATAATAGTTTATAATGTTATGAATATTCATAATCGAGAAGCAAGTTGAATTGACTGCAGAATTACTTATAAATAGGTTCTAACTCTTTAATCCCTTTTGTAATTAATCTAATCATCGTACTGAATTTCAAGTCAAATAATATGAAGGAATACGGACCACCATACCTGATTTTCCAACCATGTGGAAACTGAACAATGTGCAAATTCATGTGACATTTAGACCTTGGGTTAGAACATGATGTCTGTGATTTGTTTTTCACTTTACAGGAATTTGTTCAGACAAATTAACATGTTTTGTCCAAAACTTGATAAAAGCGAATATAATTGATTTATGCTGTGTAGATTTATGATTCTGTGTCATTTGGTGTCTTAGGTGCGCAAAATCATTTGACAATATTGTATAGATACATGTATGAACCAAGGCAATTCCTTGAAAGCATGTGCAGCTCCTTGATTTAAAAATGCGAGAAAAAGCTGTCATCAGGAGTTGGTCTAATCTCACAAGAGCAACATCTTTCTCGCAAAATGACATCACACAGTTTAATTATGACATCAAATGTTCAGCTCATCTGACATAAACATCAAATTGAGCACATCAGGATTCTAGTAACATGGCTTGAATATGTCTGGTCCAGATGAGACTTGCAAGAACATATTGGAATGGACACCATCCTGTAGTACATGTGTACTGATTCTCTGGGATGGACACCATCCTGTAGTACATATTTTACATGTGTACTGATTCTCTGGGATGGACACCATCCTGTAGTACATATTTTACATGTGTACTGATTCTCTGGGATGGACCCCATCCTGTAGTACATATTTTACATGTGTACTGATTTTCTGGGATAGACCCCATCCTGTAGTACATATTTTACATGTGTACTGATTCTCTCGGATGGACCCCATCCTGTAGTACATGTACAGCTATTCTCCAAGATGGACATTTAAGCATACATTTAAGACATATTTCATTAAGTCTCTGATACTGGACACTAATAGAGGACAAACACTCATACAGGCTTTAGTGTCATTCTAAATTTTCTTGGTATCTTTGTTATGGACTGTTACAAATATATGCCACATATGCCTGCCCAAACGTATATTTGTTCAGAATTATTTTCTACCATGCACAAATTTTGAAGATGATTAATCAAGTCCACTAGATTTGTTCACTGTGCATGTGCTTTAACAGAAATGTGAAGTTCCTGGAGTACCAATGGTGTGCTACATCAGATGATTAATGTATGTGCATGTAATGAGTACATTTATGCATTATATATAGATCACATAGATCACTTCATTATCAACACCAGTAATACATTTTAGGATTTGTTGATGTCTGACCCTTGATCGAGACATCATGTCATGTTTGAATATTTTACAGTGACATTCACATGTTGTATCATTACTTGTAAAATGTTCAATTATATATAAGTGCTTGAATAAACGCATCATATGAAATTCCAATAACAGCAATGTCTACAGGTACATTTACTTTATAGTACATGTACATGTATATTTTTACTTTGTAAAATGAGCATTTTAGTGCTTTGAACATAAGTGATCAGAATTCAGTAACTGATCACATATATTCAAAGCACTAAAATAAACCTGTCCAAAAACTGCTCCAGTTACAATGTAGTATTTACAAATTTCAAAATTTTGATAATTTTGAAGTGAAAATATGTAGGCATTACCAAGTCGGCAAGTGAAATTTTCTTTAAAACATCTCCCAGAGAAACTGCAAAAAATGTTTTCTTGATTCAGAAAGAAATGAAATTAGAATATCTCAAATGGTTTAGGTGAAAAAATTAATCAATTGCCATCTGTTGAGATTGACTCCACATTTTGTGTTTAACAGTTTAATAGTATTGATCTATGTGCACATTTGCAAGATTTACTTTTTAGATTTTTTTCAGAGGTTAGTAAGCAGTAGCATGCATTTATGTACATGATAACATGTGGTGATGTTATAACTGGGTAAAGGCTTAGTGTTTAGTCTGGGTTAGTGTTAACACTGGCTTCATAATACTGACTGGCAGATTCTGTGAGTGTCCTTTGACCATGGGTTAATTATTTGTGTACCTCTCAGACTAGCCAACCTTGAAAATGTTTATGGGGGAGAATCTAAATTTTAGTAAAAATTTTAGGAAAATTTAAAATTTTCATGGGGGAGATATGCATTTTTCTGGAAGAAATTATTATGGGAGACTTGGCAAGTATGGCCTCTGTAAGTGGTTGGATTATCAAAGTTGAGACCCACTGCATTTCTCACCTACATCATGTACATGTGCAGTCATCATTTGTTCAAGCCTTGCTTAAGCTGATTATTTAGGGAAGTTTACTAGTCTCTGTAGTCTACTCATGGAAGGCTCTGAGGCTGATGGTCTTTTTATGACTTTTAACCGTATAATATCTGGGTTTTCATACATGTTATGTACATGTATCTAGTTTTCACACACATGTACATGTATCTCATTCTGGCTTTTCTCCTGCAGTAAAAATTTGCTGACACCCAAATTAGTCTTTCCTGTGTCAGATTTCAAAATTGTATTTTCCTTGAGGTACATGTATATATGCAATATGATCACCTCATTCATGTAGGTGCACACTTTACATTTATGTATATAAATGTAAATGTATGTATATTTAACATAATTATGTATCACTTTGTGTATACATACATGTACATGTATTTGCATTAGATTATATATATATATATTACTCATATGGTACATGTGTGTATTTTGTGAAGTTTTCTTATTGTTCCCTTTACCTACATTGTACATGTATACATATGTACATGTAGCATGTTGATATTTGAAATGCTGAATATCTTGTTTTGTTTTCTTTTTCAGGAATAGTGAAGAGAAATGTTAGCAGTTTAAAAAAAGAATTAGACAAAAGCAGAGAAAATATTTTAGATGTAGAGAATAATAAATACAATGTACATATACACACTGATGTAAGGGATCAGAATTTTTCTTCAGAAGGTAATTATATAAATACATGTACATTTACCTGCAAAGAATATTATGTTCATGTAGAAAAAATCAATACAGAATTAAGAAGACAACTTATTCTAGATGTGCATGTATGTTGATAGGTACATATATAATATAAATGAAAAGCTTTCCCATACAGTACAAACGTGGTGTTTATTCTGTCAAACACTCTACTTGGTGTAGAGTGAAACACGGTACGGTACGGTGATTTTTGGTGTGCAACACCAGAAAAACACTATCACTCCGTGAAAAATAATGTAAAGAATTATCTATCAACATGAATGACTTGACACTTCAATATGCAATAAAAATCGTCCGTGTGTAACAAGCTTACCTCGGCAGTTAATCTCCTGAGTGTTAACTTTTTTGGACATCCTGTTTTTTAAAGGGCAGTACCAGTATTTACGTTTAAGTCGCACAAAGAAGTTATATTTTAAAGATAAAAATAATAATTTATTTATTGAGCAATTTGATCAGACAAAATGAGACTTTAATTGAAATTTATTACCGATATAATAAGCGTAATATATTGCCGGTTCATCCGGGATCAAGTTGCTGGAAATAGTATATCAACATTTGTTCTACATGTACCGGTATATAAATTTTGAGATTCTGTAAAACTTGACTAAAACGAAAAATTTATCGCTACATGTATATTGTATAACAATCATGGAACACATTAGTTCAGTCTACGTGTGAATTAAATAGTAAATAAATGCTGAAATAATGGAAAATTAAGTAGGCCTATGCCTATGAGGACTTTCCTGGGTAAGTAATGACAAACTCCAAGAACACTAATCATGTAATAGACAAACATCAAATAAGCCATTTCTAAATGTTCATATCGTAGTAGCATGCCAGTAGTATTCTTTAATCATAAATTATTAGATGAAGACACGTCGACGACCAGTTAAATATCACTGACGCAATTAAAAGGTGATCCATGTCAATTCCATTTTTTGTCATTTCCGAATGTCTTAAAATCATTTACTTAAAAATTATTGACTTTTGAAAATAAAAATAAGGGCGGATATGCATCTTTATAGAAGTGGTTACATAAATTTAAAAAATCTATTTAAAAAAAGATGCATCATTTTACACCTGATTTTTTTTATCCCTCTTATGAAATTGAGGGAGATAACTTGTATACTTCTTTTGCCCTCGTGTATTCAGCCACAGACTCGAAGATACATGTGTATGTGAATCAAGTATCACCACAATTATACAATGTTACTATTTCTTTTTAATGTTTGATAAAATAGTAAGTCTGAAATACCGGACTGTATTACTTTTTAAAACAATTTATTACATGTACACGGGTCATACTGGACTGGTGTCAATTTCAGGTGAGCACTGAAAGTTTTAGAGTCATGTTTCTGTCAGTCGTATTTTGATATAAACAATGTAAAATCTAGTTGAAGTTAACAGTTAAAAATATTAAGCTATTTGTCAACATTTTCGATTTTGTGTGTGTGAGAGAGAGAGAGAGAGATTGATATTTACGTTTTACTACACCACTGACACATATGAAATACATGATAATTGTGTAATTTCTGTCGGAAATCAAATGTGAGTAAAGTTAATCTAACAAGTTCTTTTTCAAGAGGGATCAACAGTTACTATCAAGGTCAAAGTTTGGCATGCAGCCAACGATGATCGGAACATCAAGCGTCCTTGGTCTGCTTGGGATAATTTAGCAAATCAATTTCAAAGCTCTCAGAAAAGAAGTTGTTGTAACTTTCAGTGTTTCATGTCATAATTTTAGTAGTAGTGAAGGGCAGAGTTTATGTATATGCATGCATGGGTACAACTGAACTTGACATCACCGAAGCGACTCTGATATTCTGTCAAACAAGACATGGATTTACATCTTGTTTATTACCTGTAGGGTGCGAGGCTGTAGTAATTATTAATCAATCTAGGCACCCCACGGAGAAGTTTAATCCAAAACGCTTCAGCTGACGGTGTCACACGGAGTTTCTCGATGTCAAAGAAATATGCCGCCATAGTGTAGAGTGAAATTTTGCGTACGTTTACACTATAGTGAGAAAGAGAATCACGGTGTTTTTTGGTGTTTTTTGTCATCATTTTCGCGGTGTAGAGCATTTGACAGAATAAACACCACGTTTGTACTGTATATATTAGGGATTTTCCACACTCTTTTGGGAATGGGGCCTGGGCCTATTAAATTGGGAATTTTAGCAACAGTTCATTAAAAATTTTTGGAAAAGTTGGAAATTTAGAAATACAATGTACACATTGCAAAACTATTTGAGAATATACATGTAAGAATCTCTTCTAATTCATTGTCATTTGACTTCAATTGGGAAATTTTGACTCCAGATTGGAAAAAATGCATTGTTTTTGCATTGGGATAGGGGCCTTGTTTTGACCCCTTATGATAGGGTGGAGAATCCCTGTACGTATTACTGAAAGTACTATAATCCATGTACTTGACCATCATTACCAGGGAGTATCCTACCTCCTAAATTCTGGGTCTAGGGTCGGAAAAATTGGGAAAATATACAACATTATAACAAAAAAGAACTTGATTTGTAACATTTGTTTATTTTTTACTTTAATCTTTATTTTGAAACACCAATTGGGAATTATTTCATCTTTTGGGGGAAGATACAAGCCATTTTTACATTGAAAATGGGTCCTGCAACCGGGCCCAAAAGTAGCATAGGAAAATCCTTGATTACAATAATATTTGTTTGATGTCGACTGATCAAGGCTTTTAGAAGAAGAACAGTTCTGTAGGTACACTTGTATGTAGAATATGTACATGTACAATTGACTCTTGCGAATAAGACCTCCTAACAGACTTACTCGGAGTAGTCTGATTAGCAAGTGAGTCTCTTAAGTGAGAGACAGGACTTACTCACGTATTAAGATATAATATATGTGTGAGGAGAGCTTGATATTCTTTGATTGCTCTGGATTTTGAGTGGTATATATATATACATTGTATATATATATATATATATATATATATATATATATATATATATATAATATATATATATATATATATATATATATATATATATATATATATACATGTATATATATATATATATATATCATATATATATATATATATATATATATATATAATATATATATATATACACACACACATATATATATATATATATATATATATATATATATATATATATATATATATATATATATATATATATATATATATATATATATATGGTATGGATCAATTCTATCAAAATTCTATACATGTATCATTTGACTTAAACATACATGTTGTACATGTATACAAATTTGACCACCATGACCTCATTCATATATATATATAGGTACACTCAGTGTTTACATCCATGTATATAAATTAGTTTGATATAAATGAACATGTTGTACATGTGAGTTTGTAGATATTCATGCTGAAATCTCTTGTCTTGGAGTATAAATCTTATATATTTTTTTCTCTTTGTTAGGCTATAAAACCACTAGTCGAGTAGATATTCAACTGCTGTCTGAAGAGAATGGACAAAAGGATCTGGTAGAAACTGCTCGACAATTAAGTCGTAAAGTTGCTAATAAGCAGTACAGACTACAAGATATACATCCTCAAAATGTAGACAAATTAATTCAAGGTAATATTTTTACTTCTTCTCTAGAACCAATGGGCAAATTTAAACCAATCTTGGTGGGAACTATCCCCATGTTAAGCCAAACAAGATTTGTGAATGAAAAGGAGCTAAGTCCTATAGGATCTCCGAAAGGGACCAAAACTTGGTGCATCTTTAAACATTATGGTTATGATTCCACTAAGGTGGCTGGTAAAGCACCTTGGGACTCTTACTATTGTTTGGCTATTGTTTATGTTGGATCAGCGATTTTGACAGTTTTTATTTAGCAACGTGATGTGTGCCATATCACAGTCCTTTCATATAGAAGCTGACAACCAACAGATTCTGTCAGCTTTTTCATGGGAAGCAGTGTAGGATACTTTCTCTGTTAAGAAAAACATTGCTGACTTTGATTCACACACAATTAGAAGTTTAACCTATTTACTGGCTACATTACATAACTTGTCTCGTACTGTAAAAACTGTTGGAACGGTTGATATTAGCCAATTTTAAATCTGTTAGCTAAGCCTAAGATTTTACTCATGTTGAGTGATGTAGAACTGTTTTATTATACATAATGTGACATTGATACATGATCCTAATTCCAGAGGAATTGCTTCACAGTCGAGTTGTATAGGCATCATGTTTTAAAGCATGTTTGATGTCTCACCTTTAAAATGACTGAAAATTGTATAATTGGACCACTTTGAGTATAAATTTTCAATAATGTCATGGACAAGGACGAAAGCATTTTAATTTATGTTGTGTTTTTATTAAAAATATAATTTTTTTTATTTACTTCCATTTTAAAATCAATAACTTTGTATTTCAGAAAAGTATATTTTTCCTGATCCAGATTTGATTCTTAAGTTTGGGGAAGTTGAGTCTCTATTTGGTTTTATGCCATGGCAGATTAGACTCACAGAAATTTTGTAAGTATTAATGAATAGTTTTTTCCTCCATTTTTCAATAGAACATTGGATCTGGTCTTTTTTAGGCAACCCTCTGGTGACTGCCTTATCATTTAGCAAACTGAGTTCCCTTTTTACTGAATTCACAGAATGCTTGTTTATTTTACAACAATTTACAAACAAGTATAATCAACTCATACAAATGACTTACCTAAAATTTTACCAAATTGGTATGATGCTGTATATACTGTATTTGTCCTTGAAAGGGCGCCTGCTCCAATAAGGGCTCCCCATAATATTTTTTTCATGTAGATCTATTGAGTGTTTGAAAAATTTTACCTTTTTATTTTTAATTAGTTTAGATTATCGCCCGACATCATTATACTTTTTTCTTTTTGGTGCAATAAATATCAACTATACCCGAAAAATTGCAAAAGAACATCTTTTAACTATGTTGTAAGCAATACTTTGGATTCTATTGGTGATTTCTGGTGCAGGGAGGTCGCCATTGACGTTCATCAACAAACGAAATGAAACCAGTCATAGTTACGTTTTCTTTTTCTTTTGTTCAATACCTGTCAATTAAAATGTATTTCACTATCGAAAAATAATACTTATCGCAATTTTTTTTACAAAGAAATATAAAACTTGTCCAATCATTTGTTTACTCCGTAACTTTATAAAACTGAATTCGGGTTCGGGATTTCAAGCGAAGCAGTGTCAATCAAACTTCACATTTGGTCTCCTGCTGTCATTTTAAACTGTCCGCAATTACCAAAATCTCGCATAATACCAGTTTTACACTTTTAATGTCAGAGATCATTATAAATCAAAGAAATTGTCCAAACTGTCGGTTTCAATGAACTTAAACAATCTGTGTAAGGCATGTATCACTCGTACTCATAATGCCTGTTTCCTGATCTCGCAGTTCAAACGATAAATCTTAATTTGACAGTAACAAATTTTGCTACATTATTTCTTTTCCACTATTAATACATCAGGGGGATTACAAAGTAATTAAGTCAGTAAAAACAGCTACACTGTAGATAACGTTGCATAGTGGAGTATTTTACCATGTCAATGTCAAAATAAAGGCGCCCTGTACTCCAATTACCCGTGCCCGGTGCCCTTTTTAGGTCAAATACGGTACATGGAAGATGAGTTTAATTATGGTCGCCAATATTTGCCAGAGTTATGGGACTTTAAAATTCTTATGAATGGATTATCTCTCATAGACATAGTATTTCTCAAGGACATCTTGTGATTTCATGTCTTCATCATTCTTGTGTTTACAAATGGTTAAAAACACAAGAAAGCATATGTTGCTATTTTCCCTGAAAATAGGGCATATTCAGACAGGTATGTTTCTGTATGGTCACAAAAAAATGTATTCACATTGATATCTTGAACACTAGTATATGGCAGTTAACAAAACATAGCCAAGATACATTTGAATCATTAGAATTTTGCTAGATTTTGCGGATAAAATATTGACATTATGATACATAACCAGATATAAAAATTTTCTTCTAGAAGGAGGAATTCTGCTTCTACCGATATGTTTATTGTTCCCATCTTTAAAATAATTATTTTGTTCCATTTTCACCTGTTTATGTTTTTGTTACCAACAACACATTACTTTTCTCAAAATTTTGCTTCTATGTTTATTGTCCTATTAAAAATATTCAAAAGAATTATTTTTATCCACTTCACTGTTTTATGTTTTCATTACTGATAACACATTGGCCTTGTGTTTTTCAGATCATTACCAAGTCATAGAGGATTCAACTATAAATCCTTTCTGTCAGTCCTACACACCTATGGTAATACACAGCAGCGACACGGAAGATAGCAACATTAGCCAACAGTGACACTATCATATATATATATATATAGATGTTTACTTACATTATACCAAGGTCTGGATCACCCCTGTCTCACAGCTGAGCTTTTACACTGAACATACAACATGAGCAGAAAATCGGAGCAGCAGTCTTGATTCTCCTTCTGGTTATTATATCTGTGCAATTCATTTCTGTTTCTATTTTACAATGTATTTAGGTAAAGAATGACCCTTGTTGAATTTCTTTGTTACAATTTGTTCTTTGTTACCTAATTTTAAAAGTACATTTTACGTTTTCTTTGTTACATCTTAACCATAATGTGAGTCTTCTAAGTAAAAAAAATTCTCTGACATTACAGAGGAGAAATAGTTCTTCAAGAAAGTGATTGAGTTGCTGTTATTTCTAAATGTCAATTTATCGCCAAAAATTCAGCTTTTCAGCATCAACAATTTTTTAGATCTAATTTCTGTTATTTGACATATTGTCTATGAAGATACCAAAGGATACAAACAAGATGAAGGTGTTCTTTACTTATGTTTTTAATAATTACTTGATGAGTGGAAGATAATTACTTCAACTAAAAACAGAAAACTGTTAACTGACTATAAAGCCTACTGATTGGGAGGGTATTTCTGAACGATTTTTGAAGTCGATAAGTAATAGCTGCTTAAGTATGCAAAAAATAAGAGGAAACTTGACACTCGAATTGTATCACTGTTTACTCAACTGTAGATGTAAAAATATTCAAAAACGTCTATTCATAAATGCTATTTCAAGCGGGGTGAATACCCCTTCTTTAAGCCATGATTTTACAATGTAGGAAAGATAAATCTGAACAACTCAATCATTCAGCTTTGAGGAATATTTACCTGATGGATTTTAATCAGAATCGCTAGAAATTATTTGCAAACCTTAAACTAGATTTCTATTTAACCAAAATGTGGGGGAAAAAAGATCCTTTTCCAGCATGTCTATCTCACCCAGTAATGTTTTATTTGTCACACGTAATGGCACTTCCCCCAGCATGGGAAAACTAAAGAAAAAATCAGTGGGTAAAAGAATTGCGAAGAATTTGAACTTAAAATTATTATTTTCAGTAGAAAATTGTTCAGATTTATCTTTTGCTCAGAAATATCTGCTTGATCAGTATATATGTAAATCTAGATTTTTCTACATACTTGATTAAAATTACGTAAAAAACACACATTCTCCTTAGACAATATAGCTTTTATCATCTCTGTGTGTCTTAACGGAACATATAATTTTTTTTTTTATCTAATGCAATTATTGATATTTTTTCCAGTAAATAGATGAAAATATACAACAATTAAGCAAATGTACTTTGATTTTCATGTTGACATTATTTTAAAAGAAAAGCACAATGTTTCTGTGGAAACTTGAGTTTAATGAAAGCCTAAGAATGGTATGAAAACCCAAAGATAGGGTTGAAAGTAACTGAAATTTCAGTGTTATCATGCACCACCATTTTGTTATTTTATCACGTGTAAAAAGAATTCCCTGTTTCACGGAAACATACTAATTACTGTCATAATTGCCAACTTTTTCATTTTTATAAGAAAGAATTGAGTCATTCCTATAGTAAAAAAAAAATGATGTTGTTAAATTTTTGTTCCATATAATTTTGGTGTATACCTATAATCAATTGTTTTATTTTGTTCAATATAATTTTGGTATATAATAATTTAGTTCAAAATTTAAATCAGCATGTATTTTGTTTCTGGCTTAATTACACGGACTCGTGCCACCTTGACCAAAACACTACTTCATCTTCAGTATTCATACTGATCTGCTAACATATTATTTGTTGTTAAGTCAAAAATGGTTTAGATGACATCATATGGGGGATGGTAACCTGAGTCAATCTGGATATCTCTGGATATTTTTCCGTGAGCAATATTATGGTAGAGTTATCCCCCTTTAGCTGCCATTATGTAGTTCAACTTGTTCATTTTCTTCTTTAAGCAACCAGATTGAATCACATAGTTTTAGTGAAAAGGACAGTAGAAATTTATCAAAGTCTGTTGTATAGATTAATGAAAGCATAGAAAAAAACAAGGGTATTTTTTTTCAGACTATTCCTACACCATCTGTTGTTTTTGGATTTGCATTGTCCAGGCTTTCATGTTTTATTTTGAGAATGGGACCAGGGGCAGTTAGATTGGGAAAATATGCAACATTTTCCTCAGGTTTGAAAAATCTCTGCAGAATTGTATATGTTTTAATATAAAGAATCCTCAATTATGTTTTATATTGTTTATTGAAATAAACACAGAAATTCTAATTGTAAAAATGTCTTGATCATCCAGATGTAAAATAGATGGATGATTGAACTCGAGTGGATGGATTTATTGGGCATAATTAGAATCTCCTTTGAAGAAAAAAGGTAACATATATAGAAAATGGCCTTTGATTGGAGAGAATGAAGATGTATGAACATCTAAAAAAAACTGACCAATCTCTAAATATTTGATATTTAGCATCTCCAGGGTAACAAATGGGTCAAGGACTTTGTAGGACATAGGTGACCAATAAGACCATTTTGACCTCATTATACTGGTACGGTACCTATTCTCGGATGAAATTTGAGGTT
Organism: Atrina japonica; assembly: GCA_030159075.1. NCBI lineage: Eukaryota > Metazoa > Mollusca > Bivalvia > Pterioida > Pinnidae > Atrina > Atrina japonica. The sequence continues at coordinate 922,461 of BROG01000060.1, read as the reverse complement.
TTTACATAATGTCTTCAGTTCAATTGGTTGAATTACTTTGAAATTTTGTAACATAATATGTTACCTTTTGATTTGATATAATTTGAAAAGTTTTGGTGTAAAATACAACACAAACACTAAATTTACCCCTTTTTAAAAAGTCAACCTAAATGCCAATATCGTGACTGCAGGAGGACCTATTGTCGGACAGAAATAGTATTTACGCTGAGCTAGTGACGTTACTTCCTTCCCGGCTTGTGAAAAGAAAATGTTATGGTACGATAGAAAGATGAGTGATTACACGGTCGTACTGGAATTATCAATCGTAATTTTTTTAACATGTTTTATTTATTGTTTAGAAGCAGACAATGTATTAAAAAAATCTGGAAAAATCTTGTACATTCATGTGCAAAGAGAAAGTGTCTGACAGTAGGCACCGTCGGAGAATAGGTACCACACCAGTATATAGAAAAGTTAACTAATTTAATTTCTAAACTCATGTACAATATAAACTTAGGTAGTTGAAATAGATAACAAATTTGGGGGTTTGGCCAGGATTTTTTTTCATCCACATATTTATTTGACCCTTTAATTCCTTACTCATGGCAGTCCACCAAAACCAAAAGTTGTTCTCTTTGTGCAGAAGACATGATGTAGAAATGTATTTGTTTGTTTGTACCGCAGTACTTGTTACATATATATATATATCTGGAGAGTTAAAAAACACCTGTATAAGTTATATAACTTCAGAAGATATTCAGCCTTTTTTGTTGAATTATAGGAAATAATGAATGTAAGTGACCATGATACCGGCTATGACGGCAAAGTTTACTTTAGTCAAGATTATTATGATTAATTTTACATGTCAACACCACCCACCCATCAAGTGCTACTGAAATAGGCGATCTGAAGTTTAGAAACGTACTTATTTGTAAGTGCAGTTAAGTTTGGTATTATGGTAATTAGTATATAAATTGTGTTCTCTAACCATGACATTTATAGTAGAATAATAGATCAGATTATCAAGTCATAATTGTTCTTTGTATAGTTTTTCTAATAGACCAAAAAATAATTTTAAGATTTGTTCATTTGCATTTAATTAGATCTGAGTCAAAGACAAAATTAGATAGTTCGAAAAATCTATAAGGCTGAGAAATGAAAATGGTACTAGATTAGCCTTATATAAGTGGCCTAAATTTGCATCACCAGATTGGTTTTTGCATTTATTAGCTCACATGATTGCTCATCTTTCTCCTACCTTGTTCGTCGTCCATCGTGCGTTAAACATTTACATTGTAAACTACTTTTTCAGAACCACTGAACCAATTGACTTCAAACTTGGTACATATGTTCCTTATGATGTCCTGACCAAGTGTTGTTGTTTTTTTGGGCGGATCCGAAATCCAAGATGGCCACCCTGGCATCTGATTGGCTGAGACATTTTAAACTTCTTCTTAGAACCACTGAACCAATTGCCTTCAAACTTGGTACACATGTTCCTTATAATGTCCTGACCAAGTGTTGTTTTTTGGACAGATCCGAAAGTCCAAGATGGCTGCCCTGGCATCTGATTAGCTGAGACATTTTCAACTTCTTATTAAGAACCACTGAACCAATTGCCTTCAAACTTGGTACACAAGTTCCTTATGATGTCCTGACCAAGTGTTGTTGTGGCCAATCCGAAAATCCAAGATGGCCACCCTGGCGTCTGATTGGCTGAGACATTTTCATCATCTTCATAAGAAACACTGAACCGATTGCCTTCAAACTTGGTACACATATTGTATTCCTGAACAAGTGTTGTTTTTCAGGCTGATCTGAAAAACCAAAATGGCCGTCCTGGCCTCTGATTGTCTGAGATATTTTCAACATCTTCTTAAAGCTGAACTATGAAGATAAAAAGCTTTTGAACTTTTAATAAAAAAAAATGTGTTGAAAAAAAATGTTTTGAAACATTCCCACTTCATATCCCCATACAGCTGACATATTTGTAATTGTTTCTCCGGAAAATCAAGTCCCACAGCAGGTATTAAAGGCAGATTAGTTATATCGGTCGTCATTGTATATCTGTACTTGCAATGCGAAACGTGTGAAGTCCAAGACGCTGAAAAAAACTCATCGAATCTTACCTGTACTTTTGTGTACATACCGTGTCTACGGACGTTTCAAGAAAATTATGCATCTGGGCATCCAGTGAAGTTTTCAGCAATGTACAAACAGCAACAAACAGAGAATTGGTTAGTTCATCCATAGAAAATCCAAAAGTTATTCCGTTTTTCCAAAGATCAAGCCCCTTCCAAAACATAAACAAAATGGTCTGCTTCCTACTGTCAATTGGCCATTGAGCCATGTTAGTTCTTTCGAAACACCTTGCTGTTTACTGGAAGAACAAACATGGCTCAATGGCCGAATGACAGTAGGAAGCGGATCGCCACTAGGGGGCGCGTCAGTAATGCAGGGTACAATTGTATAACAAATTATTTCATAACTCAAAACTGATCAACTTTTTGTATACAAAGATATATGAGAAAGTTGTTAGGAATTATATAAGGATCATTTTGACCAAATTTCAAGGTCATGGTGTCAAAGGTCAAAGTCACAAACACCTAACTAAATGGAAAATATGTTTTTTTTAAGTAAAATTTTCAACATTTTTGACTACTTCTCCAGAACCATTACGTCAATTTGAACCAAACTTTTTGTGGATTTTTCATGTTTTTGGATGTTTTTGACATTATCTTGAAAAGTATAATAGCTAGAGTAAAAGTGAAAGAAGCAAAAATGTTCAGCAAGCAAAGATCTACAAAAAAGTCAATAGGGCCAAAATTGTCGGGTCAAATCTTATGGAAGTTGTTTCCCCTTTTTTGTGGATTTTCATTTTTTTGGACGTTTTTTTGACATTATCTTGAAACGTATAATTAGAGTAAAAGTGAAAGAAGCAGAAATGTTCAGCATGCAAAGATCTACAAAAAGGTCAACAGGGCAGTTATTGTCATGTTAGTGCTGATAGGAGCTAATTATGTGTTCTGCTCGTGTGACTGTCAAGGCCCATCGGGCCACTTGTTTAAGTTTTGTGATGGCCTCACTATGAGGTAACATCATTAAATTTTGTAATTCAGCATTGATCACATTACAATGTGCAACGCTCAAAATCTATGGTCTGCAACCTGTTGTTTGCAGAGTTATGGCCCTTTGCCATAATTTCACTAATAGATTGTCTTGAAAATCTGAAAATCCACAATAGACACCATGCCTTCTGGACAGCATAATGTTAGCAAGAAGTGTCATTGTTTGCACAGATAATATTTAACTTTTTTTTCAGACATCTTGTGCATTTGATTTCTAACTTGCTACAATTTATCCTCATGAAGTACCTACCATGTGCTGCTACTTATGCTGCTCAAGCCTATGAAAAGCTCAGACATAACCTGCAAATCATGTGAGCGTCAAGGCCCATGGGCCTCTTGTATATTACTTGCTTTCTTTATCAGTTGTACATCCTAAACGGGTTCTTGTCAGCTCTCTTTGTCAGAGAATGTTATATTTTAGCAAGAAATGTATGTGATAAGTCCATTACAAGCTCTGTACAAGTTGCTTACTCATGGTAATGCTAAAGATGAAAACGGACACTTTGACCTGTGCTATGGACTGATGTCATTGCAGTGAGGATTATTTAAGGTATCATACCTACTGTGATACAGTATATTACATGTAGGTCTTAACTGTCTTATCATTACTGTCACTTTTTATTCTTCTCCCCCACCTCGAGATCAAAGATCGGGGATGGTGGGGTCCATATTACTATTGATTTTTCTGTTTGTTCTTTGGCTATTTGTCTGTTTACAAAAGTTTAGTTTCTGTCATATAACTTGAGTTTATTTCCTCAATTTTAATTTGATTTGTCACTTTATATCAAAAAGATGTGTCCAGTTATAGCCAAAATCCACATCATTTAATAGGACTTCATAATTCTTACTCCTGTCTTGTTATGTCAAATACTTGGCAAAGGAGCATTGCTCAATTAAAAAACTTCAGGTTTTTTATGTCATGAAAATAGCAGAGAAACCTTACCTGATTTTAAAAAGTTTAATCTTTGGTCTGACCCACCTTCGAACACAAAACTGCACACTTGTATGTGATATGCTCTTCCACTAGACCACAGAGTAATATTTATAAACCCTTCATTCGATGATATAATGTAAGGCAGATTATCTTGTAAAAACACTGGTAAACTTTCATCCAGTACAGAAGGTCTACTTTCTTATATCTGGTATTTTTTTGTAACTGGTATATATGGTTCCTTTGCCAAGTGATTAGAATTACAATTTAAATTCAGAGATCTTACAGATGTAGCTTAAAACTTGAAGAAACACTATGTAAATGGGCATATCTATGGAACATATCGTCTCTAACTGATGATACCCTCATATTAGTGAGGCGTTCTGATGAGACTTAAAAAATCAGATATTATCATCCATATAGAATTAGTCTGTAAACTGGAATATATATATATATATATATATATATATATATATATATATATATATATATATATATATATATATATATATATATTTCATCTGTTATTAAAGATGACGAAGAGATTTACATGTACCATCTTTAAGTAATTGTTTACTGATCTGATTAACAAATGAATATGTGAATGAATTTCTCTCTATATGATTTTCTCAGGTGCTTGATTAATTCAGTTTACATGTTAGTGTATGTTTTAAGATTATTCTTAGGTTATAAAGATTTATTTTTTTCAGATCATGCTTGTAAGATTGATCTAATTGATGACTTCACATTAAAAAGTATAAATCTGTGAAACAATAATTTTAGAGTACAGTAGTTCATATCAGATACATGTAAGTATATCACTATAGTATGAATATTATATGAATTGTTTTAGTATACATGATGGAAATGTTTCATTTCTACTGATATGATGTAATCAATAGAGACTGAAATAAAGAAATATTGAACATGATTTGATAGATGTTGCTTATATTTAAAACTTGGGCTAAATCAAGAATATGGTTTTCAGTGTAAGGAATTGTTGTTAACCTCTTACAATACTGCTATTAAGCTTCAGGTATTGTTGGTAATCTCTTAAGATATTGTTGGTAACCTCTTATTTAAAGGAACTGTTGTGAACTTTTCAAGGCATTGTTGGGAACCTCATGGTATTGTTGGTAACCTCTTAAGATATTGTTGTTAACCTCTAATTGTATTGTTGGTAACCTCTTAAGGTATTGTTGGTAACCTCTTAAGGTATTGTTGGGAACCTCTTCAGTATTGTTGGTAATCTCTTAAGGTATTGTTGGGAACCTCTTGAGATGTTTATGACTCTCAAGATATTGTGGATAACCTATTAACTCATCAACCCCTGAAAAACAATGGACTCTTCTGTAAATCAAAGTTTTAGGCTAGTAACCTCTTAAGCTATTGATAGAAAATTATATATAAATATAATGTATATTTGAAACTTATGTATATATTTAAAATTTCGGCTAAATCAAGAATATGGTTTTCAGTGTAAGGTATTGTTGTTAACCTCTTAAGGTATTGTTGGTAACCTCTTAAATATTGTTTGTAACCTCATAAGTATTGTTGGTAACCTCTTAAAGTACTCTTGGTAACCTCTTTAAGATAATGTTAGTAACCTCTTAAGTATTGTTGGTAACCTCTTAAGGTATTGTTGGGCACCTCTTGAGATGTTTGTGACTCAAGATATTGTTGGTAACCTCTTAAGGTATTGTTTGTAACCTCATAAGATGGAGTTGGTAACCTCTTAAGTATTTTTGGTAACCTCTTTAGGTACTGTTGGTAAGCTCTTTAAGATATTGTTGGTAACTTCTTATGGTACGGGTATTGTTGGTAACCTCCTCAGGTATTGTTGGTAACCTCCTCAGGTATTGTTGGTAACCTCTTAAGGTATTGTTGGGAACCTCTTGGGATGTTTGTGACTCTCAAGATATTGTTGGTAACCTCATAAAATAGAGTTGGTAATCTCTTAAGTATTGTTGGTAGTAACCTCTTAAGTATTGTTTGTAACCTCTTTAGGTACTGTTGGTAAGCTCTTTAAGATATTGTTGGTAACTTGTGGTACTGTTGGAAACTTCTTGAGATGTTTGTGACTCTCAAGATTTTGTTGGTATTAACATATCGTGATATTGTTGGTAGCTGATCTTAAACTCTCAAGGTTTTCTTGATAACCTGTATGGTATTGTACTTGTGGTTTCCTTTTGAAGTTTTGTTGATAATCTCTTCCACCACTCTCGAACAGTAATATAAATAAGGCTGCAGGTGATTGAAACTTAGAAATTAACAAGAGTGTCTGTCAGGCATTTTATAAACTAAGAAATTAAACTTTGTCCCCATCCTACAAGTGAAAAAATGGCCTACTCAGAAAATATACATCACCAGATGAAGATGAAATGCCATGGACATTGACCTGGACTAATTCTAATGCAGTGATGGTTCTTTAATATGCAATGCTGACCTTGACATGGGGCTTTAAAGTCTTGTTTGAAAGGATTATGACTTTAATTATAATGCATAATGTTTGGCAAAACCACTACCTACGGTATTTAAAAGAGGTCTTAGATAATGGTATGATCTGGAACTGGGAATTGAAACCAGGACCTCTCCCATTTGTGAGACAGGCACTATAACCAGCTGAGTCATCATATGTGGTCTTAGTCTGAAGTTTTGAATGAGAATATACTTCTGCTTCAACATTAGTTTATAGTTTTAGCTGGCAGTTTGTACTTTCAACAGCTATTGTGGACTGGCTGCAGGTGTGACCAATCATCCGTGACACCTGTTCCCACCTCAGGATTTCAAGTGGTCTGTGTTTGTCCAGTGTTCACCAGTTTTGTATATTGTATCCTGAACACTCGAAAGAGTAATACTTTGGTATCTGTGACTTTTATAGTTACATTAGATGTAGGAACTAAACTAGCTTAAATGATCAATTGGACCATCTTTAAAAGAAGATAAGAAAAGTTGGTTGGTATAAATTGAGTTAATACCAAATTGTTACTCAAGAATACCTACAGTTTGTAGTGGCAATGAGAAATTCAGACAGTTGTGTGAACTGGTTCATTTGGCTTTCCACACAATAAGAAATGTACATCTAACTTACTGTATGTAAGGACATTGTTTTATATTAAAATGGAAATTAGAAATGTACATGTTGGTAAATAACTGATAATTGATTGCTTGACTGAAGTTATCTCCCTTAAAATCTCCCAGAAATGCAAAATTGACACTTCTCATGTCCTGATTCTGTGTTACATTGCATCATACAAACATGACATTGGATATTAGAACTGTGAATATCAAGTGTAACTATTTTGTAACTAATTCTTATTAAAATTGTTAAACATGCTTATAACTCTTAAGTTTAATGTATTATTAATATATAATCGGGAACTTTCTAGTTAGCCCAAATTACCGTTATGATACTGCATTTATTCGCGCCTTTTCGATTTTGTTCCTCATACCGGTATATTATTTCGGTTTTCATATTTACCATCGCAATGTATGTAACGTACATGGAATATATCTTTATGTTTTAGCGCATTAATGTAAAGAAACCCAAGAGACTTTAAAAAAATACCACAGTGGGTTATTTAGTTGAATGCCAAATTACTGTAATGTAACTGGCAGGGAAAAAATGTGTGGACAGACCGGGAATCAAACCCAGGACCTTCTGAATGCTAGCAGGCCACTTTTACCAATTCTGCTATCGGCGATATTTGTAAATTACCGAAACCGGAAATAATGTTGAGGAACATTTTTCAAGAATCACATGACTGGTGATAATAAAAGAAGGATAATTATAACAGTAGTCTGGGTTAACTTGAAAGTTCCCTATTGTGATACATCGGTTAAGAAACTAAAAAAAGAAATACATTCATAATATGTACCTACATAAATATATCTATGTGTAGGCCTGTACTGATTCTAAAGTGATGATCAAAATTGCAGTATATTTATATGTAAAGTAAATATCCTTTGGTGATTAAGGGATATCACTGAAATGTTATTGAATTTAATCTGCCAAGGAAGGTTAAGATCACATACAGTTGAAATCTAGATGGGACCCAAGCTCCCTTTTAATTTGACAAGGAAGAATCAAGACTTCTCTTTATATCTATTTTTAGAATATAAAAAAGAATGACTGGTAGTGATTTAATTGAAAAAAAGAGCTACCCAGTTTTATAAAAGAATCATAATTCTTTCAAGTTTTTACTCTTTTAGTCTTTTCTTGTTTGACTTCTTCTCCTTATTTTATTTTATTTTATTTTATGTTTTCAACTTTTGTTCAAAAATAATCCGGATACTTGTGACGTTCTAGGTTTCGTAAGTTACAATAATAGTTGTTGGGTGGCAGCACCTGTACTTCCTGACAACGCAAGCTCCCGCATCGATAACAACAGAGGAGTAATTATACTAACTAATGGATTGTTTATAACACCTGGCAAATTAATCAGGAGGATTGACATTGACTGTGATTTAACAGGTAGAAAACGTGATACTTCATACTTATTTTGTTTCGATAAAATCACAATCTGGGAGATTTTTAGGTAGATATTGAACTGTTGTTTAAAAGTAAAAACCCGTGTATCCAGAAATGGTAGAATCGATATCAGCAGCGGCCTCTTTTATTGTCCGTTGAATACTTAACCTGTTGCTGTGTATATATACACTTTAGTTTATATTCTGGTTCTCATCTGTCACTATGATTTTATGCACAATAAAATTAACGCTTGGTATTACGATAAGTGGCAAGATTGGCAACAGAAATAAAGTTGGAATCGTGGAAACAATGACAATGATCAAGCCATGTACCGTGTGGACATCCTCTTTCAATAGTTTCATTACACTTTTCAGAGAAAATACAGTTTAATTTACAATTGAACTGGAAAAATCAATCTTTATTCTTTATCAGTCTTTTTGATAATGCAATTATTTTAGCATTTTAGCATATGAATTGTGTCCAGTTTACAAAATTGATTTTAATTTTATAAGTACCCCAGCCTCATGCCTGATGGGTTTCCAATGATCTAAGGACCCCACCAAATGATCTGATGTTAATAGAATTGTCAGAAACATAAAGAAATCGTTGATTTCAACATATTTTCAAAAGCATATGATGATGTGATATATATTTAAAAGTATTACTATTAGGGAGGGTGCCTTTTTTTGTTTATATTTGTTAGGATGAAACTTGTAGTTGTAGCAGATCTAAAAGCCCCCTTTCAATTTAGTTGTTAATACAGTTATGATAGTATTATTTGTAGATATGGCAAATTGCTATATGGGTATACAGGGACTCACTAAATTTACAGAAGTGTTCTTATTTTTTATCCTCAGACTAGATTGATTTATTGTTCTTTTTCAAACAGAAAGTTAATTTAGTGGGGTGTAAAAGAAAAAACAATATTGTATATTAGAATAAGAATATATTTCCTAATGTAATTTCTTTTATTTTCCTATACTAGTTTTGTTCTACATCTACTTATCTTACACGTGCAGTGCTTTTAATGTCTCAAACTTTTTTTCTTTTAGGTCATGATGGCGGCAGTTGAGTCACCAGGGTTGCTGCCTGAAACCCAAGGTGTACAGTTTACAGCACGTCCAGCCTTGCGAACCAGAGACAGTATATCAAGAATCAATAAGTCTGGCCGCTCATCTTCTCTAGGTATTTTATCTATTAGTCTTATTTTTCATTTGCTTAAGAATTGTTTAAAAATAAATTGGTTCCTTTACACTAAATGTGTTCTAGGTTTAACTGAATTTCATGAAAATCTGTTGATTATTTTTCTCTTTCATCACAAAAAGTTTTTTAAACAACTGAACCAGTGCTTATCTCATTTTGATTGTAGCAACCATATTATACGGCTTAACAAATTTGTAAATTTCTGATTCCTAGGTTATAAATTGTGTACATAAGAAAGAAACTTGGGTGACCCAGGTGTATGATAAGTCTTTTTGGGTCCTCTTGTTTATATCTTCACTTAGTTATTATTTTCTCTCTGACTTTTCAGGCAGTAATTCTGATATAGGAGTCCAGCCTGTCAATACTAATTTATCTAGCATTGAGGTGGAGGCTCTACTGCGAGAGAAGGTGAGGGCCAAACAACAAAATATTTCACAGGTAAGTTCAATTAAGCTGCTTAATTATTCTCTCTTTAATAAAGTGATGTACAATTGTTTTTTGAACAGTGGATTTTGCATCTAGTGAATTACTTGAATATGAAAAACACTGACAATACTTGGCCTGGTTAAACATGGCATATGGAATAATTATTAGTATGATCATTGATGATAGGATTTAGCATGATTCATGATGATCATTTGCAAGATGGCTAATTTAAGCAGAGTGCATAGATTGAACATTAGCAAGAATTGATAAAATACAGATTGTCATAAAGATTAAATAATAGAAAGGCTTGTCTAGGTCTAGGCCGAAATTCTGTCCTGATTTTAAGTTACCTTTTTGGGGTAAGATCCTGATTTTACCCCCAAAAAGTGACTTAAAATTGGGGCAGAATTTCTGCCTAGTCTAGGTCTAGATCAAGATGTAGAATAAACATTGTGAAACTTGAATAACAGTATATATAATACAGTATTTAGAAAAAGCATTGATCATATTAATTCCAATTTTGTATACTACAGAAAAAAAAATTAGCAAGAGTAATTGTTGTGACAAATAGAAAAAAGATGGAAAGGTAGATTGTTTTAAACATCTGTAAATTTTGTTAACATTTTTCTATGTTATAATCATCAAGAAGGTTGATTTTAATCATGCATTTGTGTATAAAAATTTTGTACGTAACTTTTTTGAGAGTTATATCCTAGTCCTAGATGAAAATTGTGAAGTTATTTAACTTTTTTTATAAGTTTACAATATTACATTCTGACTTAGAGCTTGTTTGTTTGAAGACTATTTTTAAACTGAAATATTGTCAAAATCTATGTTAGAACAAAAATTGATGTATAGCACGTGTATTAATTTATCTAGAAATATCAAGCAGTTTAACCATAATACTTCATACTTAGAAAACTAGTGTTTGGTAAAATTGATATGAAGAAACATAATACATCACTAAGGGGGTGTCTTTGTTAGGTGATTACTTTGCCACTAGCCTGTCAATATACAGAAATTGAATACATGTGTTTACAGCGTGTAAACATGATCAATAGCAGAACAAATTATCACATTTATCATTGGTTGTATGCATTATACTTAAACATTTTCATTTAAATGGTTCATACTGTATTTTAAGTTTTTCCATTCACTTGATCCTTTTTAAAGACAAATATAGTTTCCTGTGTTTAATGAAGGATTACAGAAAACATGTTCTTGTATTGACATAAAAAAAAATTGAAAAATATCCCTTTTCAACAGTAGAAATTACTTTTATTGAGAGAGAGCAAGAGAGAGAATGTGTTTGAGAGAGAGGGTGGGGTGGTGGTGCTACACATGGTTGTGGGAATCTGTTATTCACAAATGTGCTGGTTGTCACAGGTCCAATCTTTTTTGGTATTGGAGAAACATATTGCGGTGATTTGGTGTTTGTGTAAATAGGTATTTAAAAGACTGGACAACAGCTGATAATAAGACAATTATTAAACTGTCACATTTCGATCACACGAGCCAAAGTTTTATTTTGGCTTAAAACCATCACTTTTGATGTTCATCATGGTGTATCCTCCATCAGTATTCCACTTAAGTGACCTCTTCTCAAAAAGCATTTGTTGGATTTAATATCCAAATTTGGGTGGGAGTATCCTTAATGGAACATTTAACAATACTGAATGCTTACCACAGCTACTATCAAATTATTTTAATATCTAATCACAAAATGGTAGAATATGGTACATGTATTTGATTACAGTCATTATATGAATAAAACAGAGTTTCATACAAATAGAATAGATTTTCAGCTGTTGTCTTCATATTTGAATGGTCAAAGAAATTCATTTAGTAATATCTATCTCAATTTTTACTGTAGTATTGAGAGAAAAAGGATTTATTCTGATTTTTTGTGTGTTTTACATAAATGTACAAGTGTTTCAAGGTTTTGTACTTGTTTTACATAAAACACAAATCTTTGTTGCTTTGTGGTTCTTATATGTTGTGTTAAAACATTTTATAAAATGGAGTAAGTGGAATGCAAAACAACTTTTTTATTCCTCCACATCCTTCTCTGTAAATGTCCATTTCTCTCCATTATTTCTTATTTCCCCCCATAATTGACTGTTACTCTCCAATTATTTGTTCAGTCCCCCTTCCCTATTTTAAAAGTCAAATGATTTTGAAAACTTTAGTACATGTAAATGGAAATATTCCTTTGAAGTTACATGTATAGAAAAGAAATATGAACTATGATAAGAAGTAAAAGCTGAATAGGGCAGAGTCACGACATGTATTGCACAAACTCCAAGTCTTTAAAGGTGTGGTTTTATATCATAAAGAACTAATTTAAATCAATGGTGGTAGAATTGGTCAGTGTGCTAACTAATTTTACCAACACACACATACATTTTCATTTATGTAATCATACAATATGTAGTCTGTTATCAAATTCATTTTTAAAAAATAATTGAAAAATGTATAAAATTAGAAGTGGAGTCAAAAGTAAGTAAATTTTAACTTTGTGTATCAGTTTTAAATTTGAGTAATCATATATATAACTCCTGAAAGATTTGTCAAATCAAATCTTAATCTAAACTGGAATCTGTTTAGAAGTGGATATCACTTTGGACAATATAAAAATAGTTAGCTAGTATAAGTATAATATTTACAATATTTACGCATTGATATTATATTTTCTCATACAAACAAGTTTTACACATTGTGTTTGTTTTAAGTGTGGACTTAAATAATATACCAAAATAATGTTTAACTTTGTTTTTATGTCTCTAAGAGTTCAGAATTGACCAATCACCAAATGTCTGACACTTATTTTTGACATCATTAGATTATGAAGTCATAATCACACAAATGTTTGACAGGCCATTTAATTGTGATGTCATAATGCAAAAGTCAGCCATGTTGGACCTTTTGCAAAAGGTCAATGTTATTTTATAGCTATAGATTCTGAAAACAACATTTTGATGAATATCAAAGTGATATACTGGTAGTGCTAAGTGTATATTGGTTGCTTTTTTTCATTAATACAATGCAATCTTTTTGGATAAATTTCACATCCAAGTGAAATACATAAGTAAAATGATTACTTTTATAATCATTCACAAAAGATTTGTTTTTTCAATATGGGTAATTTCTCATTAAGGCTTGTTTGTAGTTTCATTGGTTGTTTTGGTGTTTTTGTTTTATCCTAAGTAGTTGCAGCAATATATAATGATTATATCACTGTTTACAGGTAAAATTGGAATATGGATACATTATAAACAAATAAATAAAGTAAAAGTAAAATGTTTTTTACATGCATAACAACTGTTAAAAAATAAACCAATCTTTTAATACAATGTATTAGATTTTAGCTGTATAATATTTATAGCATTAATTTAGGTTGCCTAATTTCCTATCATCAGAAATTATTTATGTACATACAGTTACAAAGAGAAACTTTTTAAAACCTTTTATGTCCTTTATTTCACATTTTCATTTGCTTAACAGACATTTTATCTTGATTGATTTACAGTTGTATGATCTATAAGTCAGTATTATGTTTTATTCTGAAGTCAGTACTCTTCACTGTCACCATTTTGTTGTCTATATGCAAATGATCTTGCAGAGGGTGAGAACTCATGTTGACACGTGGTCATATCAAAGTTGCTTAACACATTCATCCCTAAAGACACATTTGGACTTGCCATAGTCATTGATATATAGAAGAGTCTATTGTTTCTCAGGGGTCGAGTTAATAAAGGTCATGACAAAATACTTGTAGTAGAAATAATGGTTGTTTGTTGCGTAAGACATGTAGACTAGTGACTTAAATCAAGTCAGTTATATAGGAGATGCTTAGGGAGGGTTTCACATACAGGTCACATAAGTCAGGTAGTTGTTAAAAACAGTGAGTGGCAGGTTAGACTGTATATATTAGATTTATTCCTTACTTTGGAATGCTTGTATCACTGGTTCATTATTTAAAATAAGAAAACTGTTAAATAAACAGGACTTGTAATAGATTAGAATGGTCTTTGTGGACATGCTTATTACCCATTGTAAACTGAGGATTTAATACAGGCACTTCCCTTTAAACCAGAGAAATAAATGGATTACAAATATACATCTGAATAGCTAAATCAATCTTAATGCTGTCAAATAGAAAATGAATTAAAACTACCAATATTGATGTATGGTCTCAGAATTTAAATAATAATAAGATAACTCTAGTGCATAGTCTGGCCAGAGGTAAGATTTTAAAATCAACCTTTTGACTAAACATAAAAAGGTCAATATTTTTCTTTGATTAAAATTGGGCATATCACACAATCAGACATTAAGATTTTAAATGTAATGAAAAAATTCATTAAAAAGATTATCTGATTATCGCAATGTGTTTTATTTATTTATTTTTGTTTTACCAATGTAAAACAAAATAACACGTGGACTTTTTTATCTGGTGTTTGTGCATCTCCTGATCAAGTTCTGATTGACAGGTATTTGATTGTTAGTTTTAAAATCTAGTTACTGCTTGCATGTTTAATTGATAGAATGATAACGCCAAAATGTGTCAAAATTTACACAAAATGATTGTAGTCTCACTCTGTGTATCCTTTCTAGTCCACATTACCGGTACATTGTATTTACTATTTGTACATTCTGCCATGGATTATGTAGGTTGTACCAGATAAAAGTTATTGCCTGCATTCATATTGGAAATTCACTTTACATCAAAACATCATGAAAGAATTGATAATTAAATTATATGCCATATTAGGAATGTGATCCAGTTTTATAGTATGTAATGTCTTTTTTAATTATTGGTTTATTGATGCCTTCAATTTTTCATTTTATCCATTACATGACCTTGGAATTTAATATTCTCTGGCTAATAGGTAAAAATACACAGGTGTGATAGATCAGAAAGCTACAACACTTTGTCTGTACAGTTCAATAGCAGACCATGATAATATGATATGAATCAGCAACAGGTTCATGATATGTGATGTTGTACATACACTGATTGCTTTTTATGATTATTTCGAAGTAATCAAGTAAAGTAAAATAAGCAGGCCTGCATGTTCATGTATTAAAATATTTACAGACTTTTAAATGGCCGGGTCACATTCAGGATTTACCAACTATTACCTGAGAAAATTGATATTCACCATGCTGGATGGCAAGGTCAATATATATTTCCTCAGACTGATGTATAACCTGATTGGGATATATTTAAAAATCTGCAATACAGTGGAACCTGTATTGAGAGACCACACCCATCTGCCACTCAGATGTGGTCTCTCAAGACAGGTGGACCCTCAAAAAATGTTTTATTCAAAGTATTTTTTAATTGAGTGGTTCTCAGAATGTGGTCTTACAAGACAGGTGGTCTCTCATGAGAGTGGTCTCTCAAGACATGCTTCACTGTAGTATAATACATACCAAGGTAAGCCTCTCAAGCCTATTTGTAGGTTACTTATAAATGTATGATAAAACAGCTTTAGTAAACTTTGGTCGACTTTTGAATTTCTTTCAAGCCAGCTGTTGAACATACTTTTACATGTACATGTACAAAATTTCTTGGCATGATTCCATGAAGTGTGACAAGGGAACCACATAAAAGAATTTTTTTTATAAAATGTCTTCAACCTATAGATCTGTATATATATATATATATATATATAATATATATATATATATATATAATATATATATATATATATATATATATATATATATATATATATACATGTATATAACAATTTCAATTTTGCAGAAGATAAAGCTTATACAATTAATTAACACTAAACATGTGTAATGTAATGAATTATGGTAGATCTTACTTAATTATATGTATTGGAATAATGCTTTTCTACATTTTAATCAATGTAAACTCACTGTTATATTTACATTTTAATGAGATAAAATACTTATATAATTTTTCTTTACTAATACCTCTATGTTAATAACTTGAGTTGTTAAATTTAGTGTGTAATGCATTACTGAGTATGTATATTCTAACCTTAATGAACAATGTATTAAGAATATCAGGCTCCAATCAGAATTGATAAACAATTTTAGACTTTAGACAAAATCCAAATCTTCAACCAATCTCTGTTGTTTAAAAGCTTTTTTAAAATGACATCTTAACACAAAATTCAAGTTTTGGCTTATATCTAAGATTCATCATTGATTCTAGAGCCTGGCATTTGAATGCATTTATCCCTGCTGACTAATATATAATATTGTAATATTAACCTGTTCACCCTTAATTTCCTACATTAAAATTTATTTTTCATAGGGTTAAATCATTCAATGTAGTAATGGGGATAAATTGAGAATTTTCAGGGGTTAATGGGTTTTTTGGCATCGATTGTCCAAGTTTATATACATATATATATATAGTCACACAATGTTGTATCACAAATATTTAAAATATTGTCCTGTGCAAGTGACCACATAACTCCTTATACTGTAGCTTCTTAGACAAGTGATTATTTACCTTCCAGTAGAAGTGACTTCCAGTAGAAGTGACTATTTACCTTCCAGTAAAATTAGCTATTTACCTTTCAGTAGAAGTGACTATTTACCTTCTAGTAAAAGTGACTATTTACTTTCCAGTAGAAGTGACTATTTACCTTCCAGTAGAAGTGACTATTTACCTTCCAGTAGAAGTGACTATTTACCTTCCAGTAGAAGTGACTTCCAGTAGAAGTGACTATTTACCTTCCAGTAAAATTAGCTATTTACCTTTTAGTAGAAGTGACTATTTACCTTCTAGTAGAAGTGACTATTTACCTTCCAGTAGAAGTGACTATTTACCTTCCAGTAGAAGTGACTATTTACCTTCCAGTAGAAGTGACTATTTACCATCCAGTAGAAGTGATTATTTACCTTCCAGCAGAAGTGACTATTTACTTCCAGTACAAGTGACTATTTACCTTCCGGCAGAAGTGACTGTTTACTTCCAGTAGAAGTGATTATTTACCTTCCTACACAAATGGCTACATACCTTCTCGATGACTACATAGTTTCCTGTATGGGTGACTATATACATATCATCTTGGTGACTAGTATTGACTACATGACTTTCTAAACAGGTGACTAAATATTAATCTTGGTGACTAATATTAACTACATGTCTTCTAGAACAAGTGACAACATCTTATACAGGTGACAAGATAAATTCCTGCTTAAGTGACTACATATTTTCTTGTTGACTGCATATTTGCCTGTACAAGTGCCTTCATATTTTGTTGGTGACTACCCGATACATCATAGTACATGTCTGCCTGTGCAAGTGACTAAATATATTGGTGACTACATATCTGCCTATACAAGTGACTAAATATATTCATGACTAAATATTTTGTTGGTGACAAAATATCTACCTGTACAAGTGATTATATATATAAGTGACAATATATCTTCCTGTACAAGTGATTAGATATATTGGTGACTGCATATTTTCCTGTACAAGTGACTAAATATATCAGTGACTACATATCTGCCTGTACAATGACTTCATCTTTTGTTGATGACTACATATCTGCCTGTACAAGTGACTAAATATATTGGTGACTACATATTTTGTTGGTTACAAAATATCTGCCTGTACAAGTGACTAGATTTATTGTTGACTACATATCTGCCTGTACAAGTGACTAAATATATTGGTGACTACATATCTGCCTGTACAAGTGACTAGATTTATTTGTGACTACATATCTGCCTGTACAAGTGACTAGATTTATTGGTGACTACATATCTGCCTGTACAAGTGACTAGATTTATTGATGACTACATATCTGCCTGTACAAGTGACTAAATATATTGGTGACTACATATCTGCCTGTACAAGTGACTAAATATATCAGTGACTACATACTAGATGCCATGTACAAGTGACTAGATACAAGTGACTAGATTGATGACTACATATCTGCCTGTACAAGTGACTAAATATATCAGTGACTACATATCTGCCTGTACAAGTGACTAAATATATTGGTGACTACATATCTTCTTGAGCAATCATTTATACACATCTTTTGATCTGTACAGCATCAGTTTGTACAACACCAAAAATATATTTTTGTCTAGTTGTGGAAAATTGACATACATGTATATGTAATTCATGTTATAGTAGTTTAATTAATCATTTTGATAATTAGTGGAATTTTGACCAATGCTTTATTTTTATTTCAGGCATTTTTGACTTATGATATAGATCATAATCAGAGTGTGACAAAGGGAGAATTTCGCAGGGTGATTGAATCGTTTTGTTGTCCGTTGACTACAGAACAATTTGAGGCTGTTGTGGCCAAGGTACTAGCCTGCACTGCTGTGGTAGATTTTGGCAAAATGTGTACAGTTTGGTGTTATTCTTAGCTAAAATTAACACAGTAATTTGGGCTTTGTCATATGCCTTTGTGTTTGACACCAAATTCTTATCCTATTGTAAATACGCTATTTTACCTGAGCACACCTGAATCATTTAATGAATTACTTCATACCAAAGCCACATTATATACATTTTCCGTGATTGGTTGCAATTGTCCTCTAAATATAAATTCCATTTTCTTCCATTCTGATTGGTTCTTAACTGCTTCACCACAATTCAGTTTCATGTACAATATTTCCAGAAATTGCAATTTACTTCCATTCGTGCACAATTTCAGAAATTCATTCTCATTTCTCTTTTGACATAGCAGTGCAGTTTTCCTTTCATGGTAGCCTCTACATGAAGCATGATTGTTGTATACCAACATAATGTCACATTTATATTTTTAAGCAGACACGAAATTAAAAAAAAAACAGATTTTGAAACAAAAATTCCATGGGTAAATGTAAATCTGAAAAATTAATGTTAAAAGTAATGGAGAATTTTTTTAGACACAATCATGTCAAGCTGAGTTTTTAATATTGGAGGGAGGTAAGGATGTTATGAGCTTTTTGACATTTTGAGTTTTCAGTTTATTTTACTCACAAATAATGTAGCAGGGTTGAAACACACTAAACCTCACATATATGTACTTCTTTTCCTAAGGGCTAATTGTTTTTGTGATGCTAGATAATGGCAGGATATAATCTTTTCATTCTTAAATACAAAACAAAAAGAATAAAAAAAAAAAAAATAAGAGGACGAAAAATTTGAGTACAAAAATCATAAAACATAATTATATTCTTAGTTTAAGACAGATATCTAATTACCAGATACTGGGTTCTTTGGTTTTCAGAGTGACTTAAACTTTTGACCACAGACAATTCCAAATGATAATATACTACACATATTCTAAGTTATAGTTTGTTGCAATCCCTGCTACTCTTGCTTTTTACTGTAAAGTTAATATATAAACTACTCCAGGAGGATTTGACCTCAGATTTCATCTCTTTCATCTTCATATATCCGCTATAAATCAACCCTTTTCCTGGTTTTGTTTTTTTATTTTGTTTTTTTCACTGACAGCATGCTGTTTTTTGTCCCAGTATAAAATCTTCTTTAATAATCTGATTTAATCACATTGATGTTGTATGATGATTTGAATTTAATTTCTTCTGTAATGTTGAGACTCTTACTACTTAACTGAATATTGTAGTATGTTTTTTCAAGGTAAAACTTTCATAATTCTTAATTCTATTGTTTATATTTCAATAATCTGAGATCAGATATGGGTACAATATATAAATCTTTTAATTTGCCAACTTCTTTAACTTGTGTAACACAATAGAATATTAATTGGGCAACGGTTTACATTTTTCTTTTGTAACTCAGAACAGAGGTCTGTTCATAATATTTTTAAGATACATACTAACTTAAGTATCTGCATGAAGAAATATACTAGAGAAAAATGACAACCCACAGATATGCAACAGCACATATTTCATGCATGTTGCTGTGCATATTTCATGCATGCTACTTTGCATGTGTCATGCATGCTTCTTTGCATGTTTCATGCATGCCACTGTCTATCTTATCATACGAATCAGAAACGTATATATAGATACATTAGATAAATGCATGAGCTAAATGTATTCCTATTATATAAGGCTATAAGGCTTTTAGGCTATAGAAAGTTTATCTTGGCTCTCTAGCTGCTAGTACCTTAAGATTTATATTACATTTCAGAGTCTTTTGAATTGAATTCTCTTTTTGTAGATTCTAATTCATTTGATAATATTTTAGGTGGAGAAAAATCCCAATGGAACTATTCGATATGGTGACTTTTTGGACAAGTTTTATGGCCAGTGTAGCCCAGCACCAGCTGGTAATCAATGGAATGCTGGTCAAAATCAGTAAGTTTATAAACTTTTACTGTTTAAGTTTTACACTGGTATCACACATTGATATCATAGGGTACAATAATCACCAGTTCGAACTGACCCTTTAAAAATAACACCAATCCATTTTTTATTCAGTTTTGCTTTCTTTCAGTTTCCTCTGTCACTGATCAATCTAGATTTTGTCTGATTTTTTATCTAAAATTAGAGGATAATTAAATGAAAAATTAATTAACCTGTTTTTGTACCTATTGTATCGCTCTTAGACTTTTATTTTTACTTATTTTTATAATTTCTTGGGCAGTTTTAAGACTTTTTGACTTTCATTGATTGTAATTTCAGGATACGACCTCCAACTGCCGCCAGAGAAATCAACATAGATATGATAGAGAAACTGATAAAAGATAAGGTAACTGAAATTGTATACAAACATCAGACAGGTGTATCAATGTTGATAATACTGTTCATTCTGTCAAACCTACCAGGTAATTACAATTTTTCTTTAAAGATGGCACTATTGACAAAAAGATCAATGATAATCAACCTACCAAAATGACACATCCATTACAATTCCTGTAGTATCATATATATACAGGAGAATTTAGAAAATCAATACCTAAATTAGAAATATATATGTCTCATTCATATCTGCAAAGTGTATGTCTCTTTTTAAACAAAATGATTAGTACCATCACAATTATTATTTGTTATGTTTTTGAACTGCTAAATAAAGTTTTATAAAAATGAATTTCCAATACTTTTATATTGTTACCTTTTTAATTTAAATTAATTCTTATATCTTGTTTTATAGATAAGCACAAACTTCAAAGCAGTAGTGAAGTCCTTACAGTTGTTTGATTACAATAGAGATGGAAAGATTCAAAGACATGAGTTACGAAGAGTTCTGGAAAATTATTGTTTCAAACTCTCAGATGATCAATATCAGAAGTAAGTCATCATTTTCCAACTAAATGATTGTAGACCACCACTTCTTAGACATAATTAAATTATCCCCTGTGACATCATCATATTGTAGCTGAATGTTTGTATACTTAGAGTTTCCTGTGACATCATCACATTGTCATTGAATGTTTGTAGACCTAGGGTTTCCTGTGACATCATCACATTGTCATTGAATGTTTGGATACTTAGAGTCTCCTGTTACATCATCACATTGTCATAGAATGTTTGAAGACCTAGAGTTTCCTGTGACATCATCACGTTGTCACTGAATGTTTGTATATTTAAAGTTTCCTGTCCTAACATCATCACATTTTCACTTGAGTCTGTTTGTCATACATTTAGACTTTCCTCTGACATTGAATGTTTGTATACAGAGGTCTCCACATTCACATTGTCACTGAATGTTTGTATACATTTAGAGTAACCTAGTCTCCTGTGACATCATCACATTGTTGAATGAATGTTTGTTCACATCTAGAGTCTCCTGTGACCCTCATCACATTGTCATTGAATGTTAGAGTCTCCTGTTAACCTAGTCTCATTGAATATGACCCATCTGTGACATCACATTTTCATTGAATGTTTGTTCACCTGTCTTGTATCACTTAACCTAGTCTCCTGTGACATCATCACATTGTCATTGAATGTTAGTTAACCTAGTCTCCTATGACATCATCACATTGTCATTGAATGTTTTTATACTTAGAATCTCCTGTGATCATCATCATTGAATGTTTGTATACATTGTGACATCATCACATTTGTCATTGAATGTTTGTTAACCTGTGGTCATTACTCACTGAATGTTTGTAGACATCATCACATTGTGATTGAATGTTTGTTTTAACCTGTGACAGTCTCCATTGAATATTAACATCCATGACACATATTTTCATTGTTTGAATAGAGTCTTTGTATACTTAGAGTCTCCTGTGACATCATCACATTGTCATTGAATGTTTGTTAACCTGGTCTCCTGTGACATCATCACATTGTTATTGAAAGTTAGTTAACCTAGTCTCCTATGACATCATCACATAGTCATTGAATGTTTGTATACTTAGAGTCTCCTGTGACATCATCACATTGTCATTGAATGTTTGTTAACCTAGTCTCCTGTGACATCATCACATTGTCATTGAATGTTTGTATACTTAGAGTCTCCTGTGACATGACATTATCACATTGTCACTGAATGTTTGTAGACTTAGAGTCTCCTGTGACATCATTACATTGTCACTGAATGTTTGTAGACTTAGAGTCTCCTGTTACATCATCACATTGTCTCTAGGGCTTTCTACAATCACATTGTCATTGAAAGAGTCGTCCATGACTGAATGTTTGTATACTTAGAGTCTCCTGTGACATCATCACATTGTCATTGAATGTTTGTTAACCTAGTCTCCTATGACATCATCACATTGTCATTGAATGTTTGTATACTTAGAGTCTCCTGTGACATCATCACATTGTCATTGAATGTTTGTTAACCTGGTCTCCTGTGACATCATTACATTGTCACTGAATGTTTGTAGACTTAGAGTCTCCTGTGACATCATCAAATTGTCATTGAATGTTTGTTAACCTGGTCTCCTGTGACATCATTACATTGTCACTGAATGTTTGTAGACTTGACCTGTCACTAAATGTTAACCTGAAGTCTTCTGTGACATCATCACATTGTCTGTAGGCCTTTCTACAATCTGAGTCGTCCATGACTTAATCTGACCTGTCACTAAATGTTAACCTGAAGTCTTTAGTGACAACATCACTTTGTCTCCAAATATGCTATGCATTTGAATTCTGTCATCTGTCCTCAGTTAGTTATACAGTCTACTCTTGTTATAAGGCCAGGTTGGGATCAAGTAAAATTGCCATTATATCAAATATGCTGTTATATCAAATTTCCAGACTTGGTGCCAAAATAAGATTGCATGAACATCCTTGTTGTTAAAACCCTATTAAATGTTAAACCTCAGTTCAATATGATCTGAGTCTTACATGAATGATATGAAATTGTTTGTGACTACAACTGAGTCGTCCAATAAAATTGTTAACCTGCAGTCTTTTTTATTTTCATTCTATCCAGTCTTGATAAATTATGGCAACAAAGTCTTTTTCATTTTTGATGCTTTGCTGTTATAACAAGTCAAATTTACAGGTAAAATGTATGTTTGTTGCTGAAAATCACTGCTGGTGATAGAAAGCAAATATGCCATTATATCATGGATGTAAATTTGTTCCCTTGAATTTTTTGCCGTTAACCAAAAATGCTCTTATATCAAGTGCCATTATTATATCATGGATGTAAATTTGTTCCCTTGAATTTTTTGCCGTTAACCAAAAATGCTCTTTGACTGTATATCATATAATTGCACATATCTATATCAGTATTGATTTGTTGTACTTCACCAATAGAAAGAACTGCAGAAGATATGTTATGGTACAAATTCCCTATTTCACAGCTGTTCTATTGCATTATTTGATCATTTTACTATAGTCTATTATTGTAACATTTCTTCAGACTGTGGATGAGATATGACTTTCATCACACTGGAATGGTCAATTACAAAGAGTTTCTACAGCGGTTAGGTGTGTCAGTATCTCAGCAAGCTCGACCAACACTTGATGGTGCAAAGGGAGGTAAGTGGTGTGATTTTCTGATTCTTATCTAATATACCAGTGGATTTACATATTTAACAACACACTTATATGACTTTTATTTTCTCGAAATATCCATGTTTAAAGTTGTCGTAAAGAAATCTGTTGTACCATACTGGCATTTAGGTATTTTTTCCCAGTAAATTTTGAATTTTGTAACTTTTTTTGCAATTTGTGTCAAAGATATATTGATAATCAATAAATAAGTAAATAGCAGTTTACATGATTTTAATTTGAGATCTAGAAGAACCGCAATTTTACACATAGGGGGTTGATACTTTTGTTGGGTGTGGCCATATTAAAAGGTTACATTTAGATAAAGACATTCTAAGTGATATAATGATTGCAAATTTGTAATTAATTGAAGAAGTGCCAATATTTTGGAGAATGAAATGATATACACTAAGATTTGTGTGATGTTAAACATGTTCAGTTGAAGTTGAAGGAACTCATAAGATATCTTTTATGAACATGAATTAATGAACATGAATTAATGAACATGAATTAATGAACATAAATGTTTGGCAATGCGTACCTAGACAAACCATCATACTTAAGATTACAAATGTAGGTAGATTAGATTGTGAGAACATGGTGACCATTACTCCAGTATTCCATAGCTTGAGGTTCTTTACATGTTGGTTACATTTGTAAACACTGGGACAAATTAATATAAGTTTTTACAACCTATTGACTGATTCTCATTTTCAGATGAAATCTCGGACAGGTGATGATAACACACCAATGTGTGATCTTGTTCAGTTGCATGTTCGATTATATTCCAATTTAAAATATTTATTATATCATGTCACCAGACAAATCATGTTGTTTTAGATTGATGGGCGGTTGGTCTGTCACTTTTCTTGCATGTTCAATCACATCTTCAGATTCTGTGAAATTAAAATAAGAAAGTAAAAAAATACACATGTCCATCATGTTTTTAAACATGACAGATTTATCATCATCGTTATTTATCTTTGCATTAAACTTGAGCATGACAGATTTATCACCATTCTGCACCTAATGTATCTTATTATTTATCTAATTCGCATAAAGGTCAACTTATAATGGGCATGTCTATATTTATCTCTCACAATTTATTTTTCTTTGTATCTTATTTGTACCCTGGCCAGGTTATGATGAGACTTATTGCCATCTATCATTGTATCAGGTTACCCAGAAAAATCATGATACCTATTGTCGCATATTTTCCAAAAGGTCATGGTGACAGCCAAGCTTATTGTCTGCCTAGTCATCAAAAGCTGATGGTGATTTCACTCAGCTCATTGACCTATTGCCATCAATCACAAAAGCTGATTACCTATTTCCATTTGTCTATCATTGTGATTTAGTACCCTGATGGTGCCTAGCCATCAATCATTTTCCAAAAGCTGATGGTGACCTATTGCCATCCATCATTGTTACCATGATGAAAGCTTGGTGACACTATTGCCATCTATCATTGCTCTGTCATTGCCATCAATCAATTTCCAAAAGCTCATGTTGCCCTATTGCCATCCATCATTGTCTGTCATTGTGAGGTGACCTATTGTCGTCAATCTATTTGCCATCCATCAAGGTCACCATGGTGAGGTCCCCCTAGTATTGGTGACCTATTGCCCATCATTGTCTGCCATTGTGAGGTCCCCCTAGTCAAAAGCTGATGGTGACCTATTGCCATCAATCATTTTCCAAAAGCTCATGGTGACCTATTGCCATCAATCATTTTCCAAAAGCTCATGGTGACCTATTGCCATCCATCATTGTCTACCATTGTGAGGTCCCCCTAGTCAAAAGCTGATGGTGACCTATTGCCATCCATCATTGTCTACCATTGTGAGGTCCCCCTAGTCAAAAGCTGATGGTGACCTATTGCCATCAATCATTTTCCATTGTCTGCCATCCATCATTGTCTGTCATTGTGAGGTCCCCCTAGTCAAAAGCTCATGGTGACCTATTGCTGTCAATCATTTTCCAAAACCTCATGGTGACCTATTGCCATCAAGCATTTTCTGTCATCGTGTTAACATCTCATATTGAAATTTTGAGGTAGCCTAAACCCCATCAACCATTGTCGATCATTGTGTTAAAACATCTCATATTGATAATTTGGAGGTCACCCTAGCCAAAAGTTCAGTGACCTATTACCATCAGTCATTTTCTTTCACTATGTTAACATCTGGTATTCATAATTTCGAGATCCTGCTGGCCAATCAAAAACCTATTGCCATCAATCATTGTCCAGTATCTTTTTAAAATCTCATATTGATAATTTTGAGGTCCTGCTGGCCAAATCAAAATCCTATTGCAATCAATAACATTGTTTACTTTGTGAAAAAGTGTTTGGGAAGGAGAAATGAACAGGCTCCAGCACAATAAAACTTGAGAATTTACTCAAGCCTGAGAATATACTCAACTTGGCCTGCTCAGGATTAGCCAGAATTGAGTAAAATGTTTAGACTTGAGTAATTCTTAAGTTTTACAGTGCCAGGCCCTGGGCTTCATTACTGTTGTTGAAAAGATTAGGCTTGTTATGGGCCTCAAATTTGTGTGCATGTGCTCAGAGCACCGTTAAGTCCATTTGTGGTTTAGAACCGAAATACACAGCATATTGATGATGTGACACAATCACAATGCATGAAACATCTTCAAGGACAAGTTTATGTCCATTGTAGTAGTATTCTCATGTCTCAATCTGCTGGTCGAAAAATTTGACATTTTTTTCACAACTGCTTGCATGCAATTTTTCAAATAAAGTAAACATTTCATATAAATTTTCATTGGTCTTGAACTAAAGCTTTATTTATGCATGAGCATTGTGCCATATATTAATGTGACTTTTCATTATTCTGTCAAACTTTTGTTCCAAAAATGATTTACATGTACTATAATTTATCTGATTTAAAATAATCCAAGTTTAATTCCGTGATTATTTTCCCAATTTTCCTATTTTTTCTTTCTCTTTTGCTTTTGTTTTTTTCATCTTTTCTCCTCTATTTACATGAACACAAGGATGACATAAAATGTAATTATTTAAGACTATTAACAAAAGGAAAAGAAAATTTCTAGACATATTTTGCTACTCTGTGACTTATATTTGATGTCTATTATTCATTATTATTTTTTTCTCAATTATAACAGCATTGTCGTGGCCTCAACAGATTCCACCATCCAACAGCAAAATATTCAAACAGAGACGTGATGATGAAGCTGCACTCCAAAAACTTAGTTTTGATCAAATTGAGATAGAGTTTAGGAGAAGAGTAAGTATCAACCCTAGATCTTGTTACAATGTCCAAAAAAGTACAGATTGAGTCTTTTATCATTGTTTCATGTTACATATACTTATGTGTGTTTTCTTTTCACACAAAGTTACATACATTTAGATGTAAAAGTATTTTAAAGCTTGTAGTTCTTTTATTACATTTTGTCTTGTTCTTGTTTTCAGATTAGAACAAATTTCCTAAACTTGAAGAAGGTCTTTATAACATTTGATCCACACTTGAATGGCTTTATCAGTTTAGATGACCTTAAGTCTGTTTTGTCACAGTTTACACTTCCAATGTCTGATCAGCTGTTTACACAGATGATGGAAAGGTAAGAAACTGACACTGTTTATCACATTAGTTACTATTGTTGAATTTTTATAGTTTATGTACACAAGATGCATGCCATTGTTAATTAAGCTACTAGATTGGTTTCTTGATAAAAAAAAATACACTGAAATCTTGTTATGTCAAACTCAGATGAATCGAAATTCTTGTTATGTCAAAGTTGAACGGTCTGTCCTGAATTTTTACTACAGTATATATGTAAACTACTTTTACGTTGTATATCTTGAAGTTTTTATCTCAAAATTTTGCTTATGTTAAAATAAATTTCCAGTCCAAAGTATCATAATATTATAGAAAAACACTTTTAATCTCAAAGTTACCTTTTGCGGTAAATGGTTTACTTTTTGTCAGCAAATATAAATATAAGAATTTTTTCATTTTTTGAAAAACAATAGATATTAAAGCAATTGCTCATGAAGAAATCATCAGGTCAAGAGATCTGTGATTTACTGATAATGTTACTATGGTGTTCCATCAGGTCAATAGATCTGTGATTATACTGATAATGTTACAATGGTGTCCCATCGGGTCAAGAGATCTGTGATTTACTGATAATGTTACTATGGTGTTCCATCAGGTCAATAGATCTGTGATTATACTGATAATGTTACAATGGTGTCCCATCGGGTCAAGAGATTTGTGATTATACTGATAATGTTACAATGGTGTCCCATCAGGTCAATAGATCTGTGATTATACTGATAATGTTATAATGGTGTTTCATCAGGTCAATAGATCTGTGATTTACTGATAATGTTACTATGGTGTTCCATCAGGTCAATAGATCTGTGATTATACTGATAATGTTACAATGGTGTTTCATCAGGTCAAGAGATTTGTGATTATACTGATAATGTTACAATGGTGTCCCATCAGGTCAATAGATCTGTGATTATACTGATAATGTTATAATGGTGTTTCATCAGGTCAAGAGATTTGTGATTATTCTGATAATGTTACTATGGTGTTCCATCAGGTCAATAGATCTGTGATTATACTGATAATGTTACAATGGTGTTTCATCAGGTCAAGAGATCTGTGATTTACTGATAATGTTACTATGGTGTTCCATCAGGTCAATAGATCTGTGATTATACTGATAATGTTACAATGGTGTTTCATCAGGTCAAGAGATCTGTGATATACTGATAATGTTACTATGGTGTTCCATCAGGTCAATAGATCTGTGATTATACTGATAATGTTACAATGGTGTTTCATCAGGTCAAGAGATTTGTGATTATTCTGATAATGTTACTATGGTGTTTCATCAGGTCAATAGATCTGTGATTTACTGATAATGTTATAATGGTGTTTCATCAGGTCAAGAGATTTGTGATTATTCTGATAATGTTACTATGGTGTTCCATCAGGTCAATAGATCTGTGATTATACTGATAATGTTACAATGGTGTTTCATCAGGTCTAGAGATTTGTGATTATACTGATAATGTTACTATGGTGTTTCATCAGGTCAATAGATCTGTGATTTACTGATAATGTTATAATGGTGTTTCATCAGGTCAAGAGATTTGTGATTATACTGATAATGTTACTATGGTGTTTCATCAGGTCAATAGATCTGTGATTTACTGATAATGTTATAATGGTGTTTCATCAGGTCAAGAGATTTGTGATTATACTGATAATGTTACTATGGTGTTTCATCAGGTCAATAGATCTGTGATTTACTGATAATGTTACAATGGTGTTCCATCAGGTCAATAGATCTGTGATTTACTGATAATGTTACTATGGTGTTTCATCAGGTCAATAGATCTGTGATTTACTGATAATGTTACAATGGTGTCCCATCAGGTCAAGAGATCTATGATTTACTGATAATGTTATAATGGTGTTCCATCAGGTCAATAGATCTGTGATTTACTGATAATGTTATAATGGTGTTCCATCAGGTCAATAGATCTGTGATTTACTGATAATGTTATAATGGTGTTCCATCAGGTCAATAGATCTGTGATTTACTGATAATGTTACAATGGTGTTCCATCAGGTCAATAGATTTGTGATTTACTGATAATGTTATAATGGTGTTCCATCAGGTCAATAGATCTGTGATTTACTGATAATGTTACAATGGTGTTCCATCAGGTCAATAGATTTGTGATTTACTGATAATGTTATAATGGTGTCACATTAGGTCAAGAGATCTGTGATTATACTGATAATGTTATAATGGTGTCCCATCAGGTCAATAGATATGGGATTTACTGATAATGTTATAATGGTGTCCCATCAGGTCAATAGATATGGGATTTACTGATAATGTTATAATGGTGTCCCATCAGGTCAATAGATCTGTGATTTACTGATAATGTTATAATGGTGTTCCATCAGGTCAATAGATCTGTGATTTACTGATAATGTTATAATGGTGTCCCATCAGGTCAATAGATCTGTGATTTACTGATAATGTTACTATGGTGTCCCATCAGGTCAATAGATCTGTGATTTACTGATAATATTATAATGGTGTTTCATCAGGTCAATAGATCTGTGATTATTCTGATAATGTTACAATGGTGTTCCATGAGGTCAAGAGATCTTTGATTATTCTGATAAGTTACTTTTATTCCTTTTTATATATGACCCTAAATAAAAAAAAATGTTCTTGCCATCAGAATGATATCAAGTTATTTCAAATGGTGGCTATAAAAAAAATTCAGGTGGATAAATTTGATAAGGTAATAAACATTGAATATTTTCCTTTGTAAAACAAACTGTATATCTGTGATATGTGATATTCATTTTTCATCCTCACTTTGTGTGTGTTTTTTCCATCTCATAGATGTGGTGTAAGAGGTACAGGGAAAATTTCTTGGGAGCAATTCCTGGATAAGTTTTCAGATCCACTTGGACCAGGAAATGGACAAACCATTCCAATGAGAGTCAATCACAAGTACGTAATATCACAGGGATTTTATAATTATTTGTATGAAACATTTTATATGACAAACAGGATATATAACCGTGCTGCAGGGAAGACCAAGAAATCTCAGTCTGAATGCCCATGTTGATTGTATTTATGATAAGACTTGGGATACAGTTGACATGAGCACAAGAATTGCAACATGGTGATTGATCTTTTTTCTCACACATGTTACTTATTTAACATGATTTAAATCATTCTTTCAGTTACTCCAATAATATTAGAGCT
Organism: Atrina japonica; assembly: GCA_030159075.1. Lineage (NCBI taxonomy): Eukaryota > Metazoa > Mollusca > Bivalvia > Pterioida > Pinnidae > Atrina > Atrina japonica. The sequence goes on along the minus strand of BROG01000060.1, from coordinate 891,629 downwards.
TGCTCTACTATCGGACATGAAGTCAAAAGTATCTCGCTATGTTAAACCTCTAACATTTTTGGAGTAACTTCTTGTCAAAGAGAGTTAACTAGGACAACTATCACCCTGTGTGCAATTCCCAGTTAAAGTCGTCTTATGTGTAGGGAGAGATAAGAAAATCTCTTCCAGGAAAATAAGTGGTTTTTCCTGTCCAAAGTGAGAAAAATGAATTTCCTAAAATGTTCTCTGTTTGTAGTATTTTTGCTGCTAATTTTGACTGCATGGTGAATTCTAATAAGTTATGAGGTCTTTATAAATTAAAGTTTGTGTGTTGTTCCTTTGTAGATTTTTCCCGATTCGTGAGGGATTACATACTGTAGAAACAGATGACATCTGGAAACTTTTGTATAAACATGTTCATGCACATTACCCATCACTGAAGGAAGCTTTTCTTAGTTTTGATATTGTAAGTTTAATTTATGTCATTTTTAGATTCATTCTTTGACAGAAAGATTCTAGGTTTGATTTGACGTTATGTGTGAACATAGGAACTAAATTACTGAGTAATTAGTATTATAAATATTAATTGTTATTTGATCTAGTTCCTGTTTTACTAGTAATGCCATGTTCACCAAAATGTCACCTGAATATGAAATTGTAATGATTTCTGAATTCTGAAATGAATTATACTGATAAAAATGATAATAAAACTGAATCATAATTAGAAATAATTCTATTTTTCCCATATATAACTCTCTGTAATTGTAACTGTGATCTACAGAAGTCCAACAACTAACGAGTAATCGTGTACAGTAATTTGTAGAAACACAATTCCACTCTAATCGAAATGATAATCATATTTCAATATGACTTTTTGCCTATCCATTACTTTAACCCCAGGAGTGGCTTTAAACATGAACTGGTTACTGCATATTTGAAATGTACTCTGGTATGATACAATGCTCTCAAGAGATAATAGTATTAGTATAAACTTGGTACTTTCAACCCTTGCATCTCTGAAAATTATGCTCTTGCTTACTTAATGTACAGAGATGGGACAAAAGTATTCAGACACTATTATTTTTTTACTCTATATTTCATATAAAATAACATTTTTTCAAGTTTCATTGATTATTTGGACGTATTTTTTCTAATTTTTATTTCAAAGATTTGACAATTTAAACAGAAAGTATAAATTAGACATCACAATTTTACTGACACAAAATTAAATTTTTCTGTTTAAATAAATAAATCTTTTAATTTCTTAATTAGAAATTAGAAAATTCTATTGAAATGTGATCAGAAATGGCTGTGCAATATTATTTAGAAAAATGTGGTTTTATATGAAATATATAATAAAAAATGATTGTGCCCCATCTCTATAGGTCATAACTTTCAAACTTTTAATGACTTGGCATTTGACATATTAATAATACAAAACAAGCACTTTAGAGGAAGATAAATTCATGTAATTTGCAATGCTAAACTATTTGTTGTTAACAGAGACATGTTGTTATTGTTGAACTCTGATATATGCGTGACATCTATGACTGTCTTTTACCATTACATGCATTATGATGTTCAAGTGACATTTAGTAACAAGTTCAAACTTGTTTTATTCTGCTTTTCAATAACATTTTTTAATTGTAAATGTTTGCTTAATTTCAGAATCGTCGAGGAAAAGTAACAAGGAAAGAGTTAAGAAATATCATTGAGAAATTCACATTCAGACTTGATGAACAACAGTTTAAACAGTTGATGTTGAAGCTGGACCCAAATCATACAAATTGTATAAGTTATCATGATTTCCTAAATATCTTTGAAGAAAATGATACAGCAGTAAGTTGATATCAGACATGTATCATATCATTATGAAATCGACTATAAGTTATCATGATTTCCTGAATATCTTTGAAGAAAATGATACAACAGTAAGTTGATATCAGACATGTATCATATCATTATGAAATCGACTATAAGTTATCATGATTTCCTGAATATCTTTGAAGAAAATGATACAGCAGTAAGTTGATATCAGACATGTATCATATCATTATGAAATCGACTATAAGTTATCATGATTTCCTTAGTATCATAAAGAAACTGATACAGCAGTAAGTTGACATCTGATATAAATGTATATCATTATGAAATAGACTATAAGTTATCATGATTTCCTTATTATCGTAAAGAAACTGATACAGCAGTAAGTTGACATCTAATATAAATGTATATCATTATGAAATAGACTATAAGTTATCATGATTTCCTTAGTATCATGAAGAAAATGATACAGCTGTAAGTTGATATCTGATATACGTGAATATCAATAAGAAATAGACTATAAGTTATCATGATTTATATATTTATATATATTTATATATGGTTATAAGTATAACCAGGTTCATTGATAATGATGGACATATCTTTAGTACTGACATATATATCAGTTCAGTGACTAAATCAGTAAATGATAATGATTCTGATGTTAGGATATATCTTTTAACCCATGAATCCTGAAAGATACAAATGGACTGTTCTGTCACTTCTATGTCATTAGATTAGAGTTCATTTTAGTTCCAGGAGATAAGTAATTGATGTAAGTACTTTAAAGTTATTCAGTTATTAATTAGTATTTTTCTTCTTTTAATTTTAGGAGGGACATAAATGGTTAAATTCTGTACACAGATTCAATGAGAAACAGAAACCTGCTGTGATGGCATGGGAAACGGTATGCTTAATATTATGTAGAAAATTTAGAACATAAAAATAAAAGATGTTATTTAATAAGTTGGTGAATATTAGAAACATTTTAGTAACAACCATATTATACAAGAACAAAGATATTTCCATTATTATTTCATACCTAGTACCAATGAAAGCAACCATCACAAAATTTTGAAGACTTTCAATTCTAAAGAGAAATGATTGTCCCCTGTTTGCTTTTAAAGTTAAATATGCATAACAAAATTATAAGGTTCAAATTATCTATTCTAATGCTTAGAAACTAGTTTGTGTTTAATTCAGATTTGTAATGTTTTGTCAAACTTAAATTCATTTAGATTGAAGATATTCTTAGAGAGAAAATAACAGAGAATTGGAAAAATGTTGGTACTGCTCTAATGGACTTTGATCACAAATGTGAAGGAAAAATAGCACCAGCCAAGCTGAAATCTGTTATAGATAATTGTGTTTTACCTGTATCTGATAGTCATTTTGAAAGGTAAGTTAACAGTATCAAAGTAGGGTGCAATATCTTATATATCTAAGGTTTGAAGCTTAACGTATATCCAGAAAACCATTTTGATTCTACGTGTAGATCTATGACAGTTTTACCTCACAACCTTCAAAGTCAGGATTTATATACCATTGATCCATAGGTCCATGTTAGTGATCACATGATAAAATGGAGCACATCTTAGGTCATCTGACACCTGAATCACTATAATAATCTATTCCAAGTCACCTGTTCTATTTGTCTTTGTTACAATGTTATTTCTTGTATTGTGTAACATCTCTAAAATTAAGGAGAAAATGCAAATTTCATGGCCCCTGCTTGCTTTGAGCTTAAAATTAAAAAATATATGCAATCTACATAAACTCTATTTTCCTTGTTACTTCAGAACACTTCTAGTTTGGAAATGTCCGATTAGTATCTAGGCAACAAGCTTCTTTTTACCTTTTCAGTTACATTTTCAACATGTTTTTTTGTAATGACTTGCATGTTTAATTTGAATTTTGAAATAAGTAAAACTTGCATGAATTCATTTTCTGTTTGTTGTCTAGTATGTTGCAGCGTTGTGAAGATAGGACAGATAATGGAGTGAATTATGTTGAATTCCTAGAGAAACTGAACGTTGATGTAAAACCAGGAGATTTAGTCGGACTTAGTTCACAAATTCAAAGCGGAAGTGATGAAAGAGAAATGGTTAGATTAAGTAATCACTTTGCAAGGTAAATATTATCTTTTGTCTTTTCCAAAATATGAAAAAAAATAAATTATAATATCATGAAAATTTGTGAACATATTTAATAAAATTTGAGGTGTATCAAATTTCCTCTCTATGTATGATATTTTCAGTCTTTCTTATTCAATACCAGAAATTCAGACTTTCAAAAATTTTAAGACTTTGTTTTTATGAACTTTTGCATAAAGCATTCAAAGATGCTAATAGAAATTAAAATTGAATTTTTATTTCTAAAAAAAAATCTAATAAAATTTGCATGTGTCATTTTTCAGGAGTACAAGAGTTAACAGGCGTGCCTTAGCAAGAACGGAGAATATGACTGCAGATGAGGTCATTGTAAGATTAAAGGACAGAATGTCTCAACACAAGGTTCAGATACGACAGGCGTTCCTATCGTTTGACAAGAGTGGTCGTGGAAGAGTCAGTAAGCGAAATTTCAGAGAGGTAAGTGGTCTTTTTATCTTTTTTTTTTTTACTCTCAAATTATTTGGAAAATATCAAGTAGATAATGAAGTGAAAATTCATATTTCAAAATTATCCAAAAGCCTGCAGGGAAATTCAGGTGGACTGATAACAAGAATTATGCCTAAATTTGCAACTTGTGCATTACAATTCCCAATATATGTACACTAACTGAATAAGTCACTTCTATCTTTATATTCATTACCATATATTTCTCTGATAATTTGAATTGCAATAGTTCAGTTCTTAGACATTTCAAAACAGACTGAACAAGTGTTTAAGTATTTTTGTATTGATCAAATTCACATTGATAAAAATAATTACATTTTCTCACCCAAACATTGCCTAGCTTGTTTTTATACCCCAAATTTTGAACAATTCATGCCAAACATGGATAAAAAAGTTTGATTTATGATTGTATAGATGCACAGAATATTATTCATTAACATGTATATATAATTATTGTTTCCAAATTTAGAATTTTTACATAAAGTGCAATTCTTACATATGCATATCTTCGGATTTGATATGAAATATTTACTATTTTCAGGTTTTGGGAAGTTTTGGTATGTTTATGACCGATGATCAGTTCCAAGACTTAACAAATCGTTTAGGTTTTCAAAATGGTTTCATGCAATACTCAGACTTTGTTACATCATTTGAAGACCCGCGAATACAAGGTCCAGGAGAAGATATACAGAGGTCTGGAAACCACCGGGTTAATCCAATTCGTGGTGATGAATTTGGTATGACAGCAGATGAAGTAGAGATCAAATTGAGAAGTAAACTTCGGGAAAATTTTGCAGTAAGTTTTGTCATTTAATAAAAAAAACTGAGGATCTTTGAAATTTTATAAACCATGTTTAACTGTAGAAGGTTACTAAATATAGTAAAAATTGTTTTGCTCTAAAGGTTGTATTATTTAGGATTCTTCTGAAACAGAGATCTAATAATTTATGATAATTCATTATAAATAGTCTTGTTGTACACCACATGTGTGTGTGTACATGCGTGCATGCACGGGGGGGGATCACAAATCAGTAATCACCAATATATATTTCAAATTCAATATATTTGTATAACAGTTGAACAATTTATGATCCTCAATGAACAGCTGGCCTGGTTTTAGCAGTTAGCTGCTGCTTTACATAGATATTATTATCATACTTCATCAGATTTGTCTTGTCCAATGATTTTTCTTCTAGATATTACACGAGGATTTGTGTAGCATGTATCTAAATGTTGCTATAATGTTTATCTAAATGTTGTCTTGAAAATATGTAAAGAGCATATATATACTAGTATATATGTTTCACATGAATGTAAATGCTATTTTACTTACAATTAGATATTTCCTTATTTCCAGAATCTACGAGCTGCCTTCTACAAATTTGACGATGATCATAATGGTTTAATCAATAGGCAAAATTTCCGTAGAATTTTGGACTCTTTCATGTTTATAATGCCAGATGGACAGTTTGAAGAACTTTGTAATAGAATGGGCATTACAAAAACTACCAAAATATCATATGAAGAGTTCTTACATAGATTTGAAACAAGAGATACAGCTGAGGGTCACAAGTGGTTGAATTCTGTACACAGGTAAGTTTGTTGTCGTATTTCTTGTTTTATTAGTTCATCTTAGCTACTCTATTACTGTGCACAAACATTTGAAATCTTAAATTTAATACCGTTCAGTCTTATATGTAACATCTCTAGGGTAGAATGATTGTACAATACAGTTGGGAATATCATGTCCTCTGGATTAGGCTTTCTGTAAACAGGGTGGGACACTTCAGTGATTGGTTTTGCTTGTTTAGCCTTTTGGTTTGGTTGAAAAATATCAATATGGTATGTTATAGTTTATACTCTAATGTGTGAGAATATATAATTATGTATTACTTATATTATTTTGAGTATAAAATTATGCATTACTTATAGTATTTTGAGTATAAAATTATGCATTACTTATATTATTGTGAGTATAAAATTATACATTACTTATAGTATTTTGAATTATGAAATGTAATGTAACTATAATTCTATTTAGTAATGTATTTAAGTGTAAAGCCATTAGGCTTGTAAAAATATTGTTCTATGATATATGGGTATATGATTTTACTAGTGAGTGAGAATATTGTATTATGGTGATTAAATGCATAGAGATTGATGATTCTTGATAGTTATAGGGTTATTACAATACTATAGATTTGAGTTCACTACAATACTTGACTTTGAGTATAAGACATAAGGTCCATTAGTAGCCTACTTATTGTGATGTTTTCTGTATATGTAAGACAGAAATATTAGTGCAACACTATATTGTGTATTTAAAATGCCAAAGGAATGGCAACAATGAACTATGTTAATAATACAAGTCTTACTGCAATATTGTAGTGTTTATGTAATTTTGCAACAATAATATGTTCTGTGTATAAAATGGATCAGTTACTGCAATACAGTGGTTTGGTAAAAGTAAGTTAACAAAATGGTCTGTGTAATATAGAGGTTTGGTAAAAGTATGTAAACAGTATGGTCTGTGTATAAGATGGATCAGTTACTGCAATACAGAGGTTTGATAAAAGTCAGTTAACAATATGTTCTGTGTATAAGATTAATCAGTTACTGCAATACAGAGGTGTGGTAAATGTAAGTTAACAATATGGTCTGTGTATAAGATGGATCAGTTACTGCAATACAGAGGTTTGATAAAAGTAAGTTAACAGTATGGTCTATGTATAAGATGGATCAGTTACTGCAATATGGAGGTGTAATAAAAGTAAGTTAACAATATGGTCTGTGTATAAGATGGATCAGTTACTGCAATACAGGTTTGATAAAAGTAAGTTAACAATATGGTCTGTGTATAAGGTGGATCAGTTACTGCAATATGGAGGTGTGGTAAAAATAATTTTATAACAATATATTCTGTGTATAAGATGGATCAGTTACTGCAATACAGAGGTTTGATAAAAGTAAGTTAACAGTATGGTCTATGTATAAGATGGATCAGTTACTGCAATATGGAGGTGTAATAAAAGTAAGTTAACAATATGGTCTGTGTATAAGATGGATCAGTTACTGCAATACAGGTTTGATAAAAGTAAGTTAACAATATGGTCTGTGTATAAGGTGGATCAGTTACTGCAATATGGAGGTGTGGTAAAAATAATTTTATAACAATATATTCTGTGTATAAGATGGATCAGTTATGGCAGTATGAAGGTGTGATAAATGTATGTTTATACAATATGTTCTGTGTATAAGATGGATCAGTTATGGTAGTACGAAGGTGTGATAAATGTAAGTTTATACAATATGTTCTGTATGTAAGATGGATCAGTTACTGTAATACAGAGGTGTGGTAAAAGTAAGTTTACAATATGTTCTGTGTATAAGATGGATCAGTTGCTACAATATACAGTTGTGATAACTGTAAGTTTATAACAATGACATGCTTTGTTTATAATATGACAGCTTTGTACAATTCTTTATCATGATTTTTGTAGATACAACACAACAAAGCCAACTCCAGAAATTACAGCAGAATCTGCTCATGAAATTTTGAAAGAAAAAGTTCATGGTCAATGGTCTGACATTGCAAAGGTAATCATTGATGTTTAGTATTTATTTTTTAATGTTATTAACAATACCAGAGTTATAGCTTTAGAAAATGCTCAAGGTTATTTTTTCTGTCAGTAAGACTTCATCAATTGAGCTAACATTTTTAGATATATTTCCTAAAGAAAAAGTGGTACTATACAAGGCCAAATTATATATCTAAATATGTTGCTAAATCTGGTTAAGAGTACCCACTGTAAAATGAATATCTTAGCTTTTGAGAAGTTTAGAATTTAAATGATGGCATCTGAGCAAAATATTTAGTATAGAATAATTGACTGGTACCGAAATAGTTTACCTTGCATTAAGTGGAGAGTTTTAGCCACGCCCTCTTTGAGACATTTGTAAAACATAAGCTTTCATGCCTGGTTTAATATAAAATCACTGCTCATGAAGGTCCAGGGGGCAACTAGTATACCTTGTGTTAAGTGGAGAGTTTTAGCCAGGCCCTCTGTGAGACATTTGTAAAACATGTGCTTTCATGCCTGGTTTAATTATAAAACTTCTGCTCATGAAGGTCCAGGGGCAGGTAGCATACCTTGTGTTAAGTGGAGAGTTTTATCCAGGCCATCTGTGAGACATTTGTAAAACATGTGCTTTCATGCCTGGTTTAATTATAAAACCACTGCTCATGAAGGTCCAGGGGGCAACTAGTATACCTTGTGTTAAGTGGAGAGTTTTAGGTTTTACTCCACAACAGACCTAAGACCTGACTACAGGCAATGATTGTTCTCTGCTCCTGGGTAAAAGATTGGAAAGTCATAAATCTCTTAGATGATACTTCAAATTAAGGTACATTATCATGGTGAGGAGCATGGAATGTTAAAAATTCTGTTACTTACTCAAACTACCTTTCTGACTAAACATTTATCTTTGCCTTTCACTTAGTTTATTTACATAACTTCTGTAACAAAGGAAATAATGCTTCACGAAAAGCTTTTTTGTTATTTTAAAAATATTTTTACTGAAAATATGGTAACTGAAATATATTTGAAATTATTTGGGAAATCATTGTTTACTTGATGATGCAAAGTGAATCAATATTCATAATTATCAGTTTAAAGTGGACATTTATTTTATCTTTTTTTATTTTATTTTCAGGCTTTTATCAATATTGATGCAACTGGAACCAAGGGTATCATACGAAAGAAAGAACTTAGAGAGTTACTCTTTAGATTCACAATAACATTAGCACCTGGCGAATTCCAGCGTTTATGGAGCATGTGAGTGTGTTTAAATAAAAAGTTGTAACTTGTTTTAGAGTATTGTCAATTTGATAAGTTTTATGATGCTAACACTCGACAAAAATTTTATTTCTAAAGAAAAAGTAAACTTTATATTTGTGATTGCCATCAAAATAAAACAAATATAGTTGTCTGTAATACACTTAAGACAGCAACAAATAGATAAATGTCTGGTACAAATTACAGCACTAAAATTGTATGGCATATATAGTTCATATCAGAGATAAACATTAGACTCTAATTCATCAGAGTTAGATTAATGTCCTTAGGACACCAAAATTCATCAGAGTTAGATTAATGTTCAACACCCTAATTCATCAGGGTTAGAAAAATGTCTGTTCAACACCCTAATTCATCAGAGTTAGATAAATGTCTGTTCAACACCCTAGTTCATTAGAGTTAGATAAATGTCTGTTCAACACCCTAATTCTTTGGGGTTAGATAAATGTCTGTTCAACACCCTAATTCATCGGAGTTAGATAAATGTCTGTTCAACACCCTAATTCATCAGAGTTAGATAAATGTCTGTTCAACACCCTAATTCATCAGAGTTAGATAAATGTCTGTTCAACACCCTAATTCATCAGGGTTAGATAAATGTCTGTTCAACACCCTAATACATCAGGGTTAGATAAATGTCTGTTCAACACCCTAATTCATCAGGGTTAGATAAATGTCACCCGAATTTCAACACCCTAATACATCAGAGTTAGATAAATGTCTGTTCAACACCCGAATTCATCAGAGTTAGATAAATGTCTGTTCAACACCCTAATTCATCAGAGTTAGATAAATGTCTGTTCAACACCCTAATTCATCAGAGTTAGATAAATGTCTGTTCAACACCCTAATTCATCAGAGTTAGATTAATGTCTGTTCAACACCCTAATTCATCAGAGTTAGATAAATGTCTGTTCAACACCCTAATTCATCAGAGTTAGATTAATGTGTTTGGAACACCCTGATTCACCAGAGTTGGATAAATTTCTTTTGGACACCCTAAGTCATCAGATTTAGATTAATGTCTGTTTAATACTTTAAATCATCATAGTGTTCATATTCACCATGGATATGAACCTATATCAAACGTTGTAATTGTCAGTAATACACTTACCAAATTTTCCTTTTGTGATATTTTGAACATTTGCTACAAATCAAACTTGACCTCTGCAGTAATTAAGTGGTTGACATCATGTTAAGTGAGTACAGTTTCAATCCACATTGTCACTTGGCCATGTATATTTGTATATCTACAGTTTTGATGAGCGTGGTAGAGGTTCTGTAGGTCACGCTGAGTTCTTGGAGAAGTTGGGTGCTGCAGAGTTCACTCCTTCAGATGACCTGGGAACTAGTTCTAAGATTATAGATGACAGTCATAATATGATCGTGACCCATAATGATGTACAGACTGCCAAACAAGAGAGAATCACAAAACATCAGGCAGAGAGGGTGGCTTTTATGTCAGCACAGGATGTGGAAAGACAGTTAAGGTGAGCAAATTAATATCTCCAGAGTACTGAATTATGCAGATTGGTTGCCATGACTACAAGGAAATAAATGTTTATTTGATACCATAATTTTCATTTTTGATATTCAACTTATAAACCTTATTTTCCATACTCTACACTTTGATGAAATGGAGAGTGATTTTATTTGTATCAGAAAAAAAAATGTCACGGTTCCTGGACTGTTTTATTGTCTGGAGGAAAAAAATGGAAACAAAATCCACATTAATTTTTCCTGGCACTAATATTACCTGTTGACATATTTTTATCTTTACAGAGACAAGATTCGTGACAGTTATAAAGATTATTACGAAGCTTTCAGAAAGTATGATGTACAGAAGAAAGGATCATTATCTGTCTATGAAATACAGAAAGTTCTAAATGACCTGAACTTCTTCTTGAATGATGAGGAATTCTTTAGACTGATGGAAAGGTAAAACACTGTTGTAATAGCATCTATTTTTTAGCTCCATCGTCTGCCTGTACGTCCGTCTGTCAGTCTGTCCGTTAACTTTTCACATTTTGGACTTCTTCTCCAAAACTGCTAATGGGATTTTGATCAAACTTTATAGGAAGCAAATACTCAAGGTCCTCTACCAAGTTAATTTTGGCCAGGTTGGCCCAGGGGTGGATCCACGGTGGGGCAAAAGAGGCCTCAGAGGGTATCCTTCTTTAAAGATATTCTTCTCCTGAACTGCTGCATTGATTGGAAAACTAATTGTATCTTAGTAATCTACATAGATGTATGATTCAAGTTTGTTAATTTCATGGAAATTGGAAAATAATTTTTGACATGTTTCGACGGTTTTTTTTAGACTTTCTTCATTTTTGTATGATTTCTTTGATTTTCTCCCCTTTTATTCATTATGATGCATTCATTTTATGTGTTTTACCTGTGGTTTGGTAGATAAATGATTTACTGAAAGAATTTTGCTAAAATTTAATTTTTTGAATGTTTTATGAATTTTTTAAGACTTTAGAAAGGAAGTTGAAGGAGGGAGGTGTAATTTTTCACACTGTCAGCTTCTTCTTCAAAACTGCTGAAGGTATTTGAAGAAACTTTATAGGAAGCAAGTACTCAAGGTCTTCTACCATTTTTTTTTCATTTTGGCCAGATCGGCTCAGGTGTGGATCCAAGGTGGTGCAAAAGAGGCCTCAGGGAGTACCACTCTTTAAAAATCTTCTTCTCCAGAACTGTTGTATGGATTAAAAAACTAATTGCATCTGAGTGATTTACATAGATATATGATTATAGTTTGTTAATTTCATAAAAATTTGAAAACAAATTTTTGATGTCTTTTTACACATTGCCATTTTCATTCTTTTTTTGTGTGATTTCTTTGATTTTCTCCCCATTTATTCACCATGATGCATTCATTCTATGTTTTTACATTTAAATGGGTACAAAAATGCTTTCCTGAAAGAATTTTGCTGAAATAAATTTAAAATTTTTTTTTTTATGAATTTTTAAAACTGCTAAAAGATAGGGGAGAATTTTTTCACACTCTTAGCTTGTTTTTCAAAACTGCTGAAGGTATTTGAAGAAACTTTATAGGAAGCAAGTACTCAAGGTCTTCTACCATTTTTTTTTCATTTTGGCCAGATCGGCTCAGGTGTGGATCCAAGGTGGTGCAAAAGAGGCCTCAGGGAGTACCACTCTTTAAAAATCTTCTTCTCCAGAACTGTTGTATGGATTAAAAAACTAATTGCATCTGAGTGATTTACATAGATATATGATTATAGTTTGTTAATTTCATAAAAATTTGAAAACAAATTTTTGATGTCTTTTTACACATTGCCATTTTCATTCTTTTTTTGTGTGATTTCTTTGATTTTCTCCCCATTTATTCACCATGATGCATTCATTCTATGTTTTTACATTTAAATGGGTACAAAAATGCTTTCCTGAAAGAATTTTGCTGAAATAAATTTAAAATTTTTTTTTTTATGAATTTTTAAAACTGCTAAAAGATAGGGGAGAATTTTTTCACACTCTTAGCTTGTTTTTCAAAACTGCTGAAGGGATTTTGAGAAAACTTTAAATGAAGTAAGTGCCCAAGTTCCCCTACCAAGTTTGTGTTTCTTGACCAGATCAGCACAAAGGTAGATCCAGGGTGGGCAAAATAGGCCTCAGGGGGTATCGCTCTTGAAAATCTTCTCCAGAACTGCTGCATGGGTTAAAAATCTAATTGCATCTGAGTTATTTTCATGGATGCATGATTAAATTTCCTGTTTTTGGAATAAATTGGAAAATCTATTTTTGGCATATTTTTGACATCTGTCCCAACTTTGTCATTTTCATTCAAGTCTCCTCCTTATTTCAAGTCTCCTCCACTCCCAAGGAGTATTATAATAATTTATATCTTTCAGAATTGGGCTCAGCACTGTAGGTAGGAGACTAAACTATGAAGAATTCCTTCATGCATTTGAAGATGGTCGCAAAGATCATTATAGAACCAAATCAACAGAGGTCCGAGTAGAAGAATTCCAAGGTCTAACTCCACAGGAAGCTGAGTCCAGGCTAAGAGATGCTGTAGTCAACCAATCTGAAGTTCTTGGCAAGGTATTTGGATATCAGTATTCAGTTTGTGTGCGCACTTGTCCATGATTCATTATGTTATAACAATTTACACTCCCTGAACCTATCCTCTTAGTGACCCACAGGTTGCTGAATTTTCTATTTTTTATTGGTGCTGTATCATAGATTATCTTGAAGTTGCATCTAAATTTTATTTTGGCATAACATTATGCTTTGTGTAGTATTTGATAAGTTGAACATAACTTGATATAGATATGATAATAGCCTGTAATTCAGCACATTTCTGTGTGGGTTTATATAGTTTAAAAAGCAGATCACAAAGCGTCTTACTCGCTTTAGGTTTTTTACACACAATATGTCTTTATTGGAGATGCAATTTTTTAAAACATCATGAACAACGCAATACATGATATTTTTTCAGTTGGTGGTAATATTTTATATGAAAAATAAATGTGAAAGGGCACCCATAAGTCAGATACTATCCTTTTTACCTTCTAAAAGTAGGTATATTTTCTCTCTCCAATTTTTAGTATGAAATCCTTGATTTTGAAAAAAGTGAAAAAACAAAGACTTGAAATCCTTCTGTAAGTGTACCTTGTCTGTAACCCTTTCACCCCTAAGTATTCAAATAGAATGCTCTACTTTATTGTTTTGGGTCAGTCTACAATGGTTTTTAGTGTTGAAAAGGTTAACACCATGTAATATCTAATATTTGATACTTTGTAGGCTTTCGCATCATTTGATAAACAACAAAGCAACTTGATACCAGTGGCAGATTTCAGAAGGATTTTAGATTTGTTCGCATTCAAACTGACTGATTCTCAGTGGCGACATATACAAAGCAAGTTACAAATGGTGGACAAGTCAGTGAACTATGTACTTTTCCTTGAAAATTATACCATGTCTGAACATGAGGTATGTGTTTCTAATTGAGAGAGAGAGAAAGAGGGAGTGTGTTCTAAACATATTTATTTATATATTTATTTAAGTCAGTTATTTCCTGAATTTTGAAATTATTTTGTATCTTAAATTTATCCAGAGAGAGAGAAAGAAAGATAGAGAGAGAAAAAGGTTTGTAAGTGATTGTTTTTCTGTACTGGTAGTCAGTTAGGCATACCTCTGAAATTTTAAAATCTTGATACAGAAATTTATATCTGTAATGTAAATGATATATATAGCTATTGTACTAAATGCATCCCTTAATTGATATTAATTAACATTTGACTTTGTTTTCTATAGGATGCTGAGAAATGGCTAGCAAACTTACAAAAGCAGCTGCGTGATCAAACACCAGCACTGATGCCTATTGATGAAGTACAAGAACGTTTACGAGAAGCTGTAATTAGTCGCTTCTATGTGTTAGCCAAAATATTGTCCGATATCGATTATGCCAAGATAGGAGTTGTGTCCAAAGAAGATTTCCATGATGTCATTGAAAAAGAGGTCTTCCGACTAACAGATGAACAGGTAAGGACCAATAGGCAACTTTTATTTCTTTAAAATGGTGTTCAAAATCGGAACATAAGTTTTTGTTATACTCCAGATAATTCATTACTAAAATAAAACATACAATTTTGTCTGAAGTTTTTTTAGTAATAAAATTCCATTTTTCAAGAATTATTTTTATTTTATGGTCAATGTTTTCTAAACATTTAATAATCCTATTGCAGTTTAATCGATTATGGGAAACTCTGCCAACCAATGAGTTTGGAAATTTAGATTACAAAGATTTTCTAAAGAGATTTTCATCCAACATGGAATTCCCACCATCACCTCGACTACAGCGTCCAGCGTCCACTTTGAATGGTAGACCAGCTTCTATGCTGCAGGGCAAACGACCTCCCACTAGAGCTATGTCACGTTCGTTGTCACAGGTTTGTCACATTTGGTATTTAAGAAGTTTAACTGATATTTTAAAGTTGAATTTGTTGGACAACAGGTCAGTAGAGCTCTGTTTCATCAGCACTTAATTTTTATGTGTGTAATGCATTACATGTGTATTCTTTTAACAAAATTGTTACAACCTCCACCATTAGTGCAGATTTTGATGGAACATTTATATTGTAAACAATCAACCATATTACAAAATACAAAACTGGAAAAGATCGCTATTAAGTTTGGTTAATACATAAAACTATTTTTGGTCTAATGTTACAATACTATGTACAACATTCTGTTGCACCATGAAGAAGAACAAAGCACTTTGTCGTCATGAAATAAAAATTTGTAACTACAGGTAATAGTGAATTACAATCACATTGACAACAAAATAATCAATTACAAGTTGACAATCTTAGCAATAATAACTAATTCATTTTTCATTTTCTTACTTTTCATTTATTATCTCAGATTGAGTTTGGACGTCAAGGATCAAGAATGTCAAGAGCCCAGTCTCGAATGAGCACTCCCCTTGTGAATGCAGAACTTGCAGAGTCACAATTGAAGACCATCATATACAGAAATTGGAAAGATATTCAGAGACAGTGTAGAAACTGTGATAGAGACAACACTGGAACGATACAAGTGGCAGATCTTAGAGGTTAGTCTCACCATGGTCTTAAATTATTTTCATCTGAATCATTGTAACGTCCTATTGTGATATTTGACAGTTGGGCATGTTGTGTGTTGTCTGTTAAATTATATTTACATTTCCTGCAGCAGACTCAGTATTAATCTAGACGGCATTCATATCAGCTATAAATGAAGTTCCTCATATGACGTCATACAATGTAGCTTCATTCATAACATGACGTAACACCAAGATATTTCATTAAAAAAAAACCTCTATTATACTTTACTTTTCTAACTTTAACTTTGCTATACCATCGTAATGAGACCGATCATGTATAAGGCAGGACATTTGATTCTCATAATTTTGTTTTCCAATTTGAAAACTGTATGTAAATATAATGAATTAACACTTGTCAGAGTGCCATAGCAGGTGCCATTCTATTTATCTGTTATCCAAATGACATCGATATTGACAATGAATACTCTCTGACAAGCATTCATTTGTTAACTGTACATTGTCCTAAAATTGTGTACTGGTAGCATCTGTTGGTTTAGCATAACAGACATAGCATCTGTTGGTTTAGCATAACAGACATAGCATCTGTTCGTTTAGCATAACAGACATAGCATCTGTTGGTTTAGGGTAACAGACATAGCATCCATTGGTTTAGGGTAACAGACGTAGCATCCATTGGTTTAGGGTAACAGACATTGCATCCGTTGGTTTAGGGTAACAGACATAGCATCCATTGGTTTAGGGTAACAGACATAGCATCTGTTGGTTTAGGGTAACAGACATTGCATCCGTTGGTTTAGGGTAACACACAAAGCATCTATTGGTTTAGGGTAACAGACATAGCATCTGTTGGTTTAGGGTAACAGACAAAGTATCTGTTGGTTTAGGGTAAGTGACATAGTATCTGTTGGTTTAGGGTAACAGACATAGCATCTGTTGGTTTAGGGTAACAGACATAGCATCTGTTGGTTTAGGGTAACAGACATAGCATCCATTGGTTTAGGGTAACAGACATAGCATCCATTGGTTTTGGGTAACAGACGTAGCATCCGTTGATTTAGGGTAACTGACATAGCATCCATTGGTTTTGGGTAACAGACATAGCATCTGTTGGTTTAGGGTAACAGACATAGTATCTGTTGGTTTAGGGTAATAGATATAGTGTCCGTTGGTTTAGGGTAACAGACATTACATCTGTTGGTTTAGGGTAACAGACATAGCATCTGTAGGTTTAGGGTAGCAGATATAGCATTCGTTGGTTTAGGGTAACAGACATAGCATCTGTTGGTTAAGGGTAACAGACAGTATCTGTTAGTTTAGGGAAACAGACTTTGCATTTGTTAGTTAAGGGTAACAGACAAAGCATCTGTTGATTTAGGGTAACTGACATAGTATCTGTTGGTTTAGGGTAATAGACATAGCATCTGTTGGTTTAGGGTAACAGACATAGCATCTGTTGGTTTAGGGTAACAGACATAGCATCTGTTGGTTTAGGGTAATAGATATAGTGTCCGTTGGTTTAGGGTAACAGACATAGCATCCGTTGGTTTAGGGTAACAGACAGTATCTGTTGGTTTAGGGAAACAGACATAGCATCCTTTGGTTTAGGGTAACAGACAGTATCTGTTGGTTTAGGGAAACAGACTTTGCATTCGTTAGTTAAGGGTAACAGACAAAGCATCTGTTTAGTATCTGTTGGTTTAGGGAAACAGACTTTGCATTCGTTAGTTAAGGGTAACAGACAAAGCATCTGTTGATTTAGGGTAACTGACATAGCATCTATTGGTTTAGGTTAGCAGACATAGCATCTATTGGTTTAGGGTAATAGACACAGCATCCGTTGGTTTAGGGTAACTGACATAGTATTCGTCGGTTTAGGGTAGTAGACATAGCATCTGTTGGTTTAGGGTAACTGACATAGTATCTGTTGGTTTAGGGTAATAGACATAGCATCTGTTGGTTTAGGGTAACAGACATAGCATCTGCTGGTTTAGGGTAATAGATATAGCATCCATTGGTTTAGGATAACAGACATAGCATCCATTGGTTTAGGATAACAGACATAGCATCCGTTGGTTTAGAGTAACAGACAAAGGGTAACAGACATTGCATCCGTTGGTTTAGGATAACAGACATAGCATCCGTTGGTTTAGAGTAACAGACAAAGGGTAACAGACATTGCATTCGTTGGTTTAAGGTAACAGACAAAGCATCTGTTGGATTTGGGTAACACACGTAGCATCCATTGGTTTAGGGTAACTGACATAGCATCTGTTGGTTTAGGGTAACTTACAAAGCATCTGTTGGTTTAGGGTAATAGACATTGCATCCGTTGGTTTAGGGTAACAGACATTGCATCTGTTGGTTTAGGGTAACAGATGTAGCATCCATTGGTTTAGGGTAACAGACATAGCATCCATTGGTTTAGGGTAATAGACAAAGCATCTGTTGGTTTGGGGTAACAGACATTGCATCTGTTGGTTTAGGGTAACAGACAAAGCATCTGTTGGTTTAGGGTAATAGACATTGCATCTATTGTTTTAGGGTAACAGACATAGCATCTGTTGGTTTTGGGTAACAGACAAAGCATCTGTTGGTTTAGGGTAACAGACATCGCATCCATTGGTTTAGGGTAACAGACATTGCATCCGTTGGTTTAAGGTAACAGACAAAGCATCTGTTGGATTAGGGTAACAGATGTAGCATCCATTGGTTTAGGGTAACAGATGTAGCATCCATTGGTTTAGGGTAACTGACATAGCATCCGTTGGTTTAGGGTAACTGACATAGCAAAACCGTTGGTTTAGGGTAACAGACATAGTATCCGTTGGTTTAGAGTAACAGACAAAGTATCTGTTGGTTTAAGGTAACAGACAAAGCATCTGTTGGATTAGGGTAACAGAAATAGCATCCTTTGGTTTTGGGTAACACACGTAGCATCCGTTGGTTTAGGGTAACTGACATAGCAACTTTTGGTTTAGGGTAACAAAGCATCTGTTGGTTTAAGGTAATAGACATTGCATCTGTTGGTTTAGGGTAACAGACAAAGCATCTGTTGGTTTAGGGTAATAGACATAGCATCCGTTGGTTTTGGGTAACAGACATTGCATCTGTTGGTTTAGGGTAACAGACATAGCATCCGTTGGTTTTGGGTAACAGACATAGCATCTGTTGGTTTAGGGTAATAGACATAGTATCCGTTTGTTTTGGGTAACAGACATTGCATCTGTTGGTTTAGGGTAACAGACATAGTATCCGTTTGTTTTGGGTAACAGACATTGCATCTGTTGGTTTAGGGTAACAGACATAGCATCTGTTGGTTTAGGGTAACAGACATAGTATCCGTTTGTTTTGGGTAACAGACATTGCATCTGTTGGTTTAGGGTAACAGACATAGCATCCGTTGGTTTTGGGTAACAGACATAGCATCCGTTGGTTTTGGGTAACAGACAAAGCATCTGTTGAATTAGGGTAACAGACATAGCATCCATTGGTCCATGGCTGCAGCTCCCTCTGTGCCTTAGAAGAAGTTTCAAAACATATAAAAACCTTGAACTTTTGTCACAATTTGGTATCGAGAACAATCATTACATATTTTTGTTACAGGTATTTTGGATCGGTATGGTGTGCGCATGCCTGAGGAAGACTTTTACGATTTAATGATGAAGTATGATCTGAAGGAAAATGGTTCATTTGCATATGTGGAGTTCTTGCGGCACTTCATTCTCAATTTAAAGCCTCAGGATGATACCAACTTGTTGTCTAGGAGGAAGCTGCCACAGTCACGACTTACTGTAAGTTTTTCTTTTGAGCAATATGACCTGTTGTACATCTGCATTTTGGGGGAAATTGTCAAATCAACGCTTAAACATTTTAATACAATAAAAACTATTTTTTAAGTGAAATTACCTACATTGATAATGATTTCAACCCATAAACATAGTTCTTTCAAGCATGAAATAGATACTGTATAGCAATACAGTATTTTCCTGATGTATTTTTAATATGCAAGACACCTCTTGGTCAAACTCTCAGGGAAACCCCCATCATGTGTTTGTTGAAGCCGTAGCAATTTCCGTTAAACGTGATCTAAAGCTATATTGCCCATTGACATATAATTATGTTTCACATGAATTTGAAATAAATACAATCACTTACCTGTTACGCCCAATCATGTCTTGGATACAAAATTGTTTACTGTAAATCACACATGCTTCTTTGACACTTGGTAATCTTTGTAGAAATTACCAAAAGTTAACTTGCAATGGTCACAATATTGTTGACTACATCACAGCATTGTTGACTATGATGATAACAATATTGTTGACTATGATGTCACAGCATTGTTTACTAAGATGATAACAGCATTGTTGACTGTGATGTCACAACAATGTTGACTATGATGTAACAGCATTGTTGACTATGATGTCACAACAATGTTGACTATGATGTAACAGCATTTACTAAGATGATAACAGCGTTGTTGCCTATGATGTCACAACAATGTTGACTATGATGTAACAGCATTGTTGACTATGATGTAACAGCATTGTTAACTATGATGTAACAGCATTGTTAACTATGATGATACAACATTGTTGACTATGATGAAAACAGTATTGTTGACTATGATGTCACAACATTGTTGACTATGATGAAAACAGTATTGTTGACTATGATGTCACAACATTGTTGACTATGATGAAAACAGTATTTTGGCTATGCTGTCACAACATTGGTGACTATGTCACAAATTTGGTGACTATGATGTACTAGATATGTTGACTATGATGTAACAGCATTGTTAACTATGATGTCACAACATTGTGTACAATGATGAAAACAGTATTGTTGACTATGGTGTCATAACACTGTTTACAATGATGTACCAACATTGATGAATATTTTGTCACAACATTGTTGACTATGATATTATGATGATAACAGTATTGTTGACTATGATGTCACAACATTGTTGACTATGTCACAACTTTTGGTGACTATGCTTTTTATGGTGTCACAATGTAGTTGACTGATTTTCTTATATTAAGAATTACGATGGTTTTATATGATTGATTGATCTATTTGACAACATTGATTATGATGTACCACAAGTATTGGCTACATAGTGGCATGATTTACTTTGACTTTGTGGCATTGTAAAGTATAAAGTTGTAATGTTACTTACTGTAATGTTGAATTATAGAGAATATGTATCTTACTTACTGGCTTATCGGATTGGTTAAACAGGCCAGTTTAAGAGTATTTGATATCTTGCATCGTCCTGCTGTGCCCTGACCTCTGACATATTTTTTTTTTATTTCTTACAGACTTCAGCAGGTAACACGAGTGACGTGTTTTACAGCGCAATGTTGCGCTTAAGGGAATGTGTAGTTCAAAACTGGAAAGAAATGAGAAGAACATTCCGAAGCATTGATCCAAGTAATCTTGGTGTTGTAGACTCTTTAGAATTCCGCAGAGTATTAAGAAGTTTCAATGCTAATCTGGAAGAGGAAGAATTTTTCCATCTTTTGTCTTACTTTGACAAAAATGTGGATGGGAAGATAAATTATAATCAATTCATAAGGGCCTATTTAGATCAATCTTGAATTTTCACATTTTTGTAATGTTTCCAAATATTTTCTTATTTGTTCTTATGATCATGTGCTAATGTCACCAAAAAATATAAAACAAAATGTGACCTCTTGAAATAAAAAAGAAAAACAGCAGAGTTAATTTATGATGACTGGAATTTATTGAATAGGGTGATGTGTGATTAGCTGAATTATTTTTACGAATTGTCAAAAACATTTTTTGTAGTAGATAACTCATTGAATTACCATGTGACATTTTTCTTTATTTCATGATAGTTGCAGTGCCTGAAATGTAGTTACAAGTTACAAATCATCAAATGAGATTCAAATGATGGTTTGAAATGTGATTCTGATGGCTTCATAGTTATAGCAGTTTTAAAATTTGTACATATGTAATCTAGAGCTTGTCTATATTCAAAAACTTCCAACTTTTTTTTAAACAAATGTTATATGAACTGAGTATTTGAATTTGTGATAATTTGATATTTATATATGACTAATTTGTTCCCAATACAGTTTAAAACTGTCAAAATGGTCAGCTGTTGTTGGGGTGGGGGGAGTATATTTGTTTTGGTTCAATTGTTTGTTTGTTTGCAATATTTTACTTTCTGTAAAATAACCAGTTTCTTGTGGGTTTGAGTTCCACTGTAACCTACGCTGATTTTGTAGGTAAGCATCACAGTTTACCACTAAAGACGGACTGCCACCATATGACTGAAACCTTTTGAGTGTGGCATAAAACAAGATTCAAATTCAAAATTAAAATTAACTGTTTTTTTTTCCTAAAATTCTAATGAAATTTGGTATGTTGCTTTATATAAAAAGATCTAGAGAGAGTATGATCATGGCCACCTTCAGCTATATATGCCAGAGTCATGGGACTTTTAAAGTCTTTGTAAATGACTTAGCTCTCAGGGGCATTTGTGTATGTCAAACTCATCGTGTTTTTCTTTTCACATAAGTTCAGATGAATAAGATGCCTTGTATGTGGCTTTATAGTATTTTGCAATTTATCTGGATAAAATAATTTTCACAAAACCAATAACTACAATTAAAGAGTGATTGAGATATTAACAATAGGATAAAGGCAGCTGCTTTATGGTTATCTCCCTTGGATGTTTGTCCTCAGTATAGTAAGTGTCCAATAACGTTAGCCCTTACTAGCAGCTACAAAATTGAGCCATCTCGGAGTAAGTCATACATGAGAGATGTTACACAATTTTCACCTTAAGTTTGCCAGGATGTTGTCTTGAGTTCTGTTCTAGATGTCTTTTGAAGTACTATATACGTGAGATTTGTTGCCTCCATTTGGTTTACACCAATATATTAATATTGATTTTAAAGTGAAAGAAAATTTTGAAAATATGTTACATACTTTTAGAAACAAATTCAGGGTTAATTTAACATTGCCAATGTATTATGATATTATTGAAAAGGATGAAACATTAAGAGGCAAAAATATTTCAGATAAACTTGTACATTTAAGTATGTGATATGTATGTCAATTTTAAATCTTTGTCCTAGTTCATTGAATTATGTAATGCATAAATGTATGTGCTTGATTTATGTGATTGAAAGGTAAATGTTTAGAATATTGTGCAACTTGACCCTTTCAACCCTACAGACAATGATAAGCTGTTCTGAAATAAGAAAGAAGCATACCATATAGACACTTGGAGGAGAAAGGGTTAAGAAATGAATGATGCTGTAATTTAGTTAAGCAAAATTTAAATCAATTAACATTGACCCAGAAATGAAATTCAGTAATTTAGAAGATAAAAGATCTGAAAAAGCATTCATTAAAATTTTGTCACTAGAACTGATAAAACAACACTTGCACCAAGTGGACCCCATCTGTTGATCCACTCACAAGGTTATTTTCACTTAAGCATTGTTCTGATATCTAGTGGACTTTCAAAAAACCCTTTCCATCCTACTGACCATATTGGATTGGTTTAAAACGATAGAAAAGAACATTTCATCGCTACACCTTGGGGTAAAAAGGTTTTAGGAAAATGTTTGAGAGTTTTCAAATAATTAAATTAAATTAAATTCAGTCTGGTAATTCTAAAGTAGCAAACTTATTACTTACTTCATGTACCGAAGTGTTTACTTCTGTAAAAAGTGCTGATTTTTTTCTCCAGATGTTGTAGAACTAAATACTTAATCACTTCAGTGAATTAATGGAGAGTTACAAATTAACTGTACAGAAACTATTTATGTGTGGTAGGCTAGCAGTTAACATATTTAAAACCTACAACTCACTTTTCAAGTGATTATCTTACAGTAACATTTACTGCCAGGATAGAAGATGCAATATTTGTGGGATATGTAAGGGGAGGCCATTTTGTTTTATCAACAGCTAACTTAATTTAACCATAACACAGAATTAAGGGTAATTAAGTCACCCATACACAATTACTTATATATTAACAAAACAATTGATGATATTCATGATATTAATATTTCAGTACTTTCTGTCAACATTTCCTTTTTTCTGAGAATCATCTGAAACACTCATAACTATTTTCCCCAAACCTGCAATAATTCTGTTATGATGTAATTGTGATGTACTGGCATTCTTGTAATACATATATATACAATGTATACGCGAGTTCTGTGTTCATGTATTTATAAGAAAGGTTTGGGCCAGATACATGCATGTTAATACTGTGTTTTGTTTTTCTTAGGAGATTGAATTTCTGGTTTTTTTTGTTTACTTGTTTTGTTTGTTTGGTTATATGGTTGTTTATTGCATTAACAGTCTTAAGCACAAATTGCCAAAACCCTGTCCATTGTCAGACACCTGCAGAAAATTCCACCTACTACCAAATTTCCACAAGGAAATAAACTTAAAATAAACAACATTTTATTATGATCTAAATTTAATTAAAAATTGTAATCATTTAAGATCAAATATCAAGAGAAACTATTATACAAGGAGGAAAATGTAATAGTATCAAAGGGAAACAACTGTGTTTTATTTTGTATTATCTCAACCCCCTGAAAAATAATGGACTCTTCTGTATATGAAAGACTTAGACCAGTCCAAATATGTCTATAGGGGGTCAATGAGTTATGGCATTAAACCATAAGCTTCAGTCACTTTGACTCATACATGTATAATCTTAAGCACCTTGGTGAAATATTCATTTATTATATAGCACAGTCAACTGTTGTTTTTACATAATCTATGATGCACTAGTATATTTTTTATATTTGGTCTGTGATATAAGTATGTGCTGCTGTTTACACAGAAAAGGTCTGTGATAGCTAGGATCTTTAAATTTGTATAAAGTTTTATTTCTTGGATCTGATTTTGATCTTTATTGATATATATATATATATATTATATTTTTTTTTTGAAACTACACACAACAATAAAATCTCTATCAGTACAAAATTCAGTGTTTTCACTCTGGTCTTCTTTTGATGATAAATCAACATTCATCTTCAAAGTGCCATTGTAGTGCAGTGTATATGTAGGCTGGAAAAGGGCATAAGTTCAGGCCCGAAGTTACCAAATTTTACTCAATACTAAAGCTCAAGTACATTTTATTCAGTACATTTTATAAGAAAATCATGACTGACATTTTTTTTTTTTTTTTTTGTGAATGAAAAAAGATAAAAATGTGTTTCCTAGTCAGTCACATCCAGAAGTTTTTACAAACATTTGTATAGTCAAAAAAGTAAAATTAAAGTTGAGCTTGAGGACTGTGTAAATTTGGTGACTTTGGGCCCAGATGTGGACTAGATCAGACAAGAGTTTTCACAACATAACAGGTTCAGGTTTGAGCAAGAAAGTTGCAATTTCAGATTTGGTCTATACAGAATGTCATACGTTCATATGTGGACCAGATCAAAGGCCAGTAGTAAGTCAGAGGTTCAGGTATGAAGCAAATCAGACCTATATTGTAGAAATTCTCAAGTTCAGAGATAGTCCAAATCATACATGACTTTATGTCTCGGATGTGAGACAGATCACACACGCAACTTTACAGAAAAAAAGATAAGGCTCAGACATATGACCTAAACATGCGAGACAGATGACAGACATAAAACCAAAGGATATCTTGGATGTGAGACAGATCGGACACATGACTTTACAAAAAGCTAATGCTCAGACATAGAACTAAAGAATGTCTTGGATGTGAGACAGATCAAACACTTGATACAGATCAAACAAATGACTTTACAAAAAAGTTTTGTCTCAGATAATGAACAAATGAATGTCTCTAAAGTGAGGCAGAACAGACATAATACCAAAGAATGTCTTGAAAGACAGATTGTACATATGATTATATTCACAACAGATTTGTCTTTTCAAAAAGGCTAAAAATGTCATGTTATAGAAACATCAATGCAGTAGTGTATGTATATCTAGTTCTAATTTATCATGTTTATATCATTTTGTAAGGATCATCATGTAGGTGACACACAACAGTAGGTGATATTAAAAAACAAACGTACAAATATACCATCACTGAACAATCATTACTAAATCTGACAGTCAACTGTATTTTGGACGAGACTTAAAACTGAGGTCATGCTAATACTAACTACATCAGCATCAGTCCACATAGCACAGGTAAAACTTTTGGCACTTAACTACCAAAATAACTGGCAATATAACCATATAAGTAAAACAAGTTTTGCAGGACTTTAAACAATGTTGAAAGAAACTGAAAAAAAAACCAACAAAACAAATCAAGAGTGTCAAAAAATGAATGGACAATGTCTTGTTTTTCATGTGTTCTGTAATCTTGATTTGACTAACTTCTTGTTATGGTTCTTCAGGCTGTGAGTGTACTACTTACATGCAGGTCTGGTTACATGTTTTATTATACCCCAGACCTGTTTAACACAGGTAGAAACATTTCCTTCATCAAACAAACAGTGGTCTGTGTCTCGAGTGAGATAGTGTTGAGTGCTTTATTTGGACATATACCTTTAGTTTGCTGTCATGGTTGGCACCACACATCAACAAA
The DNA here is from genome assembly GCA_030159075.1 of Atrina japonica. NCBI lineage: Eukaryota > Metazoa > Mollusca > Bivalvia > Pterioida > Pinnidae > Atrina > Atrina japonica. Next base: position 865,202 of record BROG01000060.1, on the reverse strand, counting down.
CTTTCATCACATTAAAGTATGGAAACAAATAAAGTTCAAGTAAACTTTCTATAAATCATAAGAGCTCTGTTGTATTCTATTTTTTTTAGATATGTAAAATATAATTGGACAAAGTGAACAGAATACAGTTACAATAAACAACAACAAAACACAGTATAATTAGTCACCTGTTTTATTGGACGTTTTATACACTTTATAAAATAATCTACATTTATTTACAAATATGATAGCTCTTGATATACATTAACAGTTTACATAAAAATTATATCACAGAAACTTACAAACAAAACAAATCAGATAGAAATCTGTAGAATAAAGGGTGGATCCAAGATTTCATACAGGCACTATAGACAACAGCCCAAATTGCTGGGTAGTGATGAAGGCAAAGAGATATGTCTTGCAGAACTGTGTTGATAAACACTGTGTCCCAGTTAGCATCTTGATAACCAATTAAACTTCTTCATACTTTTGTTTTTATAAATAACACAGTTCAAGTATGTTAATTATGACATTTTAAATTCTAGACTCATTCAAACACATACAACTAGTATACCTTGAAATAACTTCAGTTCACATTGAGTCAAAAGCTCAGATGTTTCCAGAAATATGAAAAAAATTCAAAATGTGCTTTGTTATTCTTTTACTGTGAAAGTGTATTGTAATTGTATCATGATGATATCACATAAGGAAAATTGCTTCCAAATCTGTAGTTTTATCAATAAAGCCAGAATAGTAATATTACACATTACAAAAATATACACATTTCATGATATCCATGTAGCTGTCGGCTCAATTCCACGTAGTGCAAAGAAAACTTCCAACTTGTTATCAAAATCCCCTGGACGGTCATTAGGGGCCCGGTACCTTACTGTCATATTGTCCCCTAAGTATTTGATCAGCTGGCAGGTCTCCTCAAAATTCTTCAATTTCTGTTTATACTTCTTCCTAACATAATCTGAACTCTTGGGATTGAAAGCTGAAAAAAAAAAATCAAATTATTTGAATTAAAACATAGCCGTCAAGCCTATTAATTGCATTCAACAATCACTATTTGTGGAAAATATGCATGTTATTTTCCGAAGTATTAAATTTAATTGATGATTTAAAGTCACAAAATATCAACTCTAGATTTGTATTCGTGTAATTGAATAACAGTAGTGTTTCTTAACATTTTCCACAAATTTGACAAATTGAAATCTACACACAAACTATATTCCATATTCCAGAATGACTTTTAATACACAGAGCATCATACCTTTTTTTTTTTTTTTTTTTTTTTTTTGAATTGATTATCTACTGGATGGAGAAAATGACATCTTTCCTGTCAAATCAAAGTACAATAATTTACATGGAACTTCATCGACAAAAACATCATTCCTGCAGTAATGGTGAAAGAGTCTATGGAAGATTTAAGTGGTTTTTTTTCATAATAAACCTGTACAAGGTGTGTACTTACCTTTTAGATGATATGCAACATACATAAGTGCAGATCTACTGGGATTAAGGAATGGGTATTTGGGTTTAAAGTTTCCGCAAGCTGTCAAAGCTCTAACGAGTGCAGTTGCTAGAGTTTGTTCCATGTATCCTAACATTCGCAGATTTGTAACAGGAAGTGGTTCCTTGGCTGGAGGAAGTTTATGTGGAAGTTTGAGTTCCCAGTATTTGTCAGGAGTTCTGAGGATAAGAAATGAGAAAATTAATCGAGGCAAAATGAATTCATGTAAAAAATATTCAATTAGTCTAATTTTGATTAAACTAATATTTGACCTTAAAACAATTTTAACAGAATGATTTAAAACATATTAACACTGTTTTTAAAAAGAAGATAATTTCATATCTGAAATAGTAATTATATATGCTTATATCAAAATGACTACTGAAATGATCTACAGCTTGTTTTCTTCATAAAACATAGTAACTATGAAAATGTGTCTTTTATATATTTTAAACAATAAATGTATACAAGTTTTATATTTTTCTCAATTAGTGTAGATATATTTCTCTTACTTCATAAACTTCAACAATTTTTCTTCTGATTCACAGTAAAAGTATTTTCCACGGTACTCCACGATCATTTCAGGGTTGCCTGGTACTATTGCTTCATATCTAAAATGAAAGGAAATTACATAACAATTTGAAAACATGAATAACAATAATAAATTATAAACTTAAAACATCAAGTGATGCCTGTCAAATGAAATTATTTGGTTTGCACTGAAGCTACAAATGATCAATAATATTTGTTTGTTTCAATTTTGTTTTCTCTCCCACCAAGAATTTTTCCCAGATATGGAGATGATAAAAGCTTTGAAAGAAACGTCACAAATTTTGACCTGTCGTATGGACTATCCCAATTTATCACGAAGGAGGGGAGTTCTATAACATATCACACCAAATGCGATGTGGAAGCCTGATTTTTAGTTACACCCAAAAGACCCATGACTGCTGTGTCTTGGAACAGTCACAACCTGCTTCAAGCGGTTTCATGTTGAACTCTGACATGTATTGAACCAGGGATCTCCTATTTTTGTAGCACACACTCTGACCTCAAGACCAAGGCAACCAATAGACAGATAAGAACTTCTTGGCCAGTGTATTGATGTTTTTACTACAAACTTTTGCTGGATATGAGAAATTTAAGTTTCATTTCAGATACTACAAAAACTCAAATAGGCCTACATAGAAAATCTCATTTTTTTTCTAATCTAAATAAAATATCTATCATAAGTTATGATATTGAAATATTTTTGACAAGTATTTTCAACTGAATTTATTGTGAAAAAATCACAGCATATGACAAGATGTTAGTAATGAGTACATGTTGATATTCATACCTGCATTTGCCATCAAGGAAGGTAACTGGGCAGTATCCCTTCAACTCAATCTCCTGTGATGCTTTGACGTCAGCCGGAGTATATCTCTGTGGGAGCAGTTCTGGATTTGGTAGTTTGCGTGGAGCAAGCGGTGGAACATATTTCTCAGGTTCTGCTAGGAACATCTGCAGCTCTTCTGGACCAGCCATTTTATAGTAATGACCTGTTTGATTTGAAAAAGATGTGATACACACTATTAGAATTATACATATTATTGGTGTCTCTAAGCACTGGTGTCTCTAATCAGTGTTTCTGGTCAGTAAGACACTAAGACAAATACCTAGCACGGTAAGACATTAAAAGTCATGAATGTTATCAATTTCACTGACTCAGAAAATCATAAATGACTATAAGTGGATATTGAGAGCATTCCCATTTAATTCATAATTTTATTGCATTGAGTCCAGAGGTATTTGCACAAAAGATTTGTAAGATATTTCAGTAGAAATTATGAATTGATTTCAAGGTACATTCATGAAATTAAAAATCTAATTGAATAACTTCTGAAATTGTAGTGTTATTTTATCAGACATTTGAAATAAATGACTTACTCAAATTAACATCTACAACAACTGTAAATGTCAACCCACATGATTACTCTTTGCTAATTAACTGTGTCTTCTATACTTTGTATATGAAATCAAAAACGAAAACATTTAAGAATTTCAATAATTTTACCTCTGAATTCTGCTGCAAATTCAAGTGTGTTGTTTGTAGAGCAGTCCACCAATTCTCCCTTAGTAGCCAAACTGACTGGACAATACTGACCAAAGTCTCCAACCCGCTGTAAGAACTCTGATGGTGTGATACACATGTTGGCCACAGATGCTGCTTGACCTAGAGAATAAAAACGTTGATATGGTTGTATTGTTTTATTATTTGGTTGGTGTTTTATATCACATTAAATGACTTATCAGTTACATAATGGTGGAAGTAAATGCCTGATGTACCCAGGAAAATAAAACGGTACTCTGGGAGTCCAGGTGTACAGTTCCTCACATATCAGTTTAGAATCCTGGAGGACTAGAACCCACACTGACTAAAGGTGACAGATATAATTATTGATTTAAAACATGATTCTGTAACCACTCAACCAAGGAGGCACCATACATGGAAGTTAAAGTATATGCAAATGAAATATAATAATGGCAATCAATAGGCCTAAATAATGTGTCATAACTATTAAGTGAATACAATATTTTGGATAAAATTGTGAAAATGTATAAGAAAGTTAACTTCATCTACATTGTATTTTGCTAATTAAACAGCATTTAATCCAAAACTAACACTACTGGTCCTGTAACAGTTCCTGGACTAACAAAATTTTCCAAGATATTTTCCTACATGTTGTTTGCTTATGCATTTTGAAGAGATGTACTGCAGCCAAAAATTCCCAACCAAGTATTTGAAATAGATTGTTATATCAATTTATATGTATTTCTCCCAACTTTCATTTTCACACCCTGGGGGAAGTAATGTCATGATGACATGAAAAAAAAAGAAATTATTTACCTTTTAAATCAAACAAAGCATATAGATATAATCAAATTTACATAAAATTGCTCACTCCCAATAATTAATTCATAAATTTTGTCCAATTCACTCTTTATAGAGCCTTAAAAAAAATCATTAAATGTAACCATCTGGAATCTGTTACAGTAAAGGTTAGGGAAATGGTGCTGCACTTCATTGTGGAAACTCTAAAACAAGGTCTTTTTAAATATTTCCCAATTGTTTCTTTGCATATCTTAACGGATGTTGTGGTAACCTTTTACTTTACAGAATTTCATAACTGTGTGCTGCAAAATATGGGAGATTTTATGAGAAATCATAAAAAAATTGTCCAGGAACTGTGACAGTACCAGTACACTTCTATAATCAAGTGTAAAATTGGAGAAAAACTGTCCGTCAATTTCAGAATACTCAATAAAACTCAAAAATGTAATTGAAGTTTTCCTCCCACACTTATTTCAAATTGAAAAAAGTAATCAATCAGACCTTCTTAACTCATCAACCCCTTGAAAAACAATGAACTTTTCTGTAAATCAATGTCTAAAAAGTTAGAACAGTCAAAATGTGTCTTTAGGGGTGAATGGGCTAATAAAGTATTTGTATGTAGTATTTACCATTTCCAACTCTCTGTAAATAGTTCTGTATCTGTTGTACCGATGATCGAGCCACATCCATGGCAGTGTTCCACACCCACCACTTGGACTGTTCACCACATATACCTACGTGGTTCATATGTTCTTTCTGATACCATTCTCGGACACCAGAAACCTCCTTATTATATGCAGCGAGCTTCACGGCCAGGATTTGGGAGCTGTCGTGCAGCGGCAATGTTCTACAATAGTTTATTTTTTGTTGTAAAATATGATATAGTCAAACTTGACTTAAAACAAAGAAAATTAAAATAACAAAGGCACATATTAATAAATAAATCAGTACAGATTTTTCATACCAGGCTTTACAAAAAGTAAGCAAAAATTTATTGGAATATACAAACAATAAACAAGTTTTACATAACTTTTCCGCCCTTTCTCTTCTCTTTTTACATACTATATTTATAACAGTCATAAGACTGAACATGGCCAAAATGAATCAGAAACATTTAATTTAACAAACAGAGAAAAAAATTACACTCTCTTAAGCTCAAACCAAAGAAGAAAGCAATGTCAAAAAAAGCAATGGAGAAAACTTGCTATAGCTTTTAGATGCATTTGTTTATGAAACACACTACCCCATATGACAATAATAACATCTAGTATGTCGTCAAGGTAACAGTAATTAACCACCAAGTTTTACTGATGTCACAGAGTATGTATAATTATCAATCACATGAAATTTTTCAATTTTAAAATATTACGAATGTTTGTAAATTCTAAGTTTTTGAAAGACAGACCGACGAACGGGTAGACACCAACATACAAATATAATATGCTACAATCACAGAAGAGCAATAATATTAAAACATGATACATCGCTACAAAAACGATGTGAAGGAGTAAAACAATGAGTTAACATGTCTGATAAAAAAGTTCATAAGTGAGTTCAAATTGATGATAACTACTAATGCTAGAATTAAGGCACATGCAACATGCAAAAGTTGTTATTAGCTAAAGCAACAAATTCTGTAAAATCAGTAAGTTCCATGATATGGATATCTAACACATTTCATCATTGAAATATTGATGTAAGAAATATTGATAACAAATGTGAACAAAAGTTTAATAAACATTCCCCAGCCCCATCCCAATAAGAAATATGATTATGATTTTTTCCTATTAAAACAGAAATATTGCTGGCAAGTTCTTAAAATCTGACCTAACATTGTAAGTCAAAGTTAGCAAAACATAAAAACTTCAACATGTTACATAAAAAAAAAAAAAAAAAAGAAAAGAAAAAAAATCAGGTAAAACATGGCAGGATAGGTGACTTACAGGTTTGGAAACATAGGTGTGGTAGATTCCTTGAAGATGATGCGGTTTTCAAAAGGTAGACTAAGTGTGAGGAAAATCGGTTGAAGAAGAAAAGTGTGATGAATGATAAAAAAGATGAAATGATACATTAAATAAAAAATAATTTGAAATGACAATGAAATCAAGTGTGCCGTGCAGCCCTCCACCTTAAAGATAAGCTTATATGCTGCAATTCATCACTGCAAATATGTATATATTATCTTATATATGCAAAAGTCTCTCCAATATTTTCATATCAAATTTGAAAAACATCAATTCTGTGCTGTCATTAATGCTTATGTATAACAGTACAAAAAATGGAGATTTGGAATAAGCATATCTTGTGAAATCTTGTGGACAATTGTGATAGGCTGAAAATGAGGCTGTCTATGGGTACTAAAAGGCATGATTTTTCCTTTATCAGAAGTGCCGAGCACAGGTACATTTATATAAAATTTTCATGGCTATATCAAAATTCTAGCTAATATAATTCTTACGGCCATAATGATATTCATGTAGGTTAAAGTGTTTCAACATACATTATGAAATTATATGTAGTCCTATTCACATAACTTAGCAGGGTGGTGCAACCTTTTGATTATCATATGGATGATTCAGCTCTTTTAAGTTTTCAGTTATACTACAATACTCACTGTATGGTGACAAGAAAGAATGATAAAGCTTCCCAATGTAATTTTAATGTCGCTATGCTTTAGTATCTAAAATTTAAACTTGTCCAAGTCAAGAAAGGGTTCACCAGACTCCACCCCACAAGGATGAATGGATTTTACTATATATATATATATATATATATGCTAATGCTTACATTGGCTTAGTCTGATATTAATCAAAATATAACTCTAACACTACCATTGTGGTACTGATGTTGTACTCCCACATAGATAGCCTCATACTGAAGATAAACTAATTGGCCTGTAGTAAATTGTCATTAAACATGCATAATATAGTATGATGAACGTGTGTTTGTTACTTGTAGGTTCATTGCTTCTACTGGCTTATCTTTCATTTTCTCTCACAATTTAAGCATTTATCAATATTTCAATAAAGTGAACACAAAATCTGTTATAAAGTAAAATTCTGCTTCTACTTTCTTTATTCCTTTTTCTATTTATGTTTTGGATCAAAGATCTTGTTCTGTTTTAAAGAATCTAGACCACAATTTTATTTCATTTTCATTGCAATTTGTCAATCCACTGAATATGATGAAGATAAATATTCTAAATCAGTAAAAAACAATGAGCCTGCAAATCTCCACCACTTTCCTATACCTCAATACCAGTACATACACACTGTAAAATGAAACCGTCACTTTCATGCAATCACATGCAGACTTGACTACATTTTAGATCTACTCTGTACACCATGCAAACAATATATAAAGATACAGGGTGAAACAAAAATTGATGAAAATAAGTCATGATCTTTTGTGCTATATGATGAGGTTATTAATGTTTATGCAAATGAAGAATACTTACCGTGTTGGTGCTAATCTATCTTTCATACCGCGGACCATCACTTCCTTACTGTCGACTTCCAGCTCCAGAATGCGGACTGGTATAATACTTCTCTCTGTCATCAAATCAACCTGCTTCTTTGTCATAGGGTAGCCATCTAATATGTACCTAGATAAATAAATAGATGAATAAGTAATCAAACAAATAGATAATGATACGATGAGAATATATAAATTTCTAATACTATATACCCAGATATTTTCACCCCTTGTTATTTTGGCCCTTTTACAACAGAAGAATATTCATCCTGTTTTGAATTTACCCTTAAGCACCCTAATATCATTGATGGCATTTATGTAAGTGGTTCAGTTAATTACCTTGAAATTTTTACTTTGATTTTAAATATTGCCCTATTATCCAAGGACTAAAATGGCGAAAATTAAATGGGAGTGAACATTTCCAGGTTTACAGAATTCATAATTTTTTTATTTCAATGCCTACAATTTCCAACTGAATTTTAGTCTATACTTCTTGGTTGGGTGTTGTTTACCGTCTCTATGATACACTAGCTGATAAAAATCAACCTACCCTCTGGTTTGACATCTCATGTCCATCAGGCAGACATCCAGTGACTGAACAGCCAACTCGTCAGGGACAGTTAGACCCTTGATCAGGTATTTTGTCATCTGTTTGGCTAAATCTGAACGTGGTTGTTCAGCTAAAACTTTTCTCATGGCTTCACCAATAGATAACCTGATCAATCCATATTCCTCTGCATATCTGTTGGCCACTGTAAATAGATTTAAAATATATGTAAATTTACAAAATACAGTCAAAAGCTGATTATCCAGATGCTGACCTAACTGACCCTTTACATTGTGCTGACTCATGCTAGGTCCACCATTTTTGTTTGTGATTTTTATATAAAAAATTGACCATTTCGTTGCAAGTCATTAAAAAGTCCAAATTATTAGACTTCCTAAGTATCTTCATCCAGGTCATACAATAAACAGTTTATCTGACACTAAATTGATATGGAAAATGCTATCTATACAGCCTTAAGTCTGTAGATAAATCATTTTACTCATCTTTAGTTCCCACACTATTTACTACCCAATGCTAAATCATCTTAATCATCATTAGTTCCCACAATACAATGTGTCTACCCCCCAATGCTAACTATCAAATTTGGAAAGAAATGAATGCAATTTTCCATTTAATGAAAGTCCCAACATGGCACCTTTTGGTATACTTTTTCATTATGACATCACAATTAGAATCCTGTCAAACATGTAGGTGATTATGATGTCCCAATCAAATGACATATAAAATGCACACCAAGAGCCATAGTTATGTCAGACATTTGGCGATAGGTTATTTAGGTGACTCTGAAATCAATGTTGTTTTGTCGGAGAACTAGATACAGTTTTAGATTAAAAAAATTGCTACTATAGGCTGAATATGTTAACTGAAAATTCAATTTAAAGTCAGAGAAACCAAATAATTACTTACATGTAGTTTTTCCTGATTTCGGAGGTCCAACAACAGCCATCCTGATGGGAACAACAGGTCTTGGCATTGGTTGTGTAAGATATAACATTGGATTCTGGGAGAATTCCTCTCGTGCTTGTGTTGAGGACAGAAAGTAGACATGTTGGCGATATATACAAGGATATGTCTGAAATCCTGGTCCACTCATTGGCTGAATAACATCACCTTCATAAAGCTATTAATGAAATTTATAAATTGATCAATCTTTTGAAATTTCTTAGTTTTTCAGATTTGATTAGAATTTTTGGGAGTAAAATAAAATACAAATAATCAGAGTATAATCTGTGTACAAAAGACTGCAATATGCAGTTGGTTACCATTTATTGGTTGAAGAAGAATGAATCAGAGTGCTCCTATTGGTCAAAACAATATTATGATACAATGTAAATCGAATAGAAAAAAAAAAGACTTCCAACTTAATGACGCTTGATCCTAAAGTTTCATAAGATATGACTTATTGCTGTTTTGATACAATATTTGTTATTACTGAAAAAAGTTTCAACTAATGGATAGTTTAAAGGGTTACAGTATCTTAAACATACTGAATTCTCTAAAGAAATCTGTGTAAAAATGTCATATTATAGGCTTAATCATTTTCTATAATGTTTAAAGTTGATGTAAATAGTTCAACTCATCAAGTAATAAACATACAATCATAGTTTTATGGTCTTACTACCAAACAATCGGTGAGCAAGCACCATGAACTGAGACTAGTACAATCTTACACCACTTTTAGGGGGGGGTGGTAAAATCTCAATCTGAATTTTATTTGTCCATGATGAGGCTTGCAAAGTTATGGATGAACAAAATTTGGTGTTCAAGGATTGAAATTTCCCCATACCTCCCTTAAAGTGCCATTTAACTGTTTCTCTCTCATGCTGAAACAGTATAAAAGGGCAACTGCATCAAATTTTGTTTACAGGCAACAAAAATATGTTTAAAAAAAAGAAGTTCCAGCAATTCCAGAAATTCTTTGACATCTAAATTTGTAGACAAATCTGTCACATTAAATGAGAGAAAGAAATCAGTCTTTACCTTGACAGGGCACCATCTGCCAAACTTGCTCGGCTGCTTGTAACCTGTCTGTAACATCCTCTTTGCCAGTTTCTCTTTAACGGGATACACTCGTTCAAACATGCTGTGACGATGCTCTATGTATGGTTTCAAATTTTTGTTCAACGAGTATCTAACAATATGGGGATTTCGTCCACCTTCAACAGTGAGACGTGGAACTGCAATTTCTTCTAATGTTTCCTAATTGAAGAAAATAGTAAATTTAAGTGGCACAGTAAAATACATTAAACTGATTCTTATCACACAGAGTTTGAAAAATTCTGCAGAGTTTGTTATATCATTTGATATAGATTTGTCATAGAATCTGTAAAAATTACCAGAAAACTAAGCAACAGCATGCTTAATCAGCATTAACAATTTAAAAAAAAAAAAAATGAAATGGTCTATAATATTCATCATGTCAAAATGAGGTACAGTCAGTACACTCACACCTCTACAAAATGGATGAAATTACATTTTAGTAAATAAAATATTCTTTATGAAAAGTAGTAAAACTTGCATTTAAGGCCACCTCTGTATAAATGGCACCTGCCTAAAAAGACCATTTAAACATAAAGGGTACCTGCCTATTAAGGCCATTCAAACGTATCCTTTGTTAACTTATTTTTATAATGAATAAACCACTTTATAAAGGCCACCTGTCTATAATGACCATATAAAGGCCACCTGTCTATAATGACCATATAAAGGCCACCTGTCTATAATGACCATATAAAGGCCACCTGTCTATAATGACCATATAAAGGCCACCTGTCTATAATGACCATATAAAGGGCACCTGTCTATAATGACCATATAAAGGCCACCTGTCTATAATGACCATATAAAGGCCACCTGTCTATAATGACCATATAAAGGCCATCTGTCTATAATGACCTTATAAAGGCCACCTGTCTATAATGACCATATAAAGGCCACCTGTCTATAATGACCATATAAAGGGCACCTGTCTATAATGACCATATAAAGGCCACCTGTCTATAATGACCATATAAAGGGCACCTGTCTATAATGACCATATAAAGGGTCTATAATGACCTTATAAAGGCCACCTGTCTATAATGACCATATAAAGGCCACCTGTCTATAATGACCATATAAAGGCCACCTGTCTATAATGACCATATAAAGGCCATCTGTCTATAATGACCTTATAAAAGGCCACCTGTCTATAATGACCATATAAAGGGCACCTGTCTTCTATAATGACCATATAAAGGGCACCTGTCTATAATACCATATAAAGGCCACCTGTCTATAATGACCATGGGCACCTATAATGACCATATAAAGGCCACCTGTCTATATACCTTATAAAGGGCACCTGTATAATGACCATATAAAGGCACCTGTCTATAATGACCATATAAAGGGCACCTGTCTACCTTATAAAGGCCAGTGTCTATAATGACCATATAAGGCCACCTGTCTATAATGACCATATAAAGGCCACCTGTCTATAATGACCTTATATAGGCCACCTGTCTATAATGACCATATAAAGGGCACCTGTCTATAATGACCATATAAAGGGCACCTGTCTATAATGACCATATAAAGGCCACCTGTCTATAATGACCATATAAAGGGCACCTGTCAAATGGCATATAAAGGCACCTGTCTATAATGACCTTATATGTCTATAATGACCATATAAAGGCCACCTGCATAATGACCACCTGTCTATAATGACCATATAAAGGCCACCTGTCTATAATGACCATATAAAGGGCACCTGTCTATAATGACCATATAAAGGCCACCTGTCTATAATGACTACTTTTGAGACTTCCCTTGAGTGGTCTTTATAGACAAGTTTGACTGTATTTCCCCACAACAACAACAAACTAAGCTTAATGACAGTGGATAATTGTTAGAATCATACCTGTACAGCATGTATCCTGTTTGTATCATTATCATAAACTTCATTTAAGTCATTCCTCATTCTATCTGTTGCATCTTCCTCTTGCTCATCTTCTTCTTCCTCCTCCTCCTCTTCTTCCTACATCATCAAATAAGAAGATCACTTGTAAGTAAGACTGCTGTATAATAATACAATTCATCGCGTAAAAATACACACAATCTTCTTTTTAGTATTCAAAGCCACATAATAGCTCTACTAACCTCAAACTCCTCAGCTAACACAGCTTCAATATCAACCTCTTCCTCTTCCTCTGCTTCTTCTTCTTCCTCCTCTTCAGCCTCTGAGTCCTCTCCTTCACGTTCTGCAGCTTTCTGTGCTGCACGCTCCTTCTTTCTCTCTTCCTGTTCTTTCACTAACTCATCTCTTCTCTTTTGAATCAAGGCTTCCTATAAAATGGATAATAAAATTGTTATTTACAACTTTATTTTTTGTAATTTATTACAAGCATACAGTTTTAATACAGAGTTCAATACACCTGTGCAATACACAACACTGTATTGAACTTCAGATGGATACAGAGCTACCCCCACAGCTACTTTTCTTAATTGAATTCCAGTCATCCAAAATATTTGATGACATTGTTAAAGTGGAATGAATTTTAAATTTATGTACACAATTAAATAAATAAGGGGCATGTTATAAATACAAAACCACACAAATGATTCTATCTATATCAACAGACTCAAGCAACATTCTTATTGAATCCTTCTGCTTCAAAGATCTTGTGCAGTCTGCTGATACCAATAGAAACATTTGTGTAGCTTTGTCTATCAATTTACATGGTAACAAGATCAATACATATCATAAATACAAACCACATACTAATTAGCTAAAAAGAAAAATATGACCTGGATATTTGTCCAAATATCAATATACAATCTCTGACAATATGCTTCAATCATTCTATTCATATTTGAAGTGTTTGTTTAATGGAAAAAAACAACAACTAAAAATACGAGTTGTTTTATAACCAGAACTAACCCTCTTTTTCTGTGCCTTTTCCTTCTTCTTCCTTCTTTTCTCCATCCGTCTGTCACGTTTGACTCTCCATTTATCAAGTTTTGGAGGAAGCAGTCTAGCGATGACATCACTATCTTCTACATTAAGTATGATTGCAGCATCAGGGAAAATTCCCATCTCTGCCATATACTTGGCCTCTTCACTTGTGCGTGGAAATCCTTCCAGAATAAACCCTGTTGATCTGAAAAATGAAAATGATACATATCTAACCATTTCCTTAATTACAAACGTGAGGAGAAATACCTATTTTTGAAATTTGTGATATGTATATTTTGTGGACAATGATAATATATTACCTTAATAAATGGAACTTGATTTTAATATTTTGATCCTGTTCAATTCATTGCTGATTTAATTCCTGCCACAGATTTATTATCTATATGGAAACCAACTATAGATAAAGTTGAATCGATGGAGGACTAATAACTTACTTAAATGGTTCTTTATTCCACCAAGATGGCACAATGGTATCCAGTACCTCTGCAGGTAGAGGTTCCTCTGACTCAAGGTTTGCTTTAATTGCTTCCTCTTCCTCTGTGAATTCTACCTCTTCTTCTTCTTTTTCCTGTTTAAGGATACAACATGTAGTTATATGGGATTTACCTCTGTCAATGGCAAATTGTATGTGGGATACCTTATGTATGAGAGCGATCAGGAAATTTAAATACATGTAGTAAAATCTGGTTGCAATTTATTAATATTTTGTCAATTAAAGTTGAGAAAAAAAACAACCTAAAAATAAAAAACTTTCTATAATTTTGTACAGGCCTACCGAAGTAAATTGACACATGTTTACAAACACAATGGGTCTAAATCCAAGCCTGTACAACCTATTTTTGGAAAGTAGACCATATTGTTTTGGTTTCTGACCTAAACTGGATGTGCCACTTTACCTTGGTAGACTTGTAGCTACTCTCTGTAAATCCATTACTATTATGTAGATTCAAAAGTTAAATACTGAAATTCCATTTCCAATTCATTTTCTCTAAGGATCTGAAGGCAAGCTGATGTCCACAGTGCTTACTTATTTTGTGAGAGCTACTTTTCATTTCCAAGTAAATATGAACTACATTTAGGATCATAACAACTGGTAATAAGTTTTGAATGAATGAAACTAAAATCCCAAGACCTAAGCCATTCAGCAACATTTTAAGTCCCATAACTCTGTAAAATACTGCTGACTGTGTCCAAATAAACACACTTATTTATAAAGCAACATACCAAATTTAGCTAAAATTTAATGAAAGAAACTCAAGTTATTTGTCCAAATGTCGCATATGGACAAATGTAACAAGAAACCGTTAAAGGCGGTATGGTCGGATTGTGGGGCCTTGACAGAAATTGAAAACAAATATGAAGTTTGTACATCCTTCCATTGTCAAGAATTTACTTCAACCTGAAACTTTAACCAAAATGTTGATCCCCACCCTTATTACCACTCTTTTGATCCACCACCAAAATTCAAATCCATATAATTCAACTGCACATGTCACAGGTAACCTACTGGCCAGGTATGAAATCTGTATCTCTATTCATTGCTGAGAATTTGCTCTAACAAAAACTCTAACCAAAATGTTGATCCCCACCCTGTTACTACTTTGATCCACCCCAAAATGAAAAACCAAATAATACAATTGCACTTTTGCAATATCAAAAATTCCCCATAGGTTCCGATAGAACATATCTACCATCCAAATTCAAAAACAAAGGTTTTGATGGATAGTTCTCATCAAGGTCTATCTACCTCGAGATTTATAACATCTTATTTTTTAGCCTCTAAAACCCTCCATGAACATGACACTTTCAAAATCCTTTACTGCCATTTTAATTAATTATATGTCCCCTATCAGAGAAATAATAAAAGAAATAGTTAGTCATAATGGTTCCGTGAAAGTTTATGAAAAATTGGGACAAGTTGAAGGTGTCTGAGGATGAGTGGTTTTCAGGGCAGTGAAAGCTTTCTTATAGTCTAATATAATCACCATATGCGATTTTAAAATTTATTACCTCTTATTATTTCAGAGATATTGCTAAAATTGAAGTAAACAAATTTGATATATTACCTCCTCTTTACTCTCTGCAGTACTAGGTTTCTCTGGTTCAGGTTTCTCTACTGGTTTACCATCTGGTCCTGTAATACCGGCTTCCTCTTCATCTTCCCTATTTAATCAACAACAATGAAATCAATTAGTTCTAGTAAGCTCAAAAAAATGGTAAAAAACAACCTTTTAATTTTATAAGTACAATTTATCAGAAATAATTTACTTTAAATATTTATGCACAAAAAGAAAATTAATCATAAGAATTTGTCTACAGCTAAATTGAAGTAACAGAAATATAATATAAAAATGTATTGGTATGTGAAATGGAATTGATAGAGAGAGCATGAGAGCATGAGAGCAAGAGAGCGAGAGACAGAGAGAGATAGACAAAGAGAGAGAAGGTGAGTGACAGTGAGAAAGAGATAGATAGTTATTGTCATTCTGACAAAGCATATTACAGTTATTACGTCTTCAATACTTACTGGGGCCTCTGTGGCTGAGTGGTTAGAGCATTGCACCTTGAACCATGAAGTCTTTCATTTCTGGTCCGTGCAGGCTAGAGCCATGCTGGAACCTAGGCTGATTTTTGTGTGAAAGTTAGTTGGTTTACATGGGGAAGGCCAGTGATCTCTTCCTGGGTACATATGTACATTGTAATCAGGTTCTCTCCTCCTCCATTAAACACTGGCCAACACCATATAATTAAAAAATTGTTGAGTGTGGCATTAAACATTATTAAAAATTCAATACTTACTCTTCCTCTTCCTCCTCTGGCTCCACCTGGTTATCTTCCTCATACTCAGGACCTATCCTCTTCCTTGTTTTATGTATGATGAGTTCCTGAAGTCGATCTTTGAAGGAGATATGGAACAGACCCATCTTTTTGGCCAGCATACGACCATGTAATGACTTTCCAGCTCCTCTAGCTCCCAAAATTAAAAGTCTGAGAGGTGGTGGCTGCAAATACAATACATACAGTTAATCATACACATACATGTATGAGATGGTGTGTGGGTGAACAAACATAAAACAAATATACCTGGAATCCTGGGTACCTGTGCTGCATTTCATCAAAGCTTGTTAATTAGAAAATTTTCCATACAAAAAAAAAAAAAAAAAAAAAAAAAAGAAAAAAATTCCGATTACTGATTTAGGGCCCTTTATGAAATGCAGCCCAGGTTAGTTTTGCTTTTTGTCAATATCAAAGATATTCTGTTTTAATTTTGACCTGACTTCATTTCAAAAAGTATTTAACATACTTCAAAATGTTTGCTTTCGTTACAAAGTTTCTCTCACAATCAAATGACAAAAAAAAGACAAAATCAAAATGGGGGCAAACTTTTCCAGATATATATATAGTAGCTGAGTGTTAAATATTCTCAAAATTTTGTATGGGCAGCTATTTGTATTTGTAATTCTTATACAAATCCTTTGTTCTAAATTTCTTCTAAAAAATGAAAATACTATAAATTTGCATAAATTTAAACAATTTTATAAGATTTTTTTCACTGCCGCTATTCCACCAGACAAAACGAGTAAAATATTTTCTATATACATCAACATTTCTTCCCCACAAATGATAATGACTTACTTTTAAAGGTGTGTATGTAGGCAGGAAGTCTAGTGGACCAGCAAGGAACTTGTCCCTGGCTTCATTATTTGAGAAATAATAAACTTTCTCCCTATACTTGGCAGAAACTTCTGGATTTCCTGGATGGAGGACAAAATTATCTTTCAGAGCAACTGGGCAGAAATGATTGGTATCACCCAATGGCTTCTTCTTGCTTCGATTTGGATCCTCCTCCTAAAATACAAAATTTTATTTATGTATTTATTCATTTTAAACCTTTTATCATTTACTGGATAAATTATGACAATTTAAAACTTGTTTTATATACTTTTGTATCTCGGGATAAGGCCATCGCAGGTTATCTTTTGAGCAATGATCGCTCTACTACTAATATTTTATGTTTTGCTGTCAATTCAAAAACACATTGTTAACAGAAACTTCTTATTTAAAATAATGATATGTTAATATCCTTTAAACAGGTATGATATCAATATGAACACAGTGCTCCTTGAAGGATACCCTTGCCGACATCCTCCTCTTCAAAAACAAAATAAAACCAAACCATTCAAAAATACATATTAAAAATCAATGAATAAATAATTAGATAGAAAATAATTTAATAAATATTTTGATAAATAGATAAAATGCTTTACATGAAAACTGTTCAAACAAACTTACAATGCTATCATTTCTGAACATAAAGAATGCAAACAAAACACATCAGATTACTATAAACAAAATATGCAAACACAGTGAATTCTCTTTATAATGCCACCCATTTCATTTGCCACCTCACTTTACACCATAACTTTTCCCTCAACTTATCTCCAAACCCTTTTATAATGCAAATGTTTGCCTGAACAAATAGTGGCAGTATAATGAGGTTTCAGTTTACATATATGAAATGTAACAACAAACAATAATATCAATATGTCAGACAAAAGATTTTAAAAAAAATTGAACCAGTAACAATCACCTCTTCTTGCATCATTTTCAAGTATTTTTTCACTTGCATCTGTATTGCAATTCAAAATAATGATATTTTGTGAAAATTTTAAGTTTGAAAAACAATATGCTCCTGTGAATTAAGTCATTCATGAAAAACTTGAAGTCCAATATTAGGACATCCTATATCTTATAGATGAAAAGCGATCTATTAAATTTGGCTTAAAATTTAGGAAAGCAACTCAAAGAGACAAAAAAGACAACCAAACAGGCCGAAAGTAATATGCCCTCTGGTACTGAGGGGATTAAATATAAAGGTTCTGGTTGATTTATATGTGATGCTATTTCATATGTCTCTCTCTGGTTTTATGTTATGTATAAATGTTATAGCATTTACAGTCAAACTCAGACATACTGAACTCAAAGGGGAATGGATTTTTCTTTCAAATAAACAGGGTTTTCAAAATGACTGGATTATAGTGGCAATAAAGATATTTGGTGGTGAAATCAAAATCATACCATATAAATAGAATTTCATTGTAACAGAGTTAAATATAAGTGGGTTCAACTATATATGTATGAGACAGGACAGATTTGACTGTTGAATGAGACAGTCCCACCTAAACATGTTGAACAGAAATCTGTAAATTGTATCTTATTTCATTTGTATTTCAATATAAATTCTTTTTACAAATGTGCAGAACATACCGGTCTCATCCATGGGTTTACTAGGATCTCTGAGAACATTTTGTCCATGTATTGAGATCTGAGCTTGGCCATGGCAAATGGATACTTAGGTGAAAAGATTCTATCAAAGTCACATACTACTGAAAACCTGCAAATTTTCACTCATTTTTTGAAAATTTTCGTCATTTTCACTTATACATGAGAGGGCAAATTTAAAATGACAGTGAAATTTAAAAGCTAAATAATTGAAGCACGGACATGCATGCCATCAACGAGACTACGATGATTTAGGGTGAAGTTAAGACTGGGTGAATATGTTTCCCGTCCTAAAAGGACAAAAATAACCATGTGCGAAAATTTCCAGTTTTTAAGTAGATGTACTACATCAGATTACATTTGAATATTTATAGTAAAACAATCAATTAACATACCTCTTCTCCACCTTCCTCTTCCTCCTCCTCTGCATTTGCAACATCTGCCTCTGCATCTTCCTCTTCCTCATCAACATCAGCACCAGTGAACTCCCAGCCATTGTACAAAAATTGCTCTGTAATAAATCAGTAAATGATATTTCTCTTATAAATAACTGACAGCTTACTCCAAATTCCCAGCCATTGTAAGAATAGTACCCTGTAATACAACAGCAAATGATATTTCTCTTAAAAATAATTGACAACTTATTCCTAATGCCTTAGAAACTGTTAAGATTACATTGAACCAAAAACCATGTCATAAACACAGAACATGTCACTAAGAACTAAAACCAATGAGTACAACTAAAATAAGAAGCAAAATGTGTCTGAGCGGCCACTTGCATTCCCACTTAATCTAAAATAAAAAATATACACTGACCTAGAGGTGGTGAGAAAGTTTTGTTACTTCTATGCTTGAAATGCTACAAACCAAATTAGAAGGGAATTGACCCCTGATGATTTAGAAGAAGATAAAAATATATTTGCATATGTTATAACAACAAACAGAAAGGGATTGTAATAAGTTACATAGATAACTTGGATGTCCTAAAAAGATATGGAAAATGCAGATGTTTAATTTATTTAATTTCATTAATCAAATTTTGTTGAGTTGGTGCCTGTATGACACTAATATATGGCAAAGCAGACAAGAAATACCGACATAAACCGTAAACATATCAACACAATACTTACTCTCAATACTGTTAGATGTTTCTTTCAATACATCCTCAATTTTCTTTTCTTCTATTTCTATGACAACAGGTTCAAGACTGCTTCCACCTGAAATTGTTGCCAAGACATTCTGGAAATCTCTGTCAAACTCTTTCCTTGCTTCTTTAATTTCTATTATTTCTGGACCTTCCGGTATTTTCTGTTGATACAAATAAAGAAAATTTTAACAGGAAAATGTTGAAGGCTACAGGACAGTTCATATATACAAACTGATTAATAATTCAAATACACAGATAGCTCACAAAAGTTTACAATTATGTATAGATACAAGGTTCTATAACAATTGTCAGGATTCATTCATCATAAATAATATAAAACAAAGTTTACTAGTGACAGAGTTATTTCCCTTTCCATGTATGCATTTTAACTCAATCACCCCTAAAGACACATTTGGACTGGTTTAAGTCGTTGATTTATAGAAGAGTCAATTTTTTCAGGGGTTAATGAGTTAAATTTCTTGTATAAATTTGATATAGATCAAGATTCTTTACAGTATCCCGACCCCCCATTTATCATGAAAGGTCTTTTTGGCTATGTCTAGCTTTAAAGGAAATAAGGAAATACATAAATAAGGAAATTCCTGTGGTAAGTAAAACTTACATCATCAACCTCTTGTATAGTGACCTCCGATTTGGATGCATCTATTGAGTCCTCTGTTTCAGAAGACTTCGCTATTTCTGTTTCTGATTTGATTTCTTCTTCCTCATCTACACAAGGAAAAATTAAGTGTTATGTGAGAGATAAAAGACATAAAGCATTAATAGTAAAACATAAATGAAGTACATGCAAGGAAGATTTCTGGACCTAAATTATGGAAAAGCACTGCTTTGTTGAATTTGGCTGTATAATGTTTTAAAAAATAAGTTGTTTCACAAAACTTATTATTTCATGACTACTTTAATTTCTAGAGATAAAACATGATAATTTATTAGCTGTCTTTCTTTCCTCTTTACATTGATTGATTATTGTAAGCCATCAAACTGAATTTGTTGTGGATTTGCCACTAGATGTCATTTGAAAACTGTTTCCTGCTTCGTCTTGAAAATAGTAAGCACATGTGCTAAGTGAAAATATACACATGTATCTAAATATGACAATATATGCAATTGGTTACAAAACTGAAAATGAAATTATATATATATATATTTTAAGTAAAATGATAATATATATTTTTAGTAAAATGATAATATATATTTTAGGTAAAATGATCAAAATATATATTAAAACATATGATTGGTGATAAAAGCAATAAAAAGCAGTGGTACCTAGGGAACAAAAAGTTTCTTATCTATTTACAGCTGTCAGTATTATACAATGTTCAACATTATCCACAGTAGTTAACTTTAGGGAGTTGGAACTTTTCTCTAAAAGGTCTCATTATTTCTTAATACTTTCAGGAGTCCAGTAAAAGAGAGCTCTGATATCAAACTGGTGGAGGGTATATAATCTAATATTATGATGGTGGAGAGTATATAATCTAATATTATGATGTATTAGGATGTTGGAGGGTATAAAATCTATTATTATGATGTTGGAGGATATATAATCTAATACTATGATATTGGAGGGTACATAATCTAATATGATGTTGGATGGTATATGATCTAATATTATGATGTTGGAGGGTATATAATCTAATATGATGGTGAAGGGTATATACCGGTAATCTCATATCATACTGGTGAAGGTCAATAATTTGAAATAATGATGGAAAGTGTATGACCTGATACAATTTTGACTTAACACACTATTTAAACTTTTAAACACGTCCAAACATAAATTTTAAATTCAAAGGTCAAAGGTCACTGAACTTGGAAATTTCTTTTTAAATTAAACTGATGTAACTATTACTTACAACTTAAGATGTAAATTGAAGTTAACCAAACAATGCAAAAACAAAACAAAGAAATATAATCGACAACAACCCAAAACACGGTATAAGTTAAACTTGGTATGTTATGTACAAAGAAAGTTATGTGTATCATGACAATACATGAATGGCAACCTTAAGTTTACAACGATATAGATGAAGCGAAGATACATAAAATGGATGTATCAATGAACAGATGTGGTGACAAATATAGGGTAAATGGTATTTTGTCTTTATTTTCACAATTTATGAGCTTATGCTACAGAAAATGCCCCAAAACCAAGCTGTATGATGATGTAAATGAAAATGAGATACTGCAATGTACATACATGGAAAGTGAGCGGCTGAAGATCTTGTGCTAATATGTGCAAACTAAATTAGAATAATTTTTACATGTTTGAAATAACTTAATAGTTGCACCTTTTCATGAAAAAAACCCAAACCTTTTCATAAAAAATGATGTAAGCGATATGTGTTTTTGTCAGTATTCTGTGTGCTTGTCTAGCAAAGAAAGTACAATGTATAAAGAAATCCAAGATAGATGAAGCGTGATAACATACGCATGAAAAAAGAACGGTAATGAAAAAGTCAAAAAGGTAACAGAAAACAAACCTGATGAAGTTATCGGTGATCTGGGCTCTACAGAAAAAGTAGCAAGTACAAAAAATGAAGCTTAAGATAATTACTTGGGGGCAGTAAAAAAAATAAACCATCAAATAAAAAATTCATTTGTTATGCCATTTTACCATAACAAAATTGTCCTTATAATTAGCATTAATATATTTTGAATTTCTATATAAATGATAAAGGAATGATGATAATAAAAACATTACACCAAAGGAAATATGAATTATTATAAATAAAGTGTCATTTTAGGAATCTAGCATGTCATATATCTACTTGGCGACTTATCATAAATTACACATTATTCTATATCTGAAGCATGATATGATGATATAAGCACAATACACAGGCACCGAAAATAACAAGTGACACACATCTGTATGTGACAGAGTTGTCTACCTTTTAGAGTTTCCTGGTCATTAGTTTCTTCATATATAAACGAGGTGACTTATCATAAATTACACATTTTTCCATATATGAAGCATGATCTGACAATACAAGCACAACACACGGGTACCAAAAATAACAAGTGCCACACATCTTGATGTGATTTGACGGAGTTGTCTACCTTTAGGAGTATCCTGTTCATCAGCTTCTTCCTTTTCAGTTTCCTCTGTTGCAGGTTCTGTTTCCTGCGTTTCAGCAGGTTCGTCTTGTGCCACAGTGTTCTCACCTTCAAATGTGAACAACATGCATGTGTGTGTGAACAAGCAACTAGTGCAAAACAAAAGCTCAAAACACAAAATGTAGTTGTTGACAAAAAACCATCATGCATACAATGTACAACACCAAACATGTGATGTCATGGTCAGAAGTTGATAAATCCAATCCAATAACCGATCCAAAGTGGTTAAAATTAACCTTGTATTTGATATCTAGTTTTTGTCAGGAATCAAGGATACGATATAATATTGGTCTGAATAACTGCCCATTGGTCGGCAAGCTTCCATTGAATATATCTACGATGTTAATAAGCTCACTACCCCGAGAAATGATGAAATCTATCCATTTAAAATCAATACTGTAGGCTGGTCAAAATATGTCTAGGGGTTAACGTTTCTTACAATTAGCAGAATATGCAGTTGTCTATAATGCATGATACAGAAATGATTTCAATTATTTTTATCTTCAAGATTTCAATCTTATTTTGCCAATTTCATGAATAACGGAATGTTCAAATTAAAATATAATCCAATCATATGACATGCCATTCATTTTGTGCAGTGCAGTGTAACTATCACCGATTTTACCACTATTGATAAATATACCAGTCACAACACCAATGCTACAATAACAACACAAAATAATACAACATTACCTTGTGTATCACCATCAACATCCCCTTCTTCTTCACCCTCTTCCTCTCCTCCTTCCTCCAACTTTCTCAGTCTTTCCTCTTCCGCGGCTTTTTTGGCTGCTTCTTCTGCAGCACGACGTTCCTCCTCTTCTTTCCTCCTGAATTTTAATTATTTTACATAATGTTTTTTTTTCTGTAAATTCTTTTTAGCTATAAAATAAATTTTGTCTACAGTACTATAGTATCTGAATACTTAATGTTTTTCTCTTTGGAGCTCCATTTTCATTCCTTTTATTAGGATTTTGAAATATACAAATATTTAAACAATTCTCAACAATATCAATATGGAATTAATTTTTATTGTTCATGAATAATGCTGTTATTTAATGCATTATTTCATGCAAAAAATAATTTCCAGATGTTAATAAACAGGAACAAATTTTACCCCATAAAAAACCCTTAAGACCCCCCCACCCCATACGGAAATTTTACAAAATTTTGAGCAAATATTTACAATGATAACATAAGGTAAAGTTACTCATCAATCTTTGATCAACTTGTTCCACTGGAAAACTGATCCAGAATCCTCAGAACATTTCCTTCTAAAATTTAACATTTCAAAAATGTTTAACTGTTTATGTAGATGTTCTAACCTCCTTTCTTCCTCTGCCGCTCTCTTCTTTCTTGTTTCTTCATCTTTCCTCTCTTTTATCTTTCTATCAATTTCTTCTTTGTTCAACTTGTAGTGACGTTTGAGTAGAAAATCACTGTTTTCTTTGTCTTGTAGAATGATGATGTCATCTGGAAGGACATTCTTCTCGATACACATTGTCCACTGATCTCGAGTTCGTGGAAAGTTGTCCAGGATCCAGCTGCCATGTCTACAATGTAATAGGAACAAACTAATTATTGCAACAAATTGATATTGCATTAAGTACCAAACTATTGGAATAAATCTTACCACCACATTGAGAGATGGCTATATATTTTATGTTTTACTTATCACATATTTCATACATTAGAAAATCATTGTAAACAAAGTATTCTATACAAATATAACTACAATCTAAATCTCACATATGCTCATGCACATTTCCATTACACAATTTTGAAGCTGCTTGCAATATTGTCAAAAAGTAAATCATTTGCCAATAAATTAGAAGTTATGGAGTTCAAATCCAGTCATATATATTAATATTGTCATCTCAATATTTGTAACTAATCTAAAAGGTATCTATCAACAACTTTATGTAAAAAAGTCAAAACAAAACAGCATATTGACTATTCCTATCTTTACTATACATCATACATACATGGCTCCATTTGGATTATTTTCTCTTAATTCTTTCTCTGCATCTCTGATGGCAGTTTCAAGAATTTCAATGTAGGCCTCTGGTGGTAGTGTGATGTTGTGCTTTTCAGCTTCCTTCAGACCTGCTTCAACCATTGTTATAACTTCTGGATGATTTTCATCTACCTCAGGTGCCGCTGGTGGAGGAGGCGGCATTTCAGGAAGAGTTGTGTCTGCTGATTGTTCTGTTTCAGATTTGGTCTGTTCGGCTGACTGCTGATCTCCCTCTGCAGGAGCCTCAGTTGCAGGGGCCTCAGTTGCCTTTTCCTCAGTTTCCTCTTCTGCAGATGAAGTAGGTATTATGTTATATTGAGAAGAAAATTACAGCATGAAAAATAATCATAGGTAATTTATAAATGCATGTATATATTTAACATTTCTTAGAACACTAAGAGGGAAAGATAAACAATTCATGTTCATTAATATGAAGTGTGTTCAGTTTGATAAGATCAAATGGGTACCTGAAAATGAGATAACTATGAAAAAAAAAGTAAAACAAATAAAAAAAATAAAAAAATTGAAAAGAAAATAAGTAAATAAACCAGCAGAAAAGAAGTAACCACAAACCAAAAAAACTTTCATTTTATTGACAAAAATATGTTACCAAATAACCAAGTGTTTGAGTGAACCTTTATCTCATTTTCTGTTGTAAATGATGAACGGAAATTTAATTATGAAAGACTACCTCACAGTGAGTCACTTAGAAATGTGTAGTCCATTCATTATACAGTATACAAATGCACATGATATAGACAAAATAGATCATAAACGGTAAACTTGTAAATTGAGCAAACCTTTCTGCAACGTTAAATACTGTTGTGTGAATGATGACAAAGCTCGCTTATAATTCAAAAAAGAATTATAAGTATTACATCTAATTATACTATGATTTACAAATAAGTGATAATTCAAATCTGAACACAATGTAGGTACCAAGCACATTTTTAAACTGTTATTCAGTACTTATCATTAACAAGCAAATATTCTCTGCAGCTCAAGGTAGCCTGTATTAAAAAGCTCCAATTAATAATAAGCTCAAGTTGATTAGTGCAAAGTCTAAGAATATACTAGATTTTAAGTTGATAGAAACCTTTCCTTCTGCAATTCAGGGCAAAGGGCAAAACTGTATCGTAAAATGTTTGCTGGTCATTTGTATATGTATCTCACTGTGAGTAAAGTGACCTTTGGCTTACACAATTCTGTTATCAGTTGAATTACTGTTTTTGCTTTTTGTATACTTTGTTTTGCATAAACAGGAAACCAAACCAGCAAACATTTTAAACAATGAATAAGAAAATTGTGGACAGAATAGCTCAGTTGGTAGAGTGACAGATCTTCAACAGGAAGGTCCCTGGTTTGATTCCAGATTGTGCTAGAATTTTAGAGGTAAGTTTTTATCTCCTGTCCATATACCTCTATGCCTAGACGGAAGACAAATGGTTTAGGATGTGAAGTTTGATACCATCGTTAGATTGTACAATCACAAGTTTAGTGGCATTTAAAAAACTGTTGAAAATATGGACTACTCAAGAGGAACACAAACACAATTACTAGACATCTCTCCCTACATTACAGCTGCTCATTTAGTCAAGCCAAAGTAAACAATAACACAAGCACAATTACTAGACATCTCTCCCTACCTTACAGCTGACCGTTAAATCAAGCCAAAGTAAACAATAACACAAGCACAATTACTACACATCTCTCCCTACATTACAGCTGACCGTTAAATCAAGCCAAAGTAAACAATAACACAAGCACAATTACTAGACATCTCTCCCTACATTACAGCTGCTCATTTAGTCAAGCCAAAGTAAACAATAACACAAACACAATTACTACACATCTCTCCCTACCTTACAGCTGACCGTTAAATCAAGCCAAAGTAAACAATAACACAAACACAATTACTACACATCTCTTCCTCCAGCTGACTCATTTAATCAAGCCAAAGTAAACAATAACACAAACACAATTACTAGACATCTCTCCCTACATTACAGCTGCTCATTTAGTCAAGCCAAAGTAAACAATAACACAAACACAATTACTAGACATCTCTCCCTACCTTACAGCTGCTCATTTAGTCAAGCCAAAGTAAACAATAACACAAACACAATTACTACACATCTCTCCCTACCTTACAGCTGACCGTTAAATCAAGCCAAAGTAAACAATAACACAAACACAATTACTACACATCTCTCCCTACCTTACAGCTGACCGTTAAATCAAGCCAAAGTAAACAATTACTACACATCTCTCCCTACATTACAGCCACTCTTAAATACCAAAGTTACAATTACTGCTCATCTAGTCAAGCCAAACAGTGAACAATAAATCAAGCCAAAGTATACAATTACTACACATCTCTCCCTACCTTACAGCTGACCGTTAAATCAAGCCAAAGTATACAATAACACAGCACCGTTAAATCAAGCCAAGTACAATTACTCTCTCTCTCCCTACATTACAGCTGCTCATTTAAATCAAGCCAAAGTAAACAATAACACAAACACAATTACTACACATCTCTCCCTACATTACAGCTGCTCATTAAATCAAGCCAGAGTAAACAATAACACAAACACAATTACTACACATCTCTTCCTCCCTTACAGCTGCTCATTAAATGAAGCCAAAGTAAACAACAACACAAGCACAATTACTACACATCTCTTCCTCCCTTACAGCCGACCATTAAATCAAGCCAAAGTAAATAATAGGAAATCAAACACAATTTGTACACTCTCTCTCCACTACCTTACAGCTGACATTTTAAATGAAGCTCTATAAGTACACAATAACACAAACACAATCTTAGTAACACATCTCTTCCCACCTTAAATGTTTCACCGTTTAAATCAAATGCCAGATAAACATGCAACACAAACATGAATTTTTCTAAACATCTCTTCCTCCCTTACAATATGCTCATTAAAAGAAGCCAAAGTAAACAACAACACAAGCAAATGTTACTGACATGTCTTCCATCCCTTACTCATTGCTCATTTACTCAAGCCAAATAAACAACAACACCAGATGATCAGATACTACACATAATTAGATTACTCCCAGCCATAGTTAACCACTACCTAAGATAAAGTACAAAAAATAGGATGATCAATACTACAGTAAATTTGTTTACTCTCCATAGTTAAACAAATTAACAAGTGGTGTTACACCACATTTTAGATGAAATTGGATTACCCCAACAAAGTTAACTATACTGTGAGATATTAGTAAAAAACTAGTTATCATGATTCCCAATTTTAATTAGATTTCACTTTAATAGTTCAAACTACCTAAGATATTAATTACATAAACTAGATGATCAGATACTACAGGTTTAGATTAAATGTTTTCTAAACTAAGATTTGAATTACAAAAACTAGATGCCCCAGAAACAGGTAATTAGATTACCCCAGCCATTTTAACAAATTCCCATAACTAATGGCAAAAACTTCCTGAATCAGTTTACTACAGGTAATTGATACTTACCCTAGCCATAGTTAACTGAACCTAATATTAATTACAAAAACTAGATGATCAGATACTACAGGTAATTAGATTACCCCAGCCATAGTTAACAAACTACCTAAGATATTAATTACAAAAACTAGATGATCAGATACTACAGGTAATTAGATTACCCCAGCCATAGTTAACAAACTACCTAAGATATTAATTACAAAAACTAGATGATCAGATACTACAGGTAATTAGATTACCCCAGCCATAGTTAACAAACTACCTAAGATATTAATTACAAAAACTAGATGATCAGATACTACAGGTAATTAGATTACCCCAGCCATAGTTAACAAACTACCTAAGATATTAATTACAAAAACTAGATGATCAGATACTACAGGTAATTAGATTACCCCAGCCATAGTTAACAAACTACCTGAGATATTACATGACAGGTGTACACACTCGCATTCATCAGAACAGCTCACACACAACTAAAAACTATACGGAAATTGTGAATTCATTTGACCTGTTTTTATCAATTAAAACACACATGATATATATCATATTGCAGTATTTCCAACAAAACTAAATTAGCATGGGACATAATGGGCTTTATTTTATATGTAAACACAATTATTGATATCCATGTATCTTTCAGAAGTTAGTGAGGCATGACTAAAACGTTACATAAAACACGTACCTTTTAAAATTTGATCAAGTTAGTGAGAAATAGCCATGACAGAGGAAAAGTTATTTTGAATATAAATTTATATATATATATCCTTGGTTCATCACCTTTCTAGCTCGCTAATGAAATTTCTTTTATTTCTTTATTCCCTCACATGGTTATTCTACAATTTACTATCTAACTACAATGAACTATATGTTAGTTGCAGAAAACTCGGTTTCTATGAAAATCACCAGATCATAAGTTAGAAAGACCCAAAAAGAATTAACAAGAAAAAGAAAACTCCAGCTGAACACGGTATGTAAAGAAGCCAATCACCACAGCATTCAGTTCTAGGTAAGTCCAACACCTATTCTACATTTTTAACCTTTCTTATCCCCCTCTGTTTTATCCCCCTCAGTGTCCCCCTCAGTTTTGTCTGCAGCAACAGTCTCAGCTGTTGTTTCTTTTGGAGATTCTTCTTCTCCTTCTTTTTCATCTTTTGTCATAGAACTGTCTGTTTGTGCATTGACTGTAAAAAATCAACTATTATCTTAAGCAAAACATGAATACTTGGTCAGGACATGTTGTGTGGATGCCAATATCAGAGTTTCCATTGAAATTCATACACAAAAAGTCAAAAGAATATTTGTTTATGTGTGAACCAAATACATAGATCCCACACCTGAAAAAAAAAGAATCAGTTTCCTTATGTCAGTTCATATTATTTGTGATTTCTCCTCAGATGTTTCTTGTTGATTTATTTGTCTATAAAAAATAAGGAACTTTATAAATGCACAAATATTCAAATGTATACTTTAGAAACCACACCAAAGGCGGTAGCAGTACACACTGTAGGTATAATTACATAAATGTATTAGATACCATTAACTAAAATGTACATGCTATGATGGACTATAAAGTGTATAATTGTATGTACTACGCATAGTCAGAGAGAGTGTATGAGTGTATCGACTATATATGGTCAGAGGTAGTATATGAGTAGATTTACTACACATAGTCAAAGAGTGTATGAATGTATGGACTACACATAGTCATAGTGTATGAGTGTATGTACAACACATAGTCAGAGAGAGTGTATGAGTATATGGAGCACACATAGTCAGAGAGACTATATGATTGTATGGACTGTATATGGTCACATGGTCAGATAGAGTGTATGGGTGTTTGGACTACACATGGTCTGAGAGAGTGCATGACTGTATGTACTTTACATGGTCAAAGAAAGTGTTTGATTGTATATATTGTATATGGTCAGAGAGTGTATGATTGTACATGGTCAAAGAGTGTATGATTGTACATGTTCAGAGAGTATATGATTGTATGGATTGTACATAGCCCAAGAGAGTATGGGTGTATGCGCTGCACATGGTCCAAGAGAGTGTAGTGGTATATGGACTGCACATGGTCAGAGAGAGTATATGGACTGTACATGGTCAGAGAGAGAGAGAGTGTGCATGAGTGTATGGACTATACATGGTCAGAGTGTATGGAATGCACATGGTCAGAGAACTCAATAAGTGTATGGACTGTACTTGGTCACAAAGGGTGTATGACTGTCTGGACTGTACATGGTCACAGAGGGTATATGGTTGTCTAGACTGTACGTGGTCACAGAAAGTGTCAGGGAACTGTACAAAATTGGGGATGATGCCTGTGTCCTTATCATACACCTGTGAACATGCATAGGAAAACTGCAATGAACTATACAAAATGTGGATGTACCAATATATGCAATTATACTAAAGTTCACATCACATACATGCTGTAAATGAATTCCAAATTGTGTACCTCATATACTATACTCAATAAAAGAAGACATGTAAGAAATAAGTTCTACACAGTGGACATGTAGCAGACATATGTATTGTATTTTATAAGCTCACCATGCAACATGCATAATAATTAGTGTTCTATCTAAATATACAGTAGGCTATACGAGGGGTTGGTATAATACATCTATAGGATATTTGTAATAGGGTAATATACATTTATACAAACAATGTGGTAAATCTGAACATTTGTTCAACTCAGAAAAATCATGTTATTGTACACTATATACATGTATGTAAATTAAAAAAAACAAAAACATGCAGGATATTGAAGAAACTACCAAATATTTTGGAAAAATGCTAAATATCTAGAAAAAATAAAATTGTTAGCGTCATCCATTACCAGGATTAAGTATTGTGTAGGGTTTTCAGGGGAAGTAATACTAGTGATGATATAGGTCTGGGGAAGACAACAGTGCAAAATTTAAAAAAATCTTATTCAAAAACGTTATAAAAAGATAAATGTATAAAAATGTTAAATAGTGCTGACTATGAATAATCTGAAGACAACTTCAGAGTGTGCAATGTAAGCTGTCAGGAAGTTTGTCATTTTAATGATAAGAAGACTAGCATGGTTACAAAATGTCAACTAATCCCCAGCTAATACGAATCTTTCTATCTTGTAAGCCAAAACAGAAGGTCAATGTGAATTATATATATATATATATATATACACAGTAAAACCTGCTATAGCAGTCACCTCTATATAAGGATCACCTGTCTATAAAGGCCAGTTTTGAAAAGTCCCTTGACTGCATACTTTAACTAAATTGAACCTGTGTATAAGGGCCACCTTCACATAAAGGTCAGTATAGTCTGGTCCCTTGGGTGGCCCCTATTTACAGGTTTTACTATATATATATTTATATATATATATATATATATATATATATATATATATATATATATATATATATATATATATATATATATATATATATATATATATATATATATATATATATATCTTGTCTTTTGAAAAGTTGAGGTATTAAAAGCCATTTCAGAAAATTTATCCAATTTTTATTCTTTCAATTAATGATTGTTTTAATAATAAGTTTGGCTGATATGCAGAGGGTAGAAATAGTAGCAATTTAAAAATACATGTAAGTACAAAAGAAAATATAATTAAATCACAGAGTATTCTTAACAAGGCCTACTTAGCCAATCAGAATTCGGGATTAGCTGACCTTGAGTTTAATTCCCAGATATGAGTACTACAGAAGTTTTAAGGCTGTGGTTGATGTACAAGAAATTGATAAGTAACTCTAGTTGAGACTGAGATTAGCTGACATTATTAAGCTGCTAAAACGGCTTTTCGGTGTATAGGGTTCATACTCATGGTTCTCACCTTCCTTTTCTTCATCACTCTTTTCATTTTCATCCTCATCCCCTGTTTTATCAGATCAATATCATATTTGAATTTAACCATTTAGTGAGAAATGTACTTGGCATGACTCATGCAGTGATACTTAGGTAGTACATGTACCATGTAAGATCATTTCATTCACCTTAAGCAACATGTAACATTTAGTATGATTGATGAATCAAGTGTTAGATAATTGGCAAAAACATTATATTTTCTTGTTTTGATTTTTATTTGCACATTGAAACACATTAAATGCTGTAAAACTGGAAATTTTTGCACTAATTTAATTTTTGCCCTTTAAATGCTAGGGCAAATTGAAAATGAAAAAATATTCAAGCTATATATTTAAGCATGGACATACATGCCATACACTTGGTGTTCTAGGGCAAATTTAAGAAGGAATGAATATATTTTCTGTTGCAAAATGACCAAGAGTGAAAATTTCCAGGTTAACAGTGGCCACAATGATGTAAGATTATATGGTCAAAATGCTTATTTCATGTGCCCTAACTGACCACTTGAAAAGACACAACTTCTCAATTTTTTAAAAAGTTTTGCTTTTTTTTTATTTTGCATTTTGTCTGATTTACACTGTAAATTAAAGATAAAAATCATAGATATGCCTGTAAATAAACATACATTTAAAAGCATGGGTTGCTATTCTGTCTTTTCGTTAGTCAGAGCTATCTCCCATGTCAGCAGGTATTGATTGTGACATCATGTCTTAACATGAGAAAACAATGATGTTTTCACACAAACATAAGACGTCACAATTGATAACTATTCTCATTGTACACACAAGATGTCATCACAATCGATACCTGCTACAAGGGGTGGTAACTCTGGATAATGAAAATACCTAATACATCAAAATGCATGAAAATGTCAAATATGAAGATTTTCCTGTAACAAATTTACATTTCAAAACAACATAATACACATGTAAAATCAAAGTACTTAAAGTACTGATACAAAATAACAAATGGAACAGCTTTGATTAGGTACTGTCCTATGTGTAGCTTGTTCTGGCTTACACATTGGCAATCACATATTTTATTTTCTGACTCACAAAACTGTAATTAAGCATTTTACATTACTCTGGTTGGCATACAACTTTGACTGAAAATTGCAGTTATTAGATGATCAGCCACTTTGAGTTAGATGCTAACTAAACAAATGGACTAACAGGACCTCATAAGAATAGATAAAACTACAGTAACACATTTACAAGAACATAATTAATATTTCAATGTATGATTAAGTCTGTATCAAAAATAGAAAACAGATAGAAATAAACCATGTAAACTGTCTGGTGGAATATGTAAACCTTTTTCTTCCATATGACAAGATAATTTAAGTGTTTCAAAACTTGTTTTTAAAAAGTTCAGAATAGCTATTTTAAAATTAAAGTAGCATTATTTCAAATTTGATTATTTCTGGGAAATTTTACATGTACAATGTAAAATGTCTAATATGTCACACATATAGCATTTAATGTGAGAAAAATGTATAGGTATACACCTTTAGAGAAGTGGGTTAACAAGGTGAAGAATATATAAAATAAAGAAAATAAAGAATATATATATCAGTATATATATACACAGTCAAAACTCGTCCAGATCAGTTTTCTCGATTAACCTGGTTATCTCGAGATCAAGTGCCAGTCCCAGCAATTTTCCTTCTATATCTTACTAAAAAAAGACTTGATAACTCGAGAATGGAAGAGTCGAAAAACAATAATGTCGATGTTAACACATGGTCCTGATGTTTAATGTCAATGTGAAAGTGACCAGTTATCTCAAAGTAATTTTTTGTACATTGTCATTAATCCTTGTGATTATATGACTGTGACCAGTTATCTCGGAAGTTAATTTTTTATACATCGTCATTAAATCCTTGTGATCATATGACTAGTACTGAACAAATATGCTTACTGTATCGTTTTTGAGTACATACAATGAATAAAAATCTTCACAAAAAATTATTTTTTTATTATTTTGTGGTCTGATCTTAAATTATATATGGCTAATGTTATTTTCTATAATTTATTTTTAGACTTTCCATTCTTATATGTATAATGAAAGTGTCACTTCTATGATCTAGAAAGCAGCATGGGTTGTTCCTATTAAAATGTGAGTGATGTTTACTTGCCAGTACAGTTGGTATTAATAAATAAATACTAGAAAAAATTAATTCCCTTTTATTTGCTTTTAATATTGTTTGACAAAACACATGACTTTTGTAGTTGTCAGTTTGCACATAAACTGATGACAAGAGACAACAATATACCTATATATTCTGGCAATTACCAAGACACTCACAAGAGAAAACAGGATTATATTTAGTGACAGACCTTTTTAACTCGAGGATATGTTTACCTAAAAAAATTTGCTTGGTCCTGACAACTTTGGGATATCGAGGTTTGACTGTATGTATATATATATATATATATATATATATATATATATATATATATATATATATATATATATATATATATATATATATATATATATATATATATATATATATATATATATATATATATCTATCTATCTATATATCAATCATCAAAAGTAAAGCTAAACAAATACCTAGGTTTACTACTACATTGTATAAGCATAGGTTTTGTAGTTGACAGACTATGCAGAAAAATATCAGCTAGGCAGTTGATAGTCTAAAGGAAATTTATACTTAGCAGTTGACAGACAAGAAAATGAAGCATGTCAGTTGACACTCTAATAGAAATTTAGACTTGGCAGTTGACAGACAGGAAACAGAAAAGTGTATGTTGACAGATAAATAGAAATGTAGGACTGACAGTTAACAGAAAAGAAATTTGGATATACATGTAACAGTTAAAATTACAAATCTAGGCCTGGAAACTGGCAGACAGAAATTATAAGCTTGTCACTTGACAGCTAGAAAATTAAAATTGTGTGTTGACAGTATAATAGAAATGTAGGGTTGGTGGTTGACAGAAAAGAAATTTGGATTTGACAATAAAACTGAGAAATCTAGGCTTTGAAGCTGACAGGCAGAAAAATTTAGCTATAGGCTTGTCAGTTGACAGCATGTACTGGACAATTAGGCTTGATGGCTGACTGCTAACATGAAATTCAGTTTTGGAAGTTGATTGAATTAAGAAAAACCAGGTCCTGAAGTGATTGACATATATGCAGACAATTCAAAAGTTAAGATGGCTTTGAAATGTATCTCAAAGCATGATACCCAAAGTTCTTGTAAACATATGGTATTTAATACAAAATTCAGATATAATGTATCTGTGTACATGTAGTTACTTTTGACTTTGTTATATGATATTCAATTTCAGAAAAAACAAACACATCAAAAAGCCATGAGATCTATAGATCAACAGATCCATGCATATAATGCACAAATTTTGAATGTGAAACATTGAGAAAGTTTGGGAAATAGTGAAAAACTGATGTGTCAATTATCCTTAATGTTAAAATGAAGGCTTACATACAGTGACACTGTTGACTTTTGGATAGAAGATGTGTACAGTGAACAAGATCCAGGATCATGATGTATTCTTAGACCTGAGTCAAAATTATAATCCTCAATAAAATGCTTATTTACCAATTTTTCAAACTCATGTGAAGTTTAAATTACGTGGGGATCGATATATGCCAATATTGTTGAAAACTTCTAAAACTGCAGCAATGAATGACATAGAAAATTTCAACACCAAATTCCAATTTGAATGAAATGTAAGATAGTGTCATGATCCTGGGACAAGGTAATGATAAACTAATATGTGGACTTGCAGAAGTTTCACTATAGTAAAAAGGGTCATTAAAGTATAAGTAATAAAGAAAGAAGAAAACTCATGCAATAGGAAGGTACAAGCATGCTATTGGAGAATGAATTTGGTGGAAATAATTGTTACCTTCTTCAGCTTCTTGTTCTGCTCTTAAAGCAGCTTCCTCGGCTAATGCGGCCTCTATATAGATGTACAGGGCAATAAAGTTAATTGACAGAAGTTACAGGAATTCAAAATAAACAAATTCTGTGGTGGTGGCACATACATACGTTTCTGAAATTTATCATTGTATCATGTTTTACTGGTTTCTAAGGTCTAGGTACTTAACAGGAAGTAAATTACACAGCCATAACATTTACTAGAAACACAGCACAGAAATGACAAAACTGAAGCACATAGCACATGTATTTACATACACACATCATATAACAAGTAAATCATGGCAACTTTTCAGTTCAAATTCAATCAAATTCTTTATCAATTAATGCTAACGAAAGTGAATTAACACCAGAAGTAGGTCATAACAAACCTTCTGCTTCTCTGGCTGCCTGCTCTGCCTCCAGTTTTTCTTTGATCTTCACTTTAACTGTTGCTATAGCATTCTCAGTAATCTCCTTCTTTTGTTCTGCCATGTACTTATTTTTCTCTTCCTCCATGCGTGGTTTGACTAATACATCCATATCAAGAACCTACAGTAACATTAGAATTTTCTTTTGTTCAATTTTACTACATATCTATGTAACATTTCAAATTTACTTGCAAAAGAAAGTTAAATTCAAATGGATTGAACTGAGACACAATACAGGAGGAAAAACATGAAAACAATAACTGAATTTTGATAAAAATAAAATTGAATCTGAAATGTTGTCAATCTACCAAGAAAAGCAGTATCTTGCAGAGACAGTTCAAAGGATAAGGATCTCAGTAATAACAAAAGGCCTAAAGCAAGTTGCTGGTCATCCAAGTTCTTGCCATACAATTTATCTGTCAATTCTTCATTTTTTAATCTCTACCATAGAAATGCTACATACTAAATGAGAACTTACCAAGATGTTTTAGAGAAGAATTCTAAAAAGTTCAAAAATTTAACCAGGATGACAAATAGCATTTGATTGCAATAGGTTTCCTATTTGAAGTGGCCAATTAGTTTTTGTGAAATGTTGAAAAACTTACATGTGATGGCAGTAAGCAAGATAACATGAATGACTCAGGTGACCTAAAATTTGGTCTATAGGGATAAGAATATAAATACCAATTAATCATAACATCAACAATTATCTCACCTTTGCTCCATATTTCTGTCCCAGTAAATGACTAAGAGTTGTCTTCCCAGACAAAGGAGGTCCGAGTATGGACAATTTGCATGGTGGACGAGGTTGAGGTTGCATCAGGTATGGACGAGGATTCTTTAGGAATTTTTCCATGGCTTCTCCACTAGATAAGCAGTATATCTTATCCAGGAAACTTAAAAAAAATTAAGAATTGAAGACTTTAAATTTGAATTCTTAGAATATAAAATTTGTTGGACTAGAAGTTCATTTGTGATGTCAAAATATTTTTGATAAACTAAAAAGTATATAATATAATCAATAAGAATTCATGTAAAGATGTT
The DNA here is from genome assembly GCA_030159075.1 of Atrina japonica. Classification (NCBI taxonomy): domain Eukaryota; kingdom Metazoa; phylum Mollusca; class Bivalvia; order Pterioida; family Pinnidae; genus Atrina; species Atrina japonica. The sequence goes on along the minus strand of BROG01000060.1, from coordinate 827,471 downwards.
AATAAGCAATGATAAATATTTGATGGACTATATATATAAACAATAACACACTAAAATTACTTTTTCTATAACTCAAAAGATCTTCACTCAAAGTTCACAACAAAGAACCATGTAAAACATACCTGACAGCAAATTCTGGTTTGCCTGGAGTTATGTCCCCTTCAAACAAAGCAACAGGACAATTCCTCAACCACCTGCTTCTCCTCCAGCGAAATCTTGGAGCTACCATTTGTTTAGGTCCGAGTGTTCTCATCAATTCATCAGTTTCAATCTCCTCTGGGATCTCGTCATCCTCTGGGTCTTGTAGACGAATTGGCACCGCAGCTGGTCTTAGTACGAAACACTGTAATCTTGCCATCAATTGCTGTAATGTATAGAATTAATATACATATTACATGTATATGCATATTACATGTATAGAGTTGTTGGTTTATGCATAGAATAAAGTGATAAATAAATATACATGTATTTCAATCTGTACATGTATATCAGGATTCAATGTCATCAAAATATTGTAGTGATGAAAATAAAAGAAATTTAAAGGTAGAAAGGAGTAAAACGACATTTCAAGGCTTTTGTTAAAGAATTATTAACATAGCAACTTTGAAAAAGATCTTTTGGATCCAAATCAAATAATAGAAATAAAAAATATTTAACTCAACATTTCAAGAGTTCCCAATGAAAGAACTATATAAAACCTTACCTTGAACAATGTTGAAATTGTTTGATTTCCATCCAGTTCAATCAAATATTGTTGATCGTGATCTGCCATATAATCCTACAGCAAAAAACAAAATGAAGAGTTGGTTTAAGAGTAATTAATGAGACAATTAATGGAAAATATTTCAAACCTTGTAAGAGGTTATCTTATTTTTCATCTATCATGTGAATAAAACAAAGATTAATACATAAATATGATTGTTGTATAGATATATTTTTGAATTCTAATTACCTCAAGCATTCTAAGCATTTTGTTCTTATATTTGACAATATGCTCTGTAGCTTGTTCTGGGAGGTCTTCAGGACGCCTGAGTAATCTTTCTACTACCTCAGCTGGTAATTCTGCTGGGGTATCTTCATCCTGTGTAAAACAAATTACAGAAGATCAATACTAGAATAACTATTGCAATAGTCTAGTAATGATAGGATGTATATATGTTGAATACAAAATGTCCAGAAATGGTGCTAAATCTAAAAGGGAACACTGAATCCAAATGCACCAATGTTCTCTGCTTATTCCAATGTCCATGTGTTTTCCAATTTACTAGTAAATATCATATTTCTTTTTAATACTTATTGGGTTATATGAGCTAAACATTTATGAAAATATCAAATTACTGCATCCTCTTTGATTTGGAAAAGTGGTTTGGTTTAAAAGTTATGGCTCTTTGGTTAAACTGTGGACACACAGACAGACAGACCAAAAACAACATCTTACATTCAATATCTGATCATAGGAACATAAAAAGGAATATTGAAATTAGATTGTTGATGGGAGATATAGGCCTACTATACATTTCAAAATACAAAATGATTTAATTCCATGACTCTTGTGCCCTGCCCCCTCCCCCTAATCTCAGTGCAATTTCCTTTCTTTTAATCCACTTATGTCTACACCCCAACTTATATATTAATTATGACACTTAAATTTTTATCTTGAGTTCCTTATTTGAAGATATGTCAGTAAATAAAAACAGATAAATTTTAACATTCATAATTCAAGCAAGAAGCAAATATAAGAAATCATTAAAATGTACCTCAGGTAGGGGTTCCTCTTCCTCTGCCTCCTCTTCTTCTTCTTCCTCCTCCTCATCTCCATCTTTAGTCTAAAATATATAAGTTGATCAATAATTCAAGTGATATAAAAAGTGATTACTTTGATCAAATGAGTCTAGGCACAAGCAAAATAAGATTTTGCTTGAAGTTAATCTCAACATACAAATAATGAAACAATGACAGATCATTGTTGTACTATAGCTTGATCAAGGATAAAAACAAGATGTGCTTATAAAACACAAATGCCCCATCGAATACCTAAATTTAAACAGAATTAGAATTGACATGTACATGTACTATTGTTTGACGTTCCTAGTGTAAATCTGGATTAATTTCATTTTGATTTTTGTTCATTTTAATTGGCACACTAAAAGTAAGAGCTAGACCTTTATAGAAAATTATAATTGTCTAAACATGTCTTATATGATGTAAAATCAATGCTGTATGTGTCAATGTGTGGCCTAATGCAGATACATGATGTGCTGATGGTGAAAAAGAAAATGTATGAACAAAATGTAAACATATATGAATATACACGTTCTGTGTGAATCAACAGAAAGTGAAATAAAAATGCAATATTGGCAACAGAAACTGTGGTGTAACTTTTACTAATATTTAAATTGCATTACTGGACTTTGCTACATAAGGCAAGCTGTGATATACATATATATGATATAGCTGTGATATATATGTATATGATATAGCTGTGATATATATGTATATGATATAGCTGTGATATATATGCATATGATATAACTGTGATATATATGTATATGATATAACTGTGATATATATATGTATATGATATAGCTGTGATATATACATGTATATGATATAGCTGTGATATATACATGTATATGATATAGCTGTGATATATATATGTATATGATATAACTGTGATATATATATGTATATGATATAGCTGTGATATATATGTATATGATATAGCTGTGATATATATATGTATATGATATAACTGTGATATATATATGTATATGATATAGCTGTGATATATATGTATATGATATAGCTGTGATATACAAGTATATGATATAACTGTGATATATATGTATATGATATAGCTGTGATATATATGTATATGATATAGCTGTGATATATATGTATATGATATAGCTGTGATATATATGTATATGATATAGCTGTGATATATATATGTATATGATATAGCTGTGATATATATGTATATGATATAACTGTGATATATATGTATATGATATAGCTGTGATATATATGTATATGATATAACTGTGATATATATGTATATGATATAGCTGTGATATATATGTATATGATATAGCTGTGATATATATGTATATGATATAGCTGTAATATATATGTATATGATATAGCTGTGATATATATGTATATGATATAGCTGTGATATATATGTTTATGATATAGCTGTGATATATATGTATATTATAGCTGTGATATATGAATATGATATAGCTGTGATATATATATGTATATGATATAGCTGTGATATATATGTATATGATATAGCTGTGATATATATGTTTATGATATAGCTGTGATATATATGTATATTATAGCTGTGATATATGAATATGATATATCTTTGATATACACATTTATGTTTACTACATCAACATTTGTTTACATGTTTATATTTCCCATTCACACGTGTGACATATCTTTGTTTACATTATCACTATAGTTACAGGTTTGTCATGCTGTCACAAGTACATGTAGATACTTACAATTTTTTAAGTCACTTCAACTTTCTTTGTTGCATTTCAAATGAATATTATTTTTTAAATTTACATTCAAAATCATAGAATGGTTATCTAACTCTAAATAACTCATTAGAAAATGAATGGCTTAAAAACCTGTAATCTGTCAATTCTGTTCCTCACAAGATTCCCCTACTTATAATTAACATACCACTTATAGAATTGATTTTGTAATTGATATGCCTAGTATTACACATATGTTTATGTTTTTATAGCATTTTCAACCCCAATTTTTCTCCAAAAAAGTAAGCAATTTACCAAAGGTCATGTTGGTATAGGTGAGAATAATGTAAAGATTAGATTACCCATATAACTCATATTGATGTAGGAACATCTGGCTTTCTTATTGTTCATATAAAAACATGGAACAAAGAGATAAAATATATGTATATAATCATGAAGATGTTAGGTATAAATGTTCATAGTTTAAAAGTGGGACATTATTTTTACCTCTTTTTGTGGTTTTTCTGGATTGTAAACATCTTCTGTGAAGAGATCTCCAGTCATAGGATCAACTTTTTGTCCAATTCTTCTTCTCTCTAAATCCTTGTCTGGTATCTGCATTAAGAAAGGATCATTTTTCAAGTTCTGTTTTATATAATTATATGTGAATCACCATGACAAAAGAAATCTTTCCTCAAAGTTTTTCTATTAATATTGAATTGAAAAAATGTTTTACTGTCTCTGTACCTTAAAAGACAATTTTTTGAGAAAATTGTTTTAACATGAGTAACAATGGATTTAAATTTGGTCTAATTAGTACTAGTAATTTCAAACAACTGTAACAACTTATTTCAAATGCACTTATTTCATGACTGGTGGCATATTTTGCTATGTTAACAAAAATAAAAAAGAAGATTGATTAAAAAATGGTGAACAGAACCTTGTATATGAAACACATTTAAATATCTATCAACTTGTTTGAAAGTTAACTACGCAGTTTTAATGATGTAATATCTTAGAATACACTCTTACTTTAACATTTATAATGAAATCTGGTTTCAATTTCCAGTTCTTGATCAGCTCAAGTTGATCTTTGATTGACATACTTTCTTCAGACAAGGCAGGGAAATCATCCAAAACGTAACCTGTAATATGTCAAATCATGTTTGAGTGACCGGCATTTATAACTTTAATTAAAATGATCTGAAACCTGTGAACAAATGAGGATACTCCCCAACAATTATAAGAAATTTGCATATCCGTTTCTGAGAAGACATTCATGTGAAATAGTTAATGAATGATAACTGGCAAAGATGTATGGCTTAAATGACCAATTGTAGGAAATTTCATTGAATTAATTGCACATACATGTATGTTTCCACATCTCATGCTGCTGTAAATATTTTTTTTATAATCCAATTGACCACATATTGAGAGTTTACTTTGATTTAAAATTATATTTTGGAATGTCCCAAAACTAAAAATGAATAAAGAATTGTGTTGTTTGAAACTTAACAATAAATTCAATTAACAAATCCTCAGTAAATACCTGTTCCTTTCTACATATAAGAATTCATCAATATACATGATATACTCATTGCACAACTCACCATGATGAATATAAGAATTCATCAATATATGAATATACTCATGGCACAACTCACCATGATGAGTATAAGAATTCATCAATATACATGATATACTCATGGCACAACTCACCGTGATGAGTATAAGAATTCATCAATATACATGATATACTCATGGCACAACTCACCATGATGAGTATAAGAATTCATCAATATACATGATATACTCATGGCACAACTCACCATGATGAGTATAAGAATTCATCAATATATGAATATACTCATGGCACAACTCACCATGATGAGTATAAGAATTCATCAATATACATGGTATACTACTCATGGCACAACTCACCATGATGAGTATAAGAATTCATCAATATACATGATATACTCATGACACAACTCACCATGATGAGTATAAGAATTCATCAATATACATGATATACTCATGGCACAACTCACCATGATGAGTATAAGAATTCATCAATATACATGATATACTCATGGCACAACTCACCGTGATGAGTATAATTCATCAATATATGAATATACTCATGGCACAACTCACCATGATGAATATAAGAATTCATCAATATACATGGTATACTACTCAAGGCACAACTCACCATGATGAGTATAAGAATTCATCAATATACATGATATACTCATGGCACAACTCACCATGATGAGTATAAGAATTCATCAATATACATGATATATGCATGGCACAACTCACAATGATAAGTATAAGAATTCATCAATATACATGATATACTCATGGCACAACTCACCATGATGAGCAACTTCTGGAGTATTAATTTTTTCTTCAATAATTTTAATGACCATATCCTCTGGTATAGCTTCCCCGCGAATCAGGATATCTTGGCATTTCTTCCCAGTTTCTGTCATCAAATCTATCAGCTGACTTATCAAGTCAGTAGCTATTTTCAATGAAAAAATATTCAGTGCATGAGTATTTGAGGCAATTGCTGATATAAAGGCAACTGCATGTATATATTATATAAAAACAATCTACTCAGAAAATATTATTTTGTAATATGCAATCCAACAAGATTTAAATATCATACAAATATCATAAGTTTGCTAGCATTTTCCTTTCATCTCTCGATTCTAGGGCCTTCAAAATAGTATCTAACTGACTGTGACATGTTTTTTTCCTTCTATTTTTAAAGTGATTTTCATCATTAAACTTATCAATTGTCAATAAAAAAAAAGTCTTGATGTTTTCAGTAAAAACAATCAACATGTAGAATAAAAAAAATGAGACAAGACACTCACGATTAATAAGTTCACATTTCCATTCTGCCGCAAGTCTTCTAGCGATAGCAGTTTTACCAGATCCTGGTTTACCAATTATAATGAAGCATGTTGGTTTTGAATGAAGAAACTGTGTCTCTGTCTAAAAAACATAATTATAATACATTTAAAATATAATATAATTAAATAATGTTGCATATGCATTTTGTTTGAAAACAAGATAAAATATTTATTCAGGTGTAACTTATATTAACACAAATTTACATTGCAGAGTGGTCATAAATTATATAATAGAATACATGTATTACCACCAAACCCTACAAACCAAAATAGGCTAGTCTAACTATTAGAAAGAGCATACCATTTAGATACTGAAAGATAAAAGAATTAATGTTTTGAAACAGTATCACTAACAGTAACTAGGGCAAAGTCAATATCATTATGTGTTGTCCTCGTAACTATAGATAACTTTGTGTTGTTTTACATGTTTCCTGTAAAATTTATAATTAAAAGCAATGTATTCATTATATCTTAAAATACATATCATCTGTCAATCATAACATAAAGACACTTACCTCATCTTCATTGTAGGGATCTATAATTGAATCCTTGTTTGAAAGTAATATATCTAAATCTGTAGTGTTTGTAAGAAGCTTGCTTGGATCTGACACAGTGACGGCATCCATTGTAATTAATTGTGGTTCATCTGACTTTTCAGCTGAGGATGTATCATCTTTATCCTTAGAATCTGGGAGACCAGATGTGGACTGCAAGTGTAAAAATGAACATTCAATAAACATTAAAAGCAAGTTTACTATTTCATGTGTTGTAAAATTCCACATCATTTTTTTGGAATACATTTCATATTCTACTCAGTACAATTATTCATGCTCAGCTTAAAAAAATGCTAGCCTTTTGTGTGTCCCATGCCAGCAAACCTAAAAAGTGTTTCTTCATAAATATCTCAATATCTCATAAAAAATTGTTGTGAAGGGGAAAATATCCACACAATCATTAAATATAACCATAGTTTGATGGTTCAAATATCTATAAGTATTACTATGATTATGATAAACAGCATACCTGGAACAGTCAAAGGCTGTTTATGAAGATACTCATAGATAACATGTACATTTTACATAACATAGAAATGTGACAAAACTGTGTCTGAATCTGTATACTGTACTGCATGGTCGAGGACCAATAGTCAGCTATTGCATTATTTCACCTATATAGAAGACGATTTTATGGGATACTTTTATTTCAATTATCAGATGTTGGACAATTCCCCTAAAACACAACGAAAAAAATATTGGTACATACTATACTATGGCTCAAATGTCAAGAAGTTCATATCGGCTGTATTCTCGAATTAAATAAAAATACCTGTAGTCCCAACTCTTAATATATTCATTCAAAACGATCCTCCGGAAATTTTTATCGCTTGAAAGTTTGTCAGATTCGCATTTTTCGTTCATAATACGCGGAAATACATACTCTATGGACGATTAACACTGGCAATATGGCCTCTGCAGCTACGTCATTTTAACACAGGAGCAGCTATTGTATACCACTGAAAATGATGACGTAATACACAAAGAAACTTGCGGAGGTACGTTCGGAGTATTTTGAGATTTATTATAATAAAGTATGTGAAACTTCCGAGAATATACAAAGACAAAGCAGACGAAACTTTCACAAGTGTCGATTCATTTGCACTTAAAATATACATTGTATATAATAAGATCTACATTCTACACATAATTTTCTTAAACTGTAAAAGTTTCTTAAAAGTTTCACGGGATTTTCAAAGAATAATGTTATTTTTATTGGGGTACTCTAGGGCGATAATTGACTGTGCAAGCAATGTGCCAGATCAATCTGAAGAATTTCCGCGCGTGACTTTTAATTTATTTTACGTCAGCAGTTTGTGAGATCACACATACTGCTCCCTGTTTACGTTGACGTCTACGTGCCGCCATATTAGACGGTGAAAATCCTATAGTAATACCCGTGTACTTTGAACTATCGACATATTTGAATTCACGGTTTTAGACAAACCATTTTTAAGCGATAAAACGTTCCGGAGGGTCGATTCAAACATTATTGACACAGACTGTTTATGTAGAAATTTATATTTTGTTTAGAAACAGGGTCAGTTTCAATTTCTTGACTTTTGAGCCATACTATAATGATGAAATCACTCTATAGCCCGCTATGCCAATATTCAAATAAAAATTTTGGAGACTTTTCTCTGATAAAATTTTTGCTGGATGAGCTAATGACCTAAATACTTGATCTTACAATGAAACTGTGACATCGTATTGCAGTTAAGGTATTGCCACCTTGAAACCAGATTGAGATAGATTTCTGATGGATGCTTTTTCTCACATTTGTAAAAAAGCTGCACTCAATTTCAAGGCATTGCCTTATAGTTCATATAACCAATCATTGTTTTATGTGTAAACCATTAGTGCTAATGTCCAATATGGCATAGGCATGCCTCGTGCAGTCGTGGGGCTAAATTCCGTGTAAAGACTAAAGACAGAAAAATACATTTGAAAAAAATTGATTGACTAAATGTTCGTCTCACATTCGTTCGTTGATTAATTGTTATATGTGTCATCATAACATAGATAGCCAAATGTAAGTGCATTACACTACCTCCGATGATCGATATCAACTTAGACACTATTCAAGTTATTGAATTTGATTTCCATCATTGCATCAATACTCAGTCTCAAATCCACGACGTCAAGTGCATTAAAAAAACATTTATTTGTCCAGAATATTATGAATTATTCAAAAGTTATGTTATCCAGCAGTTAAGAGAAAATGGAAAGTCACTTATTAAGTTATTTTAAAGCTTTTAAAACTATAAATAAGGATACAGATGAATAAAAAGAAATATTCATGTCAATAAAATTACCTCTGTGTTGTCCGCCATAGTTGTTTGGTCTCTAAGGAAATTCGGAATACATCGGTATTTTTTAAAACTGGTTTCCTTTTGCTTTTAAGACAAGGTACAGGAACCAACCTAAATCCCTGATCAATGTTTTGCATTTTGTGCGCTGCATACAGTAATATGCTGTGATTAAAGAGTGCAAAAGTAGAAATCTAATATAATAATTTTATTTAAATCATGTAAAGTAATCTATGCAATATCATTCAAGTACTAAGGTAATATAATCGTATTGTTAAGTCCGTAACCAGTTTATATACACAGATTTCTAATAATGAAGTCGTAACCGGGTTTTTAATTTCCGAAAATATGCAGTTTTTAATTTTTTTTATTATTGTATTTCAGTGAATCTATTATGATAAATCATGATTGAATAAAGTTTCACTATATTAATAACAGAGAGGATTAGATATCGATGTAGAATTAAAAGTCGGTATCTTAAAAACGGATAAGTTTTGATTCCGTTTGCGTTATCAAACCTGTAACTTATATAATATTTTAGTCAGATAAACGCTTCATAGCAAAGCAAATCTCCGTCATAAAAAGAGAAGCTTATTGTTAACGCGATAATAATGACGTCTGCTTCGAGGACGTATGAGACCACATATTGTAAGGCTACAATTTACCTTAGTCCTTGCAGTTACAGGTGTTTGTGTCTGGTATGGAAACTGAAGATTAATTGAAAAGCATTTTAGCACAGTAAGATTTATTTGTTATGTATCAGTATAGTCTAAACAAAATAGCACCAAGACCCTGTTTGTAGGCAATACTGCTAATAATGTAATATTGATACTAATACTACTTACTAGTAATAGCAAACTTAATTGAGATACCCCGGCAACATCGGTTTATGACGATCTAAGGAGCCTTCCGAATGACCCGACGTCAATGAAATCGTCGAATTCAACATATCGTCGAAAACCTAAGTCGGCGCGGGGATACCCCAGGTGCTCATATGAAAATAATACTATTGATTTGATATTTCACCTGCATCAGCTGCTACAGAAAACTTGTCACATAAAGCTGTTGTTTAATTGGGGCACATCCTACTCTCGATCTAATTTCTTTTTGATATAGGAGCATGCATCCTTGTATATGTTTAATGTTACAGTCTGTTTTAATTTTTGAGCAAATAAGAATTAGATGCGAGTTCTTCGAGTTTGAGATATCTATCGTTACATTTCATTTTGGTTTCATCAATATAGTTAATAAGACATAGGTAATACCTATGGAAGAGGTGAAGACATTCACCAGTAGTTTTACATATTGTTTTTAACATGTAAATGTTCTATTGCTTTAAATAAAATAAGTATACAAACTACGACAATTAATGCTTTGAAAGCAAATGCACTTTTCAGCTGCTATTTTAAAAATGTGGGAAAAGGCATACTTTGAGAGTTTATCTGATCTGAAAAGGGCAACACCTTTCTCACATAATGACGTCAAAGTTTGGTTGTGACATCAAATATTTAGAAGACTAATACTTTTGGAATATATGTCTCAAATAAGTTTGATTTGAATATGTTGATCAATTATTAGTTGTCAAGTGTTGGGATGCAGTTGCTGTAGTTCATTTTGCTAATGCCACGTGCAAGTTCCTGATGTATGCAGACCTTTTACTATTATAGGGATTAATATCATCAACATGTTGGTCTGGTAAAAGGACCCATTCCCAATGCAAATTATGCTAATTTCCCCCCAATTTTGAGCAAAAATTTCCCAGTTATGTTCACAGTGTAGTTTACATTTGGTATTGAACAATAAAAAGGAGAATTTAATACATGTATGAGCTACACTTCAAGGTCTGCAGATTAAAATCATGTTGTCAGTTAAATAAGAGAAGCTAAATTAATCAAAATTTTTTTGGTCTTTATTCTAATGAAATAAATTATCGTAGTTACTTTATTTCCCAATTTGGGCCATTGTGATGTAAAATTTCCAATTGGAAGGGTACAGGATCCTGTCCCAAAAAGGGTCTATTAACCTCTGCTATAAGTAGTACGGGTACCTGGATTTCGAAGTAAAAAATGAGAGCTTTTCTACATATACCGTATGAGGGATTTGCCCGTTATTACATGTGATGCAAAATAAGATTCATACGACATGTATCAGTTACATGTAAAAATATAGATATAGGTACAGTATACAAATAGAAATAAAATGATAGAGAGAGATAACATACCAAAAATTTTCTGACAATTTACCAAATTCATTAAAAAAAACCAAATAATGTATGGTATCTACATGTGTGTGGGACAGGGTGTCTCAAAATGCACTATATTACACTAATTTCTCTATGGTATCGAAAACCAGAGGAAAGAAATAATAATTGTCTTAGTCTACCAGAAGTAAATAATAATAAAAACTGGTTAAGTACAAAACCTTGATAATAATCAAAATTTGCTACAAAGAGCACAACAGAATATAATTCAAACTTATGGTTGCATGCCACTGGAAATCGCCTAATGAAAACATCCGAAGTTTAAATTAGAGAAAGTTGTCCAGGGCATTTAAACTAATACTTGCAAAGGATTATGGGTCGAGGTTTGAGTCTCTGTGGAGGAGGCTAGCTTTTCTTGTCCTTTGGATGAGGCAATAAAATCTGAGGTCCAGTGTCATAGTAAGAACCCTCACTGCTCAATGAGCGTAAGTGCTGAGCATAGGCCAAATTTTGAAGCCCTTCACTGGCATTTGGTGACGTCTCCATTTGAGTGAAAAATTCTTGAGTGGGATGTTAAACAACAATACAACAACTGATACCAAACATTCATTAAAAATCATGACAATAAGCATAGATTTAAGTGTTTTGCAATATCACTGGATTATGATAAATTCTTATATGCAATGTTTTTATTTTTTGTCATTTCTAATAAAACTTGTTTATGGATGGAAAACATAGATTATAACATAAGTAAGTTTTCATAAATCAAAAGGTAAATAACATTTAACATGGCGAGAGCGGTTTTATCAGTGCTGGTTGTATGATAATAACATTATATCATTTGAAATTATGAAGATAAATAGAAAAAAAAATGATTAAATGTATAATGGATGAAATCTCAAATTGATTATCTAAAATCGACTACCTTTCTGACTGAAAAATTGATCATTGTGACAACACTAATAAAAAGTTTGTGAGAAGTTGACATCTTAGAAGTTTACATCGATAATTTTTCAGTTATTGCTATCAAGTCCTACAAGGAGCACACTTAAGAAGTAAAGAACCCAGATGAAATATTTTGTTTCTGACAATTGCTATTATACATGTATACAGTAGAACTTCAATGAGTTGAAATTCAAGGGACCACATAGAAAAGTTTGAAACATCGCGTCTTCGACTGTTAGATGGTAACCAAGAACCATATGTTTTTTAGATTAAGAGGTTCTATAAGGTGCATATGACTGCTTCGAAATAATATAAAATATATACAGTCATTATAACAGATAATTAGTGCTAAATTTAACTTGATTTTCTTGATATTAAAACATTGAGTGTTTATGAGAATGAGAAAAATTATCATTGGGGAATTTCGTACTCATGTAAATTTTGACTTCGAATTATATGGAGGAATATTCATTGATTTATAGAAATGGGGCCAAAAATTTAATCGAAACATTGAGAAATTTATTAGTTCGAATTATAAAATGTTTATAAGTAGCATTAAATAACAAAATATTTGTGGACTTTGTCAATAGTTGGAAACATCGAGAAATTACACTCATTGAAGTAAGACTCATCCAAGTTCTACTGTAAATCAACTTCAATGAAAAATGTTTAATGATTTTCCAACAACCATTTCCTCTGAATCAGAGCTGTTTTAGGTCCTTTTTCATTGTACATCATACTGCCAGGCAAAATATTAACTCATTTACTTTAAATGTTTTTGTAAATAATAATTTATATATTATTACTCTTGACTATTTTTTCATCAATGGTAAATTGTATCAACAATTATCTCCCTTGATTTTAAGTCATTTATTCAAATAATTAAAAAATTTCTAATCTATTTTCAGGTGCAGAATCTAGAGGTTACCAGTCTCTATGGTGTATAAAACTAAAAGTACTTTATGTGTATGTGTTCCATTGAAACTTTAAAACAAATCTGAATTATTCAGACTAAATATTTTAAGTACATGGTATGTACCATTAAAGACTAACAATGAAAATTAATAGAGATAGTGCTGCATCTTACTTTTGTACATGCATATTATGGTTTTCTGGTGTTATAGTATCTATTCCACTGGGTAATTCCAAAGATGATGTGCCATTACTTATTATCATATCATTAGATGGATTCCGTCATAATTATTTAGACAGACTTCCCAAAGACAGAATTACAAATTTTCAATATTTCATTGACAGTGGTGTTAAAGTGGATTACCTTAATAATATTTTTCCATCAGTGACATTTCCAAATCACATGACATTGTTAACAGGACTGTATGCTGAAAGCCATGGTGTTGTATACAATAGATTCTATGATCATTACTTAAATGACACATTCCAAATGGGTGATATGTGTCAAAATTTTGATTCACGATGGTTTGATAATGGCGGAGAACCAATATGGGTGACTAACATGAAAGGAAAAGGGATGAGAAATAGTGGATCAATCATGTGGCCTACTGCAGTTTCCTCTGTTAAAGGTGTGTCTCCAAGAATCATTCCTAGGACATTTTGGAATAATGAAAGCATTCCTTATCATGAACGTATTGATAACTTGATAAAATGGTTTAAAGATCCAAAAAGACCAATAAATCTTGGTATGTTATATATTCCTGAGCCAGATGAAATTGGTCATAGTAAAGGACCTGAATCAGAAGATGTGAACAAAGCAATCTTTGAAATTGATGATGCTCTTCATTATCTGAGGAAAAAATTGAATGAAAGCAACTTGTTGAATAGGATGAATATAATTATTACAGCAGATCATGGGATGACAGAGGTTAAAGATCAAGTAAACCTGGATCTAATTATTGATAGAAGCTGGTACACCATAATCCAGCCATTTTACATAGTAGGGCAGCTGATTCCAAAACCAGGTTAGTGTATTATACATGTAAATGGAAAGTAAACCAGGGTATTGTATTATACATGTAAGTGGAAAGTAAACCAGGATAGTGTATTATACATGTAGTGGAAAGTAAATTAGGTGAATATGATATCGACATTATACATGTACAACTAATTACTAAAATAATTTCAGAGTATGGCCATACATTTATATCCCTTGATATATGTATTGCATGATTTTATGTTGGCCTCTACAGGTATTGAAGGCTATAAGATAAGATATATCCTAATTTACTAAAAATTCAAATCTATTTTACAAATTTTATTTACTGAAAATATTTTACATCTGTCTTACTTACTAATGTGTTGGTTTTTTTTTCCAGTTTAGAGGCCAAGACTACTGCTATACATGTACATGTTACTGACAATCATATGTTACTACTTGTAGTTTTCTTAAGTTGTACTTTCATTCTTGTATTTTTTGCTGTATATGTACATGTATGACTGGTACAAATACATGTATTCTGTCTGACATTTTACAAACTTTGCAATTCATTTAGAAATTGTTTTGTAATGCCTTCTTTATATTAACTGTACAATCAGGATGATTGAAAACTGTTATAATTCTATGATTGTGATATAAAATCTCTCACCAGGGGATAACGATCATATAAAATCCTGCAGGTGAGAAGTCTGCAAATCAAAATGTCCAAATGCAATTGTCACTTGTTATTTGAATTTATATTTTTCCTTCTATTACTTAAAAATTATAACAGTAATGAAGGAATAATTCTACCTTTTATCTTTTGAATCTAAATGATTTTGCAGGTTTTGAGAATCAAATACTTTCAAAGTTAAGAGATAATCCCAATATACATGTATATAAGAAAGGCGAGAAGGAACTAAAAGCTTTGCATTATAGCAAGAATGACCGCATTGCTCCAATTATAATAGAGGCAAAGGAAGGTTGGGAACTGGCAAATAATGAGACTTACGTAAATTTGGTAGAACGTCAACAACAGACGCGTAAGTATGCCTATATTCATAACTGATTTCAAGATATCTTATAGTGCGTGTTTAAATGTATGTCAGTTAATAAATGTACTAAATATATTTAGCAAGTCCAGATGCTTTCTTGCTTTTGGCTTGATTTAACAAGCCCTTGCTATTCACCCATGTAAGGCAGGGAGAGAGATGTTCAGTGTAAGTGTGTGTTTTATGTTCTTGCTTTAGTGGTCCATATTTCCAATAGCTTTTTAAGTGCCCCTATACTTTTTAAGTGCCCCTATACTTGACGAAGGTACCTAAACAGCACATTCATGTTGGAGATCTGGTGCTCAACCACCTGAGCTGCTCTGTCCACTAGCAAATTCAGATGAAGACTGAACTGAATTTTTTTTATAAAAAATCTTCTTATTCATGTTTTATTATAGATTTACATGTAACCAATGTATACATATGCATTGTATTAATTAGTTGCCTTTTCTGGGATTGTGTTCAGTACTTTGATGCCATTTTACAACTTTCAACATTCATTTTCAGATCACCCAAGCAAAAAACTAATGATGCTCTTTAAAACCATCACTTTTTGTACCTTGTCATTTACATGCAGTCTATTAACATTTTAGATTTATTCTCATGAAGTGCTTGGCAGATTTCATCCAACTTCAGTATGGCCTATCAGGGGAGTTGGGGCTTCATTATGAAAAAAATGTAAACAATTTGGGGGCTTGGTACTGTAGGGGTCCCAAACTTATATGCATAGGGCTCAGGTAATCTTAAGGAGGAATTAAACACTATCCAAAAAACGCTGGATGTTCGGAATCCATTTGTTAAAAGAGAGATAAGTTTATTGTGCTTTCTGACGTCATTAGATTGTGACGTCATAACCACACAACTGTTTGATGGGCTATATAATTGTGACGTCACATTAGAAAAGTTTGCCAAAAGGTGCCGTGTCGGGCATTTGACGAATGGTAAATTACAATGTTGACACATGTTTACTGGAATGACGGGTGTAATCATTGTAATGACGCCCCTGTCTACAAGAATGACACTTTAGGAAGTTGTTTTCATTTAAAATGTCATAAGACTAATTTTAACATTTAATCAATTGATTCATATTCAGCATTTACATAGATTTTTTTTTTCAAATTTTAGTTGTGCCAGAAAAATACCTAACTTGACGTAACTAACGTATCACAGTAGATAACTGGTGTTTTGGTGACCATATTTTATATTTCTATGGATAAATTCTTTTCATATTCATAATTTTATATATTAATACCTTAAGGATTATGGAAATATTGAATTTTTAGATTTTTGTAAATTGTTAATTTTTAAGAGAAAATAATGAATTTTTATTCATTCAGTATTATTTTCCCTTGGTAATTTTATAAGGAAACATTTCTTTTTTAGTATTGATTCATGTTTTGATATGTATCGGTATTTATTTTTAACAGTTAATAGAAATTAGATTGGCCTGTTAACACTTTTCAAGGGAGTCCTAAATATGCCTTGGTGGAGGATATTCAAAGTAATTTTTCTAAAAATTGTATGGATAAATTTTTTTTACATTTTGCATTTCAATAGAGATCAAAAGGAAGTATTGATGGAAAAAAATTAAGAAAATTGAATCTGAGTCAGCTGTTTAATACCTCCTTCAAGGCTCTTTTGAACCATTGTTCATATCAAAAAGCTACACACTTACGACCGATTCTTCTAACATAAACTTCCTGTTGTACTTTGTTTCTCTGAATGATCAGTTTTGTTCATGGAAATTGTTGCAATTCATTAGTCGCTTGTAAAATATTCACACTTATAAATATCTAGTGTGACTGAAATAATTTGACATTTATTTTTTCTTACAGGGGGAGCTCACGGATATGATCCCAGCAAAGTAACAAATATGAGACCCCTATTTATAGCATCAGGACCAGCATTTAAAAAAGGTTTCAAATCAAAATCATTTAATTCAGTTGACATATATCCATTGATGTGTCACATTCTTGGTGTTGAACCTGCCCCTAATAATGGATCCCTAGACAATGTTCTCCATTTGCTAGTGGCTGTAAAGAAAGAGGAAAATAATGGATTGTTTCAGACAACTGGGATAACATGTAAGTACATGTACATTGCTTAGGCAGTTTTTCCCCCAGATTGTCAGTTGGTATATGTAAGTTCAGAATTTTGTTTTCACATGAAATTGTGTCTGTGGTAATCACTGGGTGAATTGATCTTCATGACGTCATCTTAAAATAATTAGAATGTGCATTAAGCCAATTTTTCTCCTCCTGACTTCACCAGTAAAATTCTACATGTACCATATAGCTGACACATTTTTTTGATGTCAGAGTGCACCAACAAACCTGAAGAATCAAATGTGTACTATACAGTTATGATTTTATAAATATACTTTGGTTAAAAATGTGAAAGCATGTTTTCACAGCAATTTGAATTTTTAATTTGCTGTCTTTTATTGTGAATAAAACTAAAATGACTAAACTGTTTTTTTCTGTTGCTGTTCAGTTGAGATTTTAGAACTCATGGTCCTAAGAGGCATTTCAAGTCTTAACCACAAAGCTATGGATGCTAGAAATCAATCTTAATCAATGTAGAATCTATGATAACGGATTTCTGAAGAATCAATAGAAATTAGATATGTAAAAGAATACATGTAAATAGATAAATATAAAAGTAATAATTTATTCAACAATGTTTTTATTTTTTTATTATGTTCAAAATATCTTTTTCAGTTTTAGTTGTAGTGATATTTGCAACACTGCTCAGTGGAATTTTCTGTATTGGTGTTTTCCGACAAAGTAGAATAACAGCCAGAAAACGTATGATCACCAACAGGCGTGGAGTTCGCTCCCCTATGACACAGATTCCTGATGCAGCAGCATTGTTACAGTCTGAAGATGACGACGATGATTTGTGATAGAACGACATGGTTACTTATAAACATTTTAAAAATGGGGATTTTAGAATATAAAACTCTGATATGAAAAGATGATGCAAGCTAACATTGTCCTAATTAATTTCTCAAAACTTAATCCTTCATTGATTGTGAAAGCATGAATGATTCTTGATACATGTACATGTATATAGAGTTGAAGGTGAATATATAGTACATAATAATGTTGTGAATGGGATGGAACTTTGAGAATTGATTAATTGGAATAATTTGATTTGATCAATTATTGAGTAAAATCAGATTGTTATTAACTTATTTATAAAATATGAAGGATACAGTGTTGTATCTGACATGGACTTATGGGCCTAAAGTCAAGTACTTGATATCATCCAGGCTTAATAATATCAATAATTCACATGTATACTTGCAGGGATTTATTATCTTACTATTTCAATTATTTAGTCCCAGTGACTGCCACTTTTAACTTTTAGGGGGCCAAAATCCAAGTCTTATTCCACATTGAAAAAAAGTTTGAGCATGATATTTTGTTTAGTTATTTGTATATCAGATGTATCAGCTGTTATTAAAATTCTATAATGATATACAATATAGATTTTATAAATTTAATTAAAGTTCTTATATTGTAAGTTACATAACAAGTTTATTAATCTTTTTTAAAATGTTTGTGTCTAAATCGATATATACATGTGCATGTCACTAAATTTATTCTTTTGAAAAATGATACCTATTATTTTTTATCTTTATTTTTCAAAACTTTCATTTAACTATATATCTACTTCAAATTAATATCTATCAATATTACAATACTACTTGTATAGAAAATTTCCATAATTCAAATGCCAGTCTGGTCCGGTACAGTTTTGTTTATTACACTACTTTCGGAAGTATGTTTCCAAGCCATACAATGTGTTCTGTGTCCTTGAGGTAAAAGCCTTACATATTTAAATATAGATAAAATAAGAGTTTAAGGTTGCATTTTATTTTAGTCAAAGGCATTATGGGTTCCTTTTGAACCCATAAAATACCATTATTGTCAGACAGGCACGAAGTAAATCAGCTGAATTGTGTGATCAACTTGACACATTCTTAGCCTATTTGAAAGTCAAAATGTAATTTTGGGAGTAATATATGAAAGATATCACACCCCGTAAATCGTTCTCTTGCCTTAGTTATAAATACTACATCTCGTACTTCATTTCCACTGGCTTTTAGCCATTTGTTTGGATCTGGAATATCAATGATGCAGGTAATGAGTACTAAAAGAAATTGACTGGCAGAAATTCTAGAGTCATTTATACCAATCTTGTAATCAGAATTTTTGGAATCGATCAATTTTCGATTATAATCGATCATCAGCACACCACTAGTATGTAAACACATCAAACTTTACGCATTCATATGAGTTTTGTATCATTTTTATTTTATCAAATAAAGGGCTGGTGCAATGTTCAATTGCCTAGAAAATATTCAGAGGAATACTTTAGACATTCCATTTCTCAGAAGAGATTAACCCTGATTTGTTAAATTATGGATATTTGTAAATACACTGTATTTAATCATACAAAACATGAAAAACAACTCTAGATATGCTGGTTTATGTTTTAATTTATTTATTGAATTTTCAATCAGTTCTTGGTTTTTCATTTCACCTTTTCATTTAAATCATTATGTACATTGACCAAGGAATAACTGATTTGGAAGATTTGGCATTTTAAAGTGAAGATCCATTTAATCAGTAGTAATACATATATGTATGCATATCTGCTGTTGAACAGTAGACACCACTTGTGAGGACCTACAGATATATACATGTTCAGTCAGACTGCTTTATAAGGACCGTTGTTAAGTGGACAATTTCACCTACCGACAGGATTTTCCTGAGAACAAACATACATAACGTTATTTACTGTTGATATAACAGAATTTATATCATCTGACACCGACAGTGAAAATTCTGAACAAACGTGTATTTTCAGTCGAACAATCCTGTGATACAATAAACAAATATACCCCATCAATTATAATTATCGGTTTCATGTACATGTTTGGGTTTTTTACTGACAGGATTAAGAAATAACCATTGTTGAAACAAAGACACGTTATCGACTCAGTTACCTGTGGAACCATGTGCACTCAACTGTTACGAAAAGCGTGCTACACTCAGTGACTTAGATCTTGACCGACTCTTGTATACACATAGGCCTACCTCCTCAGAGATGTTTTTTTTTCCGTCAACAATATTACTTTAGTGACCGGATAAAAGTGGGCATGTAAATAGTGTAAATAATAATGCTTGTTTAAATCACTGAGCATCGCCAGCTGGAAACATATATAGTAGCGATTGAAATGTGACTATCAAAACACGATGATCCAGGGATAAATTCAAGTAGTTGTCCGTGAAAGTATGTGAGCAGAGTTGTATAACAGTTATTTAGATATTGTTTTACACCAGCTTTGAACAATATTTCATTTATATTGTAGCAGTTAAAATATGATAAACATAGTTGCAAAAAGATACAACTGAGACTAAGTCTAAGGGGAGAGAGAAAAGTGTAGATGTCTTGATATATTATATTTAGAGAATTTGACTTAGTAAAAATATGAGGAGAGAGAAATGTTAATGTTTTGGTACATTATGTTAGAGCATTGAATATAGTAAACCTACAGGGGAAAGACAAATGTAGATAGATGTCTTGGTATATTATGTTAGAGGTTAAAATTAAGTTTATCTTAGGGGATACACACATACATATATCAATACATTATGCTATAGTATAATATATAGTAAACTTACGCATGTTAAGGGAAAAGCAAAGATGGGTGTCTTGGTACACTATGTTAGAGGCTAAAACAAGGTAAACATAGAGGGAAACAATTATGGATGTCTTGATACTTAACTTGATGACTTGGTTAGTTATTGGAATGATAATATAATTTTAGGTGGTCTGTGCTGTAAAAAAACAGTGGGTAAGATTTAGGCTTTATATTTGTATATTTATTTGGTTTCCATTGGTTCTGGACAGTTTTAGGTTTTAAGTCAGGGTTAGGATCTGCAATGATTTTCATATGTATCATGAAATCTTACTCAGAGTTTGTATGGGGAAACACTTTACTATCTGCTCCCAATGTTTGTTCTGTTTGTATGGGCATTGTCAGAAGTGCATAAACTTCAGAACTTTCATGTTTTTCGCAATAACTAATTGACATCATATTTGGTATGTAGCAGAAAAAAAATCTGAATTTCATGACCCTTTGGTCAAGATGTTTTATTTAGAATTAGCAAGGACTTGGGTGAATAATAGGGTTCTGTTTGGCTTCATCTATTTACATGCATGTATTAAACATTGACTGAACATTGGAGGGTACAGTGGAACCCGTCTTGAGAGACATCCCTTTTGCCACTGGAATGTGGTCTCTCAAGACTGGTGGTCTTTCAAAAGAGGTTTTATTTAAAGGATTATTTAACCAAGTGTTTTTCAGAATGTGGTCTCAGAAGACAGGTTCCTCTGTTTTAAGATAAGATGTGTCCCTTACATGGTATTGAACTGGTTCCAAGAGGCAGTGAAAGTGCCACATATTTAGCTAATATTTAGTTTCATTGTTGTTCCGTTTGTAACATGAAAAAAGTTTGCATAGCATAGACGATTTACCAATATCATTGTTTCCCAATGAAAGAGACAGATTTAAATACAAACATTTTATCAATGTTTTTATCTAATCTATATGTGATTTTTTTATTTTATCCATATATATACATTGTATAGAAGTAGGTAATGAATTTTGTAAGTCGTTAATAAATTTCTTATTCAATTCTATTTTTTATTTTGTATATTCCTTTAATTTTTCTTATTTTTTCACCTGATGCAGTGATTGTACAATCTTTATTTTTGATCTTAGAAATTCTTATGGTTGAATAAGTCTACAATGGTTTTATAAACTGTGCATATTACTAAAGCATAATTATTGCTTTGTTTGAATTCCACCATTGGGCATTGTTAAATTTGTTTTGAATCATTTTATAATTATGTTTCTAAATTTTGATTTTTGTATATTTTGTTAAATTTGACACTTTATTTTTCTAAATTTTAGTTCATATATATTTTTGTAAAATTCAACAAACTTAATTGCTGATAATTTTTTTTCTGTCGATCTTAAGCCTTTTTGTATGATAAATTTTAAACCTGTTCCTAATTAATCACATTAGATTTATAATGTAAATTTTCTATTTGTATATCATTTTTCTTTTCATCAACAAATTCAAGTAAAATGCAGTCACAACAGTTTTGCTTCAAATTTTGGTTTTTGTTCTCAAATTTTGTATCATGGTAACATATTTCATGTTTGTAGTTTTCTCCATAGTCAGTTGGTTAGAACATGAAGCTGTTAAATCTTGATGACTATCACCTCTACAATACTCTAGTCAGCATGGGTTCAAATTTCATGAGAACCTTAACTGATTTTGTTGCAGAGTTCATTAGTTTACTTGCAGAAAGCTGGTGGTAACATGATTCCTCTTCCACCATTAAAATATGTGACACCATATACTATGAAACTATTGAATATTGTATAAACAGTGGTATAACAGTAATTCATGTTGGTAGATATATTTCATCAAAAGAAAAAACTGCCTCTTAACATGGAAATGGTCCATTTACTATGAGAACATTTTTTTTGTTGATGTATATAAGGCCTAACCCCTATTTTTTCACCACTACCATATTTCAGTAAACTTTATGTACTTGCTATATGCATTAATTTCCTGGATCACTTAAACACAATCCATAGATACACATTGTTAGTTTAACTTAGCTATATAAATCTTTAATATTTTAACAATTCCTGAATGCTTAGATTGCTGACATTTTGGTACAGCATGCATAATACATACAATGATTTTTATAAATCACAGTGCCATTGTTTACCAGCAGTAGTAAGACTTTTTTGTTTGGACTTAATTTTGTAAAACAAATAAATGTTTGATTTGAATTATTTCATGTTTTTCTGACAATTTTTTTCTAAATTTTTGTGATTGAAAATTGTATACTACAGACCCTTTTAAGATAACTGTGTTCCTGCTAATCTCACCTGAGCACTTGAAACTTTTGAGTGTTATCAAGAAGTTTCGTACCAATACAAATCATACCCAATGAAATACAAATCATACACAGAGTACAACTTGCCTTTCAAAGGGTAGAATTTGTCTTTGGTACAAAACGTTTAGGGCTTAAAACTCCTTGATGCCACTCAAAATTGTTAGTGCTCAAGTTAAATTAGTAGGAATGCAGTTATCTTAAAAGTTAAAACAGGGTAAGTGCAATACATACATGTAATAGACTATGGACAAAATAACTTAAGAATCATTAAACAGATTTATGTGTATGACATTTTCTGTCCAATTTATAATTTTATTTCATGGAATTCATAAAGCATTCATATTGCTTATGGATGGAAATGAAAAGATGCGCCTTGCTATGTTTTTGGAAATTCTGAAGTCATATTTGTGCAGTGGTAATATATTTAAAATATTTTTCAATGTAGTTACACCTATTTATAATTATTTGGTAAGGGATATTGTGAAATTGTAAATACCACATGCATTTTTTTCTATTACTTTGTGTATGGATAACTTCTGATTCAGCTGGATTGAATATAAAAATAATTCATTTCATCAACCTGTAAATATATGATTGTGTATGTGTATAAATACATGGTCTATCAATAGTCATTTTGATGTTGTCATGAGTAAAACAAACTGAATGCTCTACTAAAGAGGGATAACTCTTGTAATGCTTTGATTAAAGTGCAGTCAATTCTTGTTATAACAGCCAGGTTGGGATCCTGTAAAATTGCTGCTATATCAAATTTCCAGGCTTGGCGCCAAAATAAGAATGCATGAACATAACTTGTTGTTATACCCCCATTAATTGTTAAACCTCAATTCAGTATGATTGCAGGAAAGAAATAGAATGACTACAACAAATAAAATTGTTATTTTTTCTATCAATTTGATAAATTATGGCAACATTTAAAATTTTTTTTGATGCTTTGACGCTATAAGAAGTTAATTATAAAGGTAAAATGCATGTTTATTGCCAAAAATCACTGCCGATGCCGGAAAGCAAATATGCCAATTTATCAGACAAATTAACATGGATATAAATTCGTTCCCATGATATTTCTGCCGTAAACCGAAAATTATATCAAGAGTTGACTCTAGTTGTGTCTATGTTGTAAAAAATGTTTAGAGATTACCTAAGGATAGATTGTCTATTGATTTTTTTTTTTAAATGGAACTTGATTTTAGAATAAAGTGAAAATGAATTTAACGGTATAGCTAAATGTTTTAAGATTCTTATGTATACTGTAATTAAGTTTTCCTTACCATTGGATTAAATTCATGTCGTATTAGTTGATGTGGTATTAACTAAGTTATTTACTTGATGTACTTATGTCCTGCAGGTGTGATGATTTTTCTAGTAATCTGTGAGGTGACATGGGAAACTAAAGCTTCAGTCTGTCTTACTGTTCTACATGTATATTGTGATTGTGTCTATTGATATAATGTCAAGAAGCTCAAAGAATGCAGGGGAGCATGCTTCTTTTGTTCAGCCTTTTTTAATTGTCCAGTTTTATAACCTTCCTCACAAAGTTTGAACCAATAAGACTGTATTTGATAAAATGAAAAAACCAGTAAAGTAATTTGTAATATCCAACAAACTAGGCTTAACTTATATTGATTAACAAATGTCTAAAACTTAATACTGCAAATCTAACAAATATGACTACTTATTTGCAGGGATCAGACAAATGTCTAAGATTGATACACATCTAACAAGTATGACTACATATTGACATGGATCAGAATCAGACAAATGGCTAAAATTGATACAGATCTAACCAGTAAGATTACTTATTTCCAGGGGTTCCTGTTAGGCTGAGTGGTTAGAGTTTTGTACATTACAGCATAAATTCTCTCACCCCTCATCAGTTAGATTCAAGACCAACTGTAACATAAGAATACTTTGTAAGAAAGTTTGCCGGTTTACTTGCAGAGGGATAGTAGTCTCATCTTGGTTACATTGTAATGGGGTTCTCTCCTCTGCCATTGAAACTGGCTGCCACCAGGAAAAATTATTGCGTGTAACATAAAACAAACAAACTTATCACAACATTCTCAGTAGATTTGAGCCAAACATTGGGGGCTTTAGTGTTTAACAAAAAAAAACATTTTTGTTAGTAGTCAGTTTCATTAAATTATTATATACTTGATTGGAAACAAGGATAATCTTGGTCATCTTTCTCTGGATATTGTATTTCACATCTAAACTCATCAAAGATTTTATGTAAAACTTGTGTGATTTTGCCCCTTATATTATGACTAAAATTATATTTGGCTAAAATTATACAGGTAATTGTTTCGGATAAGGATGTTATTTTTCACATTTTCAATTGTAAAAAATCATAAAAGAGAAACATTCCGAGTTTTTTGTATTAAACATTAATACAACTAAATCTGGGAACTGTCATACATTTGCTGCATATAAATGCCACTTCTTTATTGCCGTTTGCTAATATGTATATATTGTTCACTGTAAAATCAACATCAAGGTGGAAAAGATGTTCTGCTTGAAGAGTTAGACTACTTACAATGTGCTTAAAATTAATAAATGACATAAAAAATATTTAAACAGTTAAAAACAGAAGATGGCAAAAAGTATTGAAGTAGAATCATGCGTCAGTTTGTCATATATATATATATATATATGTCTAATTTACTAGCATTAAATGCATCATAATCAAATTCTGAAGATGATGGGGAAAAAATCAATCATGACCCAGATCTATGGAATCATTTTCAGTTTTTCATATACACAATGATTTTATACTAAGGTATCATGAAATAGCATTATTAAAAGCAGTTGGTAAATTGCAATTAACATTTAGCAAATTGGAACTAGTGAATGTCAACATGCAATTCTAAGCATTTTGTAAATAATCTAATGGCATTTAGCAATCAGCATATCAGTTTGATTTAGCACAAATTTATATGATAAATCAATATCTGAATGTTTCTCCCAGTTTGATATTTATAACAGTAAGTCAAAGAAAGAAAATACTGTAAGAGGGCATATTTTCAATCATCAATCCAGTGTATTACAAAGATTCTTATCTGAAGTTTAAATACATATCACAAAATTCCATTAGTTAATTACTTTGTAATGACATTTGTTTTGTTGCTTTCTAGTGAAATGTAAATGTCATTTCTTTGTATGGAACATGTGCACATTGGCATGTAACTAAAATTCCTTTCAAAATATTTTGACCAGTCAAAGGTATTTATTACTTGGATTGATATATTGAGAACATAATTTGGTTTCTATAAATTTATAATTATAAAACATGAACAGTTAATTTATATGAATACCAGTACACAGGAAGATTATTTTAGTAGAACTGTGCTATGCCATGTATGTGAAATTTATCACTGTAATAGAAAAAGATGACATTCATTTAGTACTCACATAATTTGAAGGTGCACTTGCTCTGAATTTCATGAAATTTTATTTATGATTTTTTCCTATCATTGAAAGTTTTTATTAACCAAAGAAATTCATTGCGTTGTTTAAAAATATGCATCCTGAAATAACACACACAGCTTGAATACCAGCTATTACATATGAGAGTTTCTTTGAGTTCTTTATATAAACTATCAATATATCAAATGCAATTTCAGGCTCTTTAGTTCTTATATCATTTCATGGTGATGTAATTATTTCTAATCATCCATTAATATCACAAAACATAAGTTTAAGCTAAAATAGAATGTTAACCATACACATGACAATTTGTGAAAGAACACATTTATAGTTTCAAATATTTATGCATGTGTTAGATGTATAGAATAGCTTGAAAACATTAATTGGCATTTATTGTGTGTTTTTGTTTTAAAATCTTTCATTTTGACTACTTAGATTGATCTACAATAATGAAAAAGAGATATACACAGGTATAAAAATTAAGAAATTCCTATATATTTTGTGAAAATTGCTTGCGGAACCCAGGTTTTGGCACTTTTTCCATTCCAATTGATTGACTCAGTCTGTCTATTTGTATATGATTACCAGACTCGACCTGACCTTATTTCCACAAAATATATAGGGATATAAGATGTTTTATGTCTGTGTATAGCTCTTATTTGTTATTGTACATCAGGTTCAAGTAGTAAAAGTAGAAAAATCGAAATATGTTTTTGGTAAACTCAGCTAATGCCCCTTTAATATTCATATCTAAATTGTTTCCGGCTTCATGTATAATTTTGGTTTGTGTTCTTTTATACTGTATTCCAAGTTATTTACTAATGACCACAATATACTTAAACATATATCTGTTCATATTTGAATCTGCCCGTTTTATGTATCATAAGTACAAAGCATGTTTTGCAGTCAAACAACACTAATTATACTGTTTGATTAATTACTCATGTTGATTGATTCCAGTTCCATTGAAATTTCCACTTGTAGGCAGCTTGAAATGATTTGATAATTCCATGGTGAATGCTTTTAATTGTTGGACAATTTTCCTGATTTTATATACATGTATTGTTCATGTTACTACAATTTATCTATTGAAATTTTCATTTTCGTTTCATTTCATCTGTCTTTACATTGCATATATAAATGATATTACTATTTTTGTGCAATTTTTCATTCGTTTTTTACAAAATACTTTGTATGAAATTTTCTTTAGAAGTAATGAAACTTCATACATATGTGTTTTCCAGCTATGATATCCTATTTAGCTGGTAGGGTTTAAGTAATAACTTTACAGGTTGGATCCTTACTGATATATCTGATTCTGGTTGAAACAATGTTTTAATTGGTTTATATGATACATCATGTACGTGATTGTTCTGCCTTCAGATTGGTCTCTACCATTTTGAGATGGCTATGCATCTTTAGAACATTCCATTTCTATTCATATTTATATAATTTTTAATACAATTGGCAGAATCTTCATGACATTTGATCCAATGAACTGAAAACATAGGTTTATCAGTAATTCCCATATACATGTTTTTAGTTACCTATTACGATCTTTTGTAATTTGATTTCTCAAATTTAGTATTTTTACTTTGTAGGGTAAAAGAAATATTGGTCAATACAATTTTAACTGTAACTCCATTTTATATGCAAGAGTTTGGCAGAGAGTTTGGTAGAGAAGTCATTTGTTCTTTAAAAAGAATTGAAATGTAGTTTTGTTTCTTCTTTGTTTTTATGCATGCTTTATTGAAAATATAGAGACAACATTTTAGAAGCTTATGGAATTTACATATTTTAACCCAAATGTAACATTCATTTTTTATTGAATGATATCATATTCCACATAAAACAAGATGGTTCGCATCTATTCCTATACTTTTTGATGATAGTCGTACTTCATACACATGTTAAATTGAACACCACTTCATGTAGTGAGATAAGATAGGGATACCACTACTTTAGATATATAATATTTCTGAGATCGAAGTTCAGTGATATGTTATATTGTTTTGGTCCTGTTTTTGTCTTGTTTTTAGTCCGTTTACAACATCCGTTGAAAAATTTTTAATATCTTCAAATTTTGACCAAATTTTGTATGATGCTTTATATAAAAAATACATGAGAAGTTCCAGTGACCGACATTTGGCAATATTTAACAGAATTATGGAACTTTAAGTCTTTATAAATGGGTTTTTCAAACAAATCTTGTTCAACAAAGTATTTTAATGTTATTACCTAAATTATCTTCTATCTGCTGTTATGCTTTACTTCAACATTTCACTCCTGACAGATAAGAAATGGTTAACCCATGTTTTACTTTGGTTTTTATACGTATTGTCTTCAGTTAACTTTTCAGCTCATGGCACTTTGAACATTTTAATTGCATCCTGTTGCAATTTAAAGTCATAAAACACGTATAAAAAACTACTGATGACAGAGTTACAAAGATAATTTCTTAGTTTGAATTTATTTGTTGAAAAATATTGCTTTCTTTGAGCATCTTTTCACTGGCGTTGCTTTAAACGTATACAACGTTTTGTGACTTTGTAGCTTGTGTGTGTGTGTGTGTCTCCAAATCGACATTTATTTTGACTTAGCATCAATACATACAGTAAAATTTGCTTTAGCGACCACCTTTGTATAAAGACCACCTGGTCACAAAGACCAGAAATTATTAGAAAGTATTTTGGATGGAAACAAACTTTACTTTAGAGCGATGTCTTGCTGAATTTTTGACAATTCTGTGCACTCTTCATAGAATGAGTTCTGGTAGACAATTAGTTCATATTCTTAATTGCATAACACTTATATTTCTAATTGGTCAAGTGTACATTGGCATATTTTAATTAACACATAACACGACTGTAGATTAATGCTATTTTGTTTTATCATATTGAAACTTATAATCTATTGCTATAGAATGAATTTGACAGGGAAAAACTAGTGTAATTGTTAAAACTTGCTTGTCATCTTTTTATCCATACATCCAAACGATTTATTCCAACGAATGTATTTTAATTGATTCTTTAGTTATGAATACTAAATCATAATTCATATTTAATTTGAGTTTTCCTTTTTCTATACTATATAATAAATGTAAGCACAAACAAATTCGCAAAAAATACAAGTATTTTTTTTTACCTCTGGTAAATCAAATTACTCCAGGTGTTAATTTCCATCTTATTAAAGCCAACGTTTTACTCATAATGAAAGTTATCCTGTCTTTAAAGTGCATTTACTGATAATCAGACTGTTATCGTACATCACGAGTAAACTTCCTATTTTTCTTATTGTTGTTGTCTAGATATTTATCTATAACTTGATGAAATTAGTTACAGAATAGATGGAGCATCACGCTTTGAACCATAAAGTCTTACTTCTGGTCAGCATGGGTTCAAGTCCCACTGGAACATAAGCTGGTTTTGTTAGAATATTTGCAACAAAACTTACGAAAGTCCGACGGTCTCTTCTCGGGTTCTCTCCTCCATCATTAAAAACTGGTAACCACTATATAATTGAAACATTGTTGAGTGTGGTGCGAGATACCATTCAAAACAAACAAAGTAATTAATTTCATACGTAATTATTATTAGTTTGAAGGTTTCGGAGGTTTATGATACAGATGATGAATGGTGCTTTAAGTTGTTAAGGTTGTGTGTTTTTACATAGTGAAGTTTTTTTTATCAGTAGCGAAATGTTACAGTCTTCATCTCTTTAACTATAGATGTAAATTTGGGTCACATTATTGTTAAATTGCACAATTTCCTGATGATTTATGATCATGAAAAAATTGAAATTTAAGTTAGTAATGTACGTGGTTAACAGACAATAAATCAAATTAAAGATGGTTGAAATTGTTGATATTATAATTCTGCTTTGCGTAATTGGGTTGACATGGGAACTTCTAACCGTCACCCGAAAGATCATTGACATTGAATTTGATGTCGAGCATTTGATCAGTTTGTGTACCAAGACGTTCCCTGTGTGACGTCCACACTTTTGAAAAATTGCTTTCTTTTACTATAGCGATGTTGGTACCGCTGTGTTATTAGCTCACCTGAACTGAAGGTTCTAGTGAGCTTTTCTGATCGCCTTTTGTCCGTCGTCTGTCTGTCCGATAGACCATCTGTCCATAAACTTTTCATATTTTCGACTTCTCCAAAACCGCTGAAGTGATTTTAATGAAACTTTATAGGACGCAAGTACTCAACGTCCTCTACCAAGTTTGTTCATTTCGGTCCGATCGGCCCAGGGGTGGATCCATGGTGGGACAAAAGAGGCCCCAGGGGTACCTCTCTTTAAAAATCTAACTGTATCTGAATTATCTATATAGATGTATGATTCAAGTTTGTTAATTTCGTTGAAATCGGAAAATAAATTTTTGACGCGTTTTTGACGTCTTTTTAGATTTTTTATTCATTTTTGTACGATTTCTTTGATTCTCTCCCCTATT
The DNA here is from genome assembly GCA_030159075.1 of Atrina japonica. Classification (NCBI taxonomy): domain Eukaryota; kingdom Metazoa; phylum Mollusca; class Bivalvia; order Pterioida; family Pinnidae; genus Atrina; species Atrina japonica. The sequence continues at coordinate 796,204 of BROG01000060.1, read as the reverse complement.
ATTCATTAACTGCATTTATTTCATGTGGTTTACCTGTGGTTTGGTAGATAAATACTTTCCTGAAAGAATTTTGCTGAAATTTAGTTTTTTGAATTTTTCATTAATTTTATAAGACTGCAAAAATGAAGGGGGGGGGGGGGTAATTTTCCACCTTTACGACTTCATCTCCAAAACCTTAGAAGGGATTTTTATGAAACTTTATAGGAAGTAAGTACTTAAAGTCCTCTACAAAATTTCTTAATTTCGGTCAGATCGGCCGAAGGATGGATCCAGGGTGGGGCAGAAAATACCTCGAGGGGTACCTGTCTTTAAAAATCTCCTCCTCCAGAACCGCTGTATGGATTAAAAAACTATTTGTATCTGAGTGAATTACATAGATGTATGATTAATGTGTGTTAATTTCGGAAAACTAATTTTTGACATTTTTTCCCAGCTCTGTCATTTTCATACATTTTAAAGTCGCCTACATTTCTAAGGGGTGTTAAAATAATTTGTAAATTTGAGATTCCCATATTTGTAAGAAACCAATAGAGTTCAGGTGAGCGATGTTGCCCATTGGCCTCTTGTTACTACATAGTACGTAAACAATATACAAAACGTGAATAATGGAAAAACACGGATATCGGAAGTGAGATCCGGTATCAAAGAGGATTTAGTAACCCATTCATACTGGTCACATCTGCAGTATGTCCATTATGAAATCAAGATCAGGGCTCGTTAAGATGAGAATTTTAAATCCGAGATCTAAATTTTAGAATGTTCTTAGATTTAAGAATATTTTCAGTTGGGTAAAATTATTAGACTTAGTAATTCTTAAGTGTTATTCTGTTAGGCCTATAGTAAGGGGTACAACTCCTTTCACCACAATCAAATCAACTTGCCTTATATTTGAAACCAAATGCAACTTTAGTTTTGCTGCCGTGGATTGTTTTTACCGGTTTTTATCAAATTGCTGTCTTTGTATGCTCTGTCGTCTAAATGCCGCATTTGTTTCCTAATAGATCATTTCCTAAAACGATCATAACCTTCAGAACGAAAGTTCAAGGAAACTATAAGAAAGTGATAATTTGTTGTTTCAAATTTTATAAAAAAAAATAATTTCAATACTCCTACATTCAAGACTGGAAGAGATTTTCATAAGAATATCTTATAGGAAAGCATAATAATCATTCCCCATATGTTTCAACCAAAACCAATACAAATAATGGTAATTATCTTTCTATTACACGTACATCTTTGGTTTAATGCACTACTATTATGTACAGGTAATTTAATTGTAGAAATCTGACACAACGTTTACTTTCAAATAACTTTATAAATACCTTAATTTGAATATTTCAAACCTTTATTTCTCACAAGAAAACATAATATTATATAGTTATGTGCAACGCTGAGTTAAATGTGTACATTTGTTGATTTAAATGTATTCCCAATCACGTTCGAGAAAATTAAAGTGCTCCACGTAATAGTTGTCGGATCAGAGTAGCTGTTCTCCGGAGGCAATTTTGTGTGATGAAATGTGTTGATCTGTAAATTCCCGTGATGAAAATTGATACGGGGCATATTAAACTCCGAGACAAAAGTTTTAAATTTGATTGGTAAATAAACAGTACATAACTTTTATAATTACAATTGACGCCATGATCAATATAGATCATGCATGTGACCGCTTTCAAATACATCCAGATACTGATCGTGAATATTATGAGATGATTGCAAATTATATTGAATAATTGTCATATATATGTTTGTAGCACTTCACCTAAAACTGATGACATCTCCATATATTGAGTATTTATGTGATTTTGGCACAGTTAATTCTATTTTATTTTTTGCAGTTAATTCACACTGCGACACCAAAATCATATTAATGAAATAAACTTAATTCTTTCTCAAAACTTGTATTAACCGAGAAAACTATGGATTAACTGAGCAAGTTTAAGTTTAATTGGAGAAGACTTGGATTAACTGAGAAAGCGTTTAACTTATTCATGTGATTTTGATACATGATTCTCATTTAAACTTTTTAATAACCATAAACTGCTTATTAAATGGTGATATATAAAATCTAGGTTTAACTGAGAAAAACTACGTTTAATTCATGTGATTTTGGCATACTATACATTAACAGAGAAATAAACTCACAAGACCCTGCCCACCCCAGGGCTCCAACCGACGCGACGCTCTAACCACTCGGCTGTCTTCGCATTTCTACCACTGAACTTTCCGATGAACATTGTTTTATATCAAATTCTATATATTTGTAAATATGTAGATAGATGAAATATTAGGCTTCTACTTGCAATGAGAATGGGTCGCAAGTAACTGATATTAATGTATAATGTTAGAGTTGATTATAAGAAAAATCTCGTATGCTTACTATCAATGCTTGTGAAAATGTACATAGAGTCATTATTTCAGTCTGTTTTACATTAAATGTATGCAATATTTGTGTTGTGGGCATGACACTGAACCTATTATATAACAATGTTTTGTTGCTTATATAAATTGTTTTTCTTTGGAGTAAGTAGAAGAATGTATGCCAGACAAAATAATGTGCGGTAATTATAGATACAAAGTGAATAATATCTTCATTAACAGTAACATTTGCTTTGACCCTATCCGTCATATATAAAATATAGTGACAGTAATACATGAATTTTATCTCGCTACATTTGATTTTGATATTGATCACACAGATGTAGCCATTATTGTTATACCGTTTTATGATATATTTAATTGAACTTCTTCCCCAGTGAGTAATAAGTACATAAGTCAACCATTCTAGAAAATATCATTTACACATGTACTTTTCTTTTATAAGTAGCTGCAATGCCTGGTTCTCGTAATACATTAAAATATTGAGACCAAAGTGTTAACCTTTTCACCCCTGTATATCTAAGTGGCATACTCTTTTTCTATTGTTTAAGACCAAACTATTATGGTATGTAGGGTGGAAAGGGTTAACCATAAGTATCCATAACGCAATGTATAAATATGAATAAACGGATCTCCAGAAAATGCAGAGATGGGTTCAGGTGCCATGGATAATTTAGTATCCTTTGTCGAAGATTCATACCCGTGACAGTCAAATCCAAATTAGGAACATCACTTTGTCAAACTCGGTATAGACGGTTAAACAACTACTCTCGATTAATTATCATAACATGATTTGTTTTGTATTATAACTGATCACGAAGCACAGCATTTTCATCAATTCAAAATAACGTGGATCTCCCACATGGCAAATCTGATGCCTGCTATATCAACACGATCGATTTTGAAACTCGGAATATCTTATAATACAGACCTGATCTGGAGTACTGCCAATTTAAATGAAATGAGATAAAAGTTGAAATATAACTTTAAACTATAACTGGTGGCATCTCCAAATAAGTGAAAAATATTAACGGGACGTAAAACAACAATGAAACAACGTTAAAACAATAACAAAACAACAGTAATACAAACAAAATGCTATACTGAAATAATATAACTGGACTTCATTTTATCAAGATCAAAATACGAAAATAAAACGGCTCACCAAGATTGTTCTAACCCCAGAAGATGATGTAACAAAATAAAGATCTACCATGAAACCACTTGATAAAACTCTCAACAATATATGAGTTATATGATTAACGAAATCACAAGAACGTTAAGTACTTCAAGAGCTTTTGCCAAATATAAGTACAGCAGTGTGGAATGGTGACGGCGTGGATGTGTTTTATTTTAGGATTGGCTGTCAAGTATGAGAATTACGACACTGGTACAATCGGAACATCAATAAGTTGGTCGTATCCTTCTTTCATTAGTTTTTAACATTCCCTTTATAGCACATGCATCAGTGGTAGTAACGATCCTGTCTCTCTCATTACTTTAAAGAGCATTGTGCTGAAGTAATGTTTTTGAAGTCCGATTCACATTTCACCAGGTAAAATTAGCATTGTCAATTTAATTACAACAGATTCTTGGTCGTTAGTTAAAATCAATATTGTTTTTTTCAGTCTACTATAAATTTGATAGTATTTATTATATCAAACATTTCTTCAAGATTTACGGAAGTAATTGCAAATTCAAAACTTTTAAGTGTAATTGTACAGGCTATTCCATATTCGTAATTGAAAATCAAAATCAAACCTTTGTAGTATAAACTATTTCTGTTCCTTGTTAGTAGTCAATAAATATTATAAACATAATACCAAAGTTATAATGCTCAAGACAATATCGTTTCTGTCAATTAGACTTCATCAGTTGAGCTCCAATTTGAAAAGTATGTGTATTTTCTAAAGATAAAGTGGTATCCTACAAGGCCAAATAATATCTCCAAAAGTATAGCCGAAATCTGTCTAAGAGTAACCAATGTAAAAAATTAGTATCTAATCTTTAGAAAATTTTCGAATTTAAATGGTGTTAACAGTGCCAAATATTACTTTAGTATAAAATGAACAGCTGGTACCGAAATACCTGGATCTTGTGTTAATACAGAACACACAATGACAATGCGATATATTCTAACGTACTAGGAAATGAAGAAACTAACGAATCAGTCACACATGAAATGTAAAAAGGTTTGAAAATAATTTTAACCTGTATCAATCATGGCTTAAAAGTTTTGAAGGTTTCATAGTATGCTTATCGAATTCACCAAAAAAAAAAAAAAAAAGAAAAAAAAAGGAATATAAAAAGATTATTTCATGTTTTTCGATTATTAAAGTATTAGTAGTAATTTCTCTTTATAACCCTAAAAACTGTTATTTGTGTAGAGGAACAAAATTTAACCCATCCCCCCAAAAAAGAAAAAAAGAAAGACCCGTTAAACATACAATGACTGTTACAATCATAGACGTACATAACTTAATTTTACAAATAATGATATGGTATAGGACATGATATAATTCGCGTTTACATTCTGTCTTCCGATTGACTTATAGTATTGTGCTGGAACAGGAAAATTGTCATAATTCAGAATTTGAATATGAATTTTGAATAGTGTTTTATGCCAAACCCAACAATTTTTCAGTTACACTGAGGCGACAAGTTTTTTATGGTGGAACAGAAAACAAAGACACCAGGGAAGAGACCACCGGCCTTCCGCAAGTAAACTGGAAATTTTTCACAAAAATCAGCTTAGGTTCCAGCGACGATCGGACCTGTGCTGACCAGAAGTGAGAGACTTCATGGTTTAAAGCGCGATGTTCTATCCACTCAACCACGGAGACCCCTCATGATTCAGATTTATTTTTGATTACAATAACTAATATTGACCTTTTATATATGACTTCATAATGGAGGCACATTTTTGAATTCTTTAAAAATTAAAGTGGGAAAAACTGTAACATATATATATATATATATATATATATATATACATGTATATATATATATATATATATATATATATATATATATATATATATATATATATATATGCATGTTGAGAGAGAGAGAGAGAGAGAGAGAGAGAGAGAGAGAGAGAGAGAGAGAAATTTTTTTTTCTGATCTACATTATTGTGTACAAATGCATAAAACTTTTAACGACTTTTACATTGTGAGAAACTCTGACGAGATCATTTGTAATACTTAGAAACCTGAATAATTTCACCATTTGTATTGCAATTGAACTCGAGTAATCACTATTTGTTTTAAAATGGTCAGAACGTAGCTACTGGTATTCAGATAGGAAATAATAGAACAATTATAAGCTTTTATCGGTTTCGTGTACTTAATAATACGTCAGAACCCTTTTGTTGAAGGGATCATTATCTCAGAAAGTCTTTGACAGAATTAAATACGACTGTTCTGTTTTCAATAACAAGGAAGCTGGTATAATTTATTTGACAGGTTTTCACTCCAAGAGAACAATTTGATTTTAAACACATTACAAGTTGGAGACTGTAGTTTGACATTAAGATAACAAGTTTGCAGTAAAACCTGTAACATTTTCTGGCTATGACAACTAGATTTCGGAAATATTTTTGAAGTTTTTGAAATTTACACCCGTTATCTTAATAGCATCAACACAAGAAAAAAACACGAAATGAAAATGATTACACAATAAATTATTTAAAACATCAATACACTTTAGAATGGACACAAAATCATCAATACAAAGAACTGCAACAATAAACACTAGCTGTCTTTACATTGTAAATGAGCTCCTTCAAAAATGCATAAATTTCTTTTAATTATTTATATCATTAACATTCTTATCAATGATTAATATTTATTGCATTGTTTTTAAAATTGCAATGCCAGTGAAGAAGCATGTGAGTGTGAGAGAATTATAACGTCTTAGATTGTATGAACTCTCTTTATAGATACATGAATACAATTGTCGAATTTCATGGTTTCGCTTATCGTTGTTGTCTAAGTTGATGAATTATTGTTTTTCGTAACAAATAATCAATAAAAATGTTTCCTTTCTCTGAGCCTAAACAAAAGCATAGCAAACCTGGCTGTGGATGTATTACTGGTATATGAACATTGAATTCAAGAAAACGGAAGAATCATATTACGCCTAATATCTGGTACATTGTATTTCGGTACCAGCTGATCATCTTATACTAAAGTAATATTTCGCACTGAAGCTAAGATAGCCATTTGTTTTATAGTGGTTACTCTTAGACGGATTTTGGTAATATGTATAGATTTATTATTTGGCCTTGTCTGATACCACTTTCTCTTTAGATAATCTGTGAAAAATTGGAGCTCAACTGATGAAATCTAATTGACAGAAACGATCGTCTTGAGCATTATAATTTTGATATTATATTTATAATATTTATTACAGACAAAAACAGAAGTACCATCGGTTCATTAAAGAATATTTTGTAATGATATTATCAAATTCAAAAAATAAGTGTCAGGCAAAATTTGACCAGATGCCATGTTTATGATCGTGAATTTATGCCGTTCTCTACGTGTGAGCTCTATTTTTATGTAACAATATCTTAGGTGTCAAAAATAAGTGTCAGGTGTCAAAACTTGTTTATATTTAAGTTACAGTATTCACACACAATCAGACATTTTTGTAAGTTTTATTTTTTGACCTTGTTGGAAATGAAGCTTATATCTTCCACGTACTGATACATAGATCACTAATCATATTCCATGTGTTGTATACTATAAATAGCTTGACTAAAGATTTTCGTATACGTATATTCATATTTTGGTTTGCAAACGAACGGAGAAACACTACGAACAGGACGAACATGATGGGCAGAGCACGAGCAAATATAACAGAGCATGGACATGATAAACATAGCATGGACATGATAAACAGGACAGAGAAACGATAAACAGAGCATGAACATGATAAACAGAGTATGGACATGATAAACAGAGGATGGACACAATAAACAGAGCATGGACATGATAAACAGAGTATGGACATGATAAACAGAGCATGGACATGATAAGCAGGGCAGGGACATGATAAACAGTATGTACATGATAAACAGAGTATGTACATGATAAACAGAGGATGGACACAATAAACAGGACAGGGACATGATAAACAGGGCATGGACACGATAAACAGAGCATGGACACGATAAACAGCATGGACACGATAAACAGAGCATGAACATGATAAACAGAGTATGGACACGATAAACAGTATGAACACGATAAACAGGACATGGACACGATAAACAGAGCATGGACACGATATACAGCATGGACACGATAAACAGGACAGGGACATGATAAACAGAGTATGTACACGATAAACAAGGCATGGACATGATGAACAGAGCATAGACACGATAAACAGCATGGACACAATAAACAGGGCATGGACATGATAAACAGAGCATGGACACGATAAACAGATCATGCACATGATGAACAGAGCATGGGCACGACAAACAGAGCATGGACATGATAAACAGAGCATGGACATGATAAACAGAGCATGGGCACGATAAACAGAGCATTGGAACGATAAATAGAGCATGAACATGATAAACAGAGCATTTACACGATAAACAGAGCATGGACATGATAAACATAGCATGGACATGATAAACAGGGCATGGAAACGATAAATAGAGCATGAACATGATAAACAGAGCATTTACACGATAAACAGAGCATGGACACGATAAACAGAGTTTTGGCAAAAATAAACAGAGCATGGATATGATAAACAGAGTATGGACATGATAAACAGAGGATGGACACGATAAACAGAGCATGGACATGATAAACAGGGCAGGGACATGATAAACAGGGCATGGCCATGATAAACAGAGGATGGACACAATAAACAGGACAGGGACATGATAAACAGGGCATGGACACGATAAACAGAGCATGGACACGATAAACAGGACGAACATAATGGGCAGAGCACGAGCAAATATAACAGAGCATGGACATGATAAACATAGCATGGACATGATAAACAGGGCATGGAAACGATAAACATAGCATGAACATGATAAACAGAGTATGGACATGATAAACAGAGGATGGACACGATAAACAGAGCATGGACATGATAAACAGGGCAGGGACATGATAAACAAAATTTACATGATAAACGGAGTATGTACATGATAAACAGAGTATGGACACGATAAACAGAGGGTGGACACGATAAACAGAACATGGACATGAGAAACAGATCATAGACACGATCAACAAGACATGGACACGATAAACAGAGGATGGACACGATAAACAGAACATGGACATGATAAACAGATCATAGACACGATAAACAGGACATGGACACGATAAACAGAGCATGGACACGATATACAGCATGGACACGATAAACAGGACAGGGACATGATAAACATAGTATGTACACGATAAACAAGGCATGGACATTATAAACAGAGCATAGACACGATAAACAGCATGGACACAATAAACAGGGCAGGGACATGATAAACAGAGTATGTACATGATAAACAGAGCATGGACATGATAAACAACATGGACACAATAAACAGCATGGACACAATAAACAGGACAGGGACATGATAAACAGAGTATGTGCATGATAAACAGAGCATGGACATGATAAACAGAGCAGGGACATGATAAACAGGGTATGGACACGATCAACAGGGCATGGACAAGATAAACAGATCATGGACACGATAAACAGAGCATGGACACGCACGATCCACAGAGCATGGACATGGTAAATAGGGCATAGACACGATAAACAGGGCATGGGCACGATAAATAGAGCATGGACACGATAAACAGGTCATGGACACTATAAACAGGGCATGGACATGATAAACAGGGCATGGAAATGATAAACAGGAAATGAAAATGATAAACAGGGCATGGACATGATAAACAGATCATGGACACGATAAACAGATCATGGACACGATAAACAGAGCATGGACACGCACGATCCACAGAGCATGGACATGGTAAATAGGGCATGGACACGATAAACAGGACATGGACACGATGAACAGAGCATTGACACGATAAACAGGGCATGGACATGATAAACAGAGCATGGACACGATAAACAGATCATGCACATGATAAACAGAGCATGGGCACGATAAACAGAGCATGGACATGGTCACGATAAACAGAGCATGGACATGATAAACAGAGCATGGGCACGATAAATAGAGCATTGGAACGATAAATAGAGCATAAACATGATAAACAGAGCATTTACACGATAAACAGAGCATGGACATGATAAACAGAGCATTGGCAAAATAAACAGAGCATGGGTATGATAAACAGAGCATTGGCAAAATAAACAGAGGATGGATATGATAAACAGAGCATTGACACGATAAACAGAGCATGGACATGAACACAGAGCATGGTCATGATAAACGGATTACGAACTCGATAATCAAATAGAGCATGAGCAGAGGACGAACACATTGATCAGAGCTTGAACACGATGAACAGAGCTTACAAACGATGAGCAGAGGGCAAACATATTATAAAGGGCTTGACACAATGAACAGAGCATGGACTCGTTGAACACAGTGCGAACACGATGAACAGAGCTTAAACACGAGGAGCAATGTGCAAACATATTGAAAAGAGCTTGACACAATGAACATAGCAGGGACTCGTTGAACACAGTGCGAACACGATGAACAGAGCTTAAACATGATGAGCAGGGTTTAAATACAATGAAAAGAGAATGAACAAATTGAACAGAGCTTAAACACACTTGAACACGATGACCAGAGCATGAACACGATGACCAGATGAAGAAGACCTTGAACAGAGCTTGAACACGATAACCAGATGACGAAGACATTAAACAGAGCTTGAACACGATGAACATAGAACGAACACGATAGGCAGAGCTTAAACACAACGAACAGAGGACAAACATAATGAACAGAGTTTGACACGATGAACAGAGTATAAATACGATGAACAGAAAACGAAAACGATGAACACAGCATGAACACGATGTATATAGCATTAGCACGATAAACAGAGCACGAGCACGATGAACAGATATTAAACACAATGACCAGGGGACGAACACGTCGAACAGAGCTTGAACACGACGACCAGTGCATGAACACGATGAACAGATGACGAACACATTGAACAGAGCTTAAACACGATAAACAGAGTATGAACACGGTGAACAGAGAAAAAACACGATGAACAGAGCATAACCACGATGAACAAAACATGACACTTCACCTACTGGTCATGTTTCCAAATTTCTTGAGGAACGAACATAAAACAGGCATAGCGAAGATGCATACGTTGATCAGACTGTTATTCTACTACCAGCTGGATATGCAATGTGCCTGAAAGTCTCCGAGTTTATATCAATTTCTCTTGAGGATATGTTACTGCGTTATTACATTCCCTCAGACATGTACAAAATTCGGTTAGCATTTTTCAATATGTGACTTATCCAATCTGTTCGCATATGAATGTGCAACTCTTGCAAATATTGGTATTATACATATATCGAAATGATATAATCTCGATAAAGGATACTGTTTACTTACGAAATGAATTAAACCATTATGTTTCAGGGGATGATTTACTTCAGATTTCAAGAACATGTATAATCATATAATTCTTGAACATAAATTCACAGGTGATTAAAGAAAAAAAAGTGTTTATATAAATTGAGACTCTGTATTCTTGATAGGACTTTGTCATGGTTATCTGCCAAAGAATTCATTTATCTCCCTCAAACATAGCCATCATGTACTCATTGTTTATATGGATTAAGGCGTCCATTTCGTTTATCTGTATTCGATCTGCATTTTTTTTTCAAATTATATCGCACATTTTTTGAATGGCAATTGTAGAACTATTATTCTATATTCGTATATCGTGTACAGACAAATTGTTACATTAAATAAAACTACAAATAATCCATTTTTTATGTAATCAGAAACACGGGTTGGTAATGTAAGGCAATTAAGAAACGGATAATATCTTGAAGATGTTAAAAACTGCGATTAGCATAACTAAATCGACTGAAAGAACTATAAATGACCAATGAGCATATGAATTAGCATTTTTCTTATGGTTTACATGGTTTAAAGTTCTGAGGTTAATGAAAAGGGTGGTATTTTTCAGCTATTATCACTATATGTCCTCACTCTAGACAACTAGCTTCCTTCATTTCACAATTTGGGTAGACATTTTTGCTTTTCTTTACAATTAATGTACGAAGAAAAGAAATGTCTCTAAACTATGACTATCATCGCTACTGGTCCCGCCCAATAGCTGCTGTTACTCAATTTCACAAGTTTGGTAAAGGAATGTATTATAAAATCATTTATTTAGACTTCTTGTTCAATGCATATACATAGAGAAAAATATTTTCTGAGATAATTACATTATCACTATATGTGCCATATTGGTCCCCATCCTAGGAACTGAAACTTTGTTTCCGGGGTAATATACGTACTTTTGACAATATTGGTATTTGGCTCTATCCTCTTCCTATCCATATATGTGCAAGGTAAAAAAAGGGTTTTTAAGATCGTGCCATTTCTGGTATTTTCAGAGCCCATAGGATACCAGGATGAAAAGTTTTGACAAAATAGTTTTAAAGAAGTTAACAATTTTCAAATAATTTAGGTGTTAACTCATATTTGCAAAACATTAAATCATTATATCTAAAAAGTACATGAAGTTTGACCTAAGACCTTGGAATGTAATTCTGTACTCCATCGGACAGTCATGTACATCTTAAAAGTACTGATAAAATGTTAATTTCAATAACAAAGGTTTCCATGGAACATTTGCGACGGGTGTGGCATGCCAGCAGAAGAGGCTGACTCCTTCCGGACATCTGGTCCTATCCCGTTTGGGATTTGTAATTGTTCTTCATGTTGAGACCAATTGCACATCTAATTCGTCGTGTTATAATGGACATGAGTTTTGATTATTGATTGGTACTTCTTTAATTTTACTTTGATCCCCATGCCTCAGTTTGTCTTTTAACACAAAGTGGCATGCTGACGTAGGACATGGTAACGTTAGAAGATGTTATAATTATGTTTATGTAAATTTCATTTTTGAAAGTGCTAATCCAAATTAGTCCGATTTATTCATAAATCAAATATACGTTGTGATATTTGATTCCGTTACATTGGCGCTCTATGTGTCATGCCAGAACGTATCGTACTTTTCTTTTACTGCATATTAATTTCCAACCACATTTAAATCTTAATAAAATAATTCAGAAAAAATATTCATTTTGTGAAAAAAGTATAGAAATGTAAACCGATCACAACACGTGAAGCGCAATGCGAGCTTATCTTTGTAAAATCTGCATAAAGCTTGATCAGTTTCGGCGAAAAGATTTTTTTCAACTATAAAATCAATACATATTATAAAAATAATTTCTAAAAAATCAAGCTGTCCTTTATTAACAACTTAAATTTAATACTCTTGCGACGATTGATTGTGATAATTAATATATACATGTCATATTTAATAAAGGATTCGAAATATGTTTATTTCAACTGTCAAATCAATGTAATATACAAATAATTTTAAAAATCATTCTGTCATTTATTTAAAACGTAAACTTAAATACTTTGGCGTCGAGCGATTGTGATAATCAATATACAAGTCATATCTGAAAACGTAGTCGAAATGATACGTGAAAAACAACTGTCAAAGTGACGAATGTGAAGAAGGCGTGTCTATTGTATTACCCAAAGGAAGATGTCTCTTCGGTAATCAAGCTCGATTAACAGAAGAAGACTTCTATCAAAGAAATGAAACATGGTACACATTACATTCAATTATTATATCGTTAGTATGAAACCTTCAGATAACCAGTGTCGGAGTGTACAAAGACAATTCGACGTTTGAAATCAAGTAGCTGACACCGTGACTTATCTATACTAGATCGAATGACATTTCTTGTTATTCCGCAACACAATCATCGGTACTTAGCTGAATATTTTATACTAATGTAATATTTTTATCAATTAACTAATTATTATTATGCAAAGCACAGCGAAGATTCTAAACTCTTCAAAAGTATAAAATCCCTGATACCAAAGTGTAAATCCTCACGATATCCAGAATACATATACAAATCTGGTGATATGGGACAAACATGGACCTCTGGCAATCCAGAGCTGACATCAGGTGCCATGGAGGAGCTATGATAGTCATCATTTTATAGTGGTACCATTAGACGGAGTTAGGAATACATTAACTAAAGCATATTTTTGCTCTTGTATAATACCACGGAAATATTTATCCAATTTAAATTCCAGCTCAACTGCTGAAATCTTATTGACAGAAACCATCGTTTTGACCCTTTACCTTTGGCCTTTTAGCAAAACGATAATGGTATTATGTTTATAATATTTACAACCACTGGGACTTTGCACTGCTGGTGGACTATTTGAGCCCTCAAGGGTATACATAAACTCAATATCCGACATTTTAAGAAAATGTCAGGGCATGACAACCGTTCTTAATAAATATCTCATCGTGCTATATGGAAAACTTTGAAAACGCATTCTTGACACCAAAGTGTTTAAAGTAGCATAAATCATAATAGGTTTACGTAAAAAATTTGTAAAAAAAAAACCGCCAACCTCGAGAAAACAGAGAGAAGAGACCAGGTGCCATGGAATATGCATTGGAAACACCTGTCTTACTAAGACAAGTAATACCTTAACATCCTACGTCTGAGAATAATCCTGACCTGCTTAGTCAATCAGATTTCAGCATTTACTGAATGTTGAATAAAATGCTCAAGCTTGAGAATTATTATATGCAACTTACATTAATCTGCATTTGATAAATACTATGGTCAACAACTTTAGAAGTTTTTGTTTCATGTCCGAAGTAAAGACCTGTACAGAAAGGCTCTTCATCATCTACAATATCTGACTCGGTAAATGTTTTATGAACATGAACATTTACCAAAGTATTAATTTACCAAAGTATTAATCTTCAGAATTTTAGGAGACAATGTACAAACACGGACCTCTGACAATGCAGAGACGGGATCAGGCGTCACGGAGGAGTCAGCAGTCCTAAGACCGGTCACACCCGGTGCGAGTCTGCAGTCAAATTCAAGTGAAATAAGTGAGGTATATAAATCCTCGTCACAATTGGTGCAAACGCCTCAACAACCGCTATCGAACAGGATGTCCCAAGCGCCTTTAGTTTAGGACATCGACATTATAAATGATGTGCAAGTAAGATAAACTACCTTTACTTGATTTATACACGCGTTGATCAACCATGATAGATCATGGTATTTATACATTTGTCTCTTGAATAATGAAGGCTTATACAGGCGTTCGTGATAAATCTGTATCGGAAAGCATCAAATGTATTATACCACAAATCTTACTATAGTTCAACATAAAAATCTGGTCTAAACTCGTATCATCATTATAATAAATTAAAATTATGTATCATAATTCACCGACAGACCGTTCTATTAACCTTCTTAATTACGACACAAGATACAATACATTTGACAAAGGATGAATATGCATTGTGGAAATATTGCAATATTTTACCTGTCTCTGTGGATAGTATTAACAGGTAACTTAGGTCATGAATATGAATTAGTTGGGCATGCTTATATTTGGGTTGATTATACGTATTAGAAATGTTTTAGTAGTTAATGGTCATCTTTTATTCAGCGGACACCTCTTTGACAATTTGATTATAATGGCAAATGCCCTATGTTTAGCGAACAGTTGCCATTATAATCAAATTGTCCGTTATAAAGAAGGAATGCGCTAAATGAAGGTGACCATTTACTGCAAAAACAGTCAACAGTACAAGATAAACAGATGTTAAAGGTATCGCATAAGTGGATAATCCTGCTGGTATTTCGATCATGAACGTTTACACACACACAGAGACAGAGACACACATACAGAGACACACACAGACACACACACACACACTATCCACTTATGGGATTATTGGATACTTTTTACACCTGTTTAACTTGTACTGTTGACAGCAACTAGGTTGGTAGAGCGCTTTGTGTAGGTTGCTTGTTCGAATCATAGTCAACGGAGGGTAAGAGAGAGAGAGAGAGAGAGAGAGAGAGAGAGAGAGAGAGAGAGAGAGAGAGAGAGAGAGAGTCATATTGTAACATATACTCACTGTCTGTCAATTTAATCAATGCGTAAGACAAGCAGTTTATTCACCTTGTTTTCGGTATTTACCGGTCAGTATAAAACTGTAACGAGTTAATTTTCAGACAAGGTAAAATGGAAAAAAATGAAAAAAACAAAATACTTTCATGTCATGTACTTTAGACGTATAACCTTCTGGTCAGTGCTAATTTCACAGATTCTTTCACATCCATATGTTGAACCCCTGTATAGCACAAATATTGACATATTTCAAGATTATTGATAGCATCTCCGATTTCACACTTTTAACCTTTTGCAAATTTTTGTGGAAGATAAATTTTAACATACGATACCATTTGGCGGCACACTGCGATAACAAATTTCATCTTGAATTTTTAGTCTTTGTTATAAATAAATCTGTTTTATTAATTTGATTGATAAAAAGAATGGTATAAAATAAGAAAATTTGTTTGCTTCCAAAATAGATATGTGAAAGATAAATATATCAAAAAGAGTACCAACTGGGATTCACACTTCATTACAGACACAAGAAGATAATAAGATTTTTAGACCGACATTTTCTAAATTGTTACTCTAAAATGAAATCAAGACAAAAATTACTTCAATACAAAATCTGTGAGAAGTAGCTATAAGTCTACTCGACTTAGCGACTGTGGCTGAATGCCATTAAATGGAATATTAGATATTGTGACTTTATAGTACTTAGAAAGATAAAATCTAGACGTTAGAGAATAAAGATACGAAACTAAGAACTATTTTAACGTCGTAACTAGTTCATATTGAAAGGATGTGTTGACTGTGAAAAATTCAAAAACATGCCACCAGCATGGGACAAAGTAGGTTAATTATGTACCATATGGCACGCCAAAATCACATTAATGAGTTAAACCTAGTTTTTCTCAGTTATAACTTTGGTATTATGTTTATAATATTTAAACCCAGTTTTTCTCCAACTAAAATTAGTTTTTCTCAGTAACTCACATTAACTAGAGAAAACTAGGTTTAAATGAGAAAAACTATGTTTAACGGCGCCAAATCATAAAAATGTGTTAAATCCGGTTTTTCTCGAAAAAAATCTAGTTTAACTGAGAAAAACTCGATTTAACTTCACCACAATCACATCAATGAGTATTAATATGATTTAGGCGCAGTTAATCATACTTTTTCTCAGTTAAATCTATTTTTTCTCCAGTTAATGTGGGTTACAAGAAAAACTAGGATTAACTGGAGAAAAATTAGGTTGAACTCGTAACCCAGATTAACTGGAGAAAAACTAGATTTAACTGGAGAAAAACTATGTTTGTCTGAGAAAAACTCATTAAGTAATTTTGGCGTGCCATAGTTCTACAGTAAAATCAATTAACTGAATGTTCTTTGAAGTTCTGATTTCCTTTTATTGATATTAACATTGATGCCTAACAGAGGAAAGAAGACCTGTAATAATTTCATTTAATATTTAATTTTTGCACAACTGATGAAGTGTTATTGACAAAAACCGATCATCTCAATAATTTATTTTGGCCTTTTTGCAAAACAATAAGTTTGGTGGTATATTGATAGTATGAATTTGCAGCAGCCAAATCCTTGTATATTATATCACTTTTCCAAGGTTTTCTATTGTTTACAATCATACATGGTAAGCAATCCATGAAGTCGCCGATATCAAGGGGTCTGATCCATGTACCATATGATAACCGATAATGTTTATGCGGTACTAGTATCTCTAATGTTGATCGTAAATCTGCGTAATCTTCCCGCTGAAATGATGTTAGCGTGGGATATCGTCATTCCATCACTAAGAGCCACAATTATAGTCCCGCACAAACGTTATCGGGTATTACATGGTACATGAATAAGTTCCATTACAGGTGCTCTTTTGTGAGGTGATTGTCGCGTAGTAAAATTTCTGCGTAAAATTATGTTTATGGTTTTACTTTATGAGGTGAGGATAACTATATCGATATAAAACACTGTCAATAATTGAATAGGTTAAAATTCAATATATTTCTGCATAGAATTAAGAGCTCAAAGCTTCTTATACGGGGGTAAATTGTGGAAACAATTAATCAACATTTAATGAAAGAAAACTGGATAATCATGTATGTGTGATTTTTTTTCAATTATCTATTATTTTACAAGATTATACATGTATGACTTTATTCCTTCTGTTAAACCTAGGTTTACTCCAATTAAGCCTAGATTTTCTCAGTAACCCACACTAACTTGAAACAAACTAAGTTTAACTGAGAAAAAGTAGGTCCAACTGTGCCAAAATTACAAAAATGATTTAACTGCTCTACAATTACATTAGTAAGTATTAGGATTTTGGTGCAGTAAATCTTAGTTTTTCTATTTAAACCTAATTATTGTGAATTAAATGTGGGTTACAAGAAAAACTAGGATTAACTGGAGAAAAACTAGCGTTAATTGGTGTGATTTTGGCGTGTCATATGTTTGTGCGTATTTGCTTCGTTTTAGAATACTGTCTGAATCTGGGTAAATGAATAGGAAGGAAAATAAAAAAAAATACTCGAAGAAAGAAGAAAACAACATCCTGAAACAAGTATATTATCTGTAAGTAAACATGGCTTTATATATGCTAAAACTTTTATCATATCATAACCAGTACATTTGATACAGCCCGTATATATCAAATACCAATCTTTATTTTTTTTACTACGTACACGTGCACGCGTTTACCATCTTGGCATCAACATAGGTAAACAGACCCTGATTTATTCATTGATAAATAGAACTATTTAGCTCTTCGTATGTAAATACTGCTATAGTCTTTTCTTTCTTTTATATTTAGTTTTGAAATTCGTATTCTTGAACAACAAACCCCTTATTTAAATAAAAATCTCATTAATCCTAAACGATGACTTATGAGAAGGTTTATCTGTTCAAGATCGCGTATTGATCATTATCATTAGATATTTTATCTTTATCACAACTGTCCTTGTGTAATGAGACCTGTTAAACAGAGTTTGGTATGATATGATAGCAAGATAAAGATAAACTGATAACAATCAAATATTAACTAAGGTTATTTAGTTATGAGTTGTAATATTAAGTTATATACATATATATATATATATATATATATATATATATATATATATATATATATATATATATATATATATATATATATATATATATATATATATAATATATTCTATGTTTTCAATTTTCTGACAAATGTTTCTGACTTTCTTTATGTTATTTCAACATTTACAATTTAGGCGAAAAACAATCGTCATTTCAGATATAGCTGATAATTCCGATAAGACCTCTTGAAAGTGTGCTGTCTGTTGAAACTATCTTAAATCTCATTTAGTTTAATGTTGGTCTGAAATGTGCATTCTCCAAAATTTTACAAATGTAAATGTGTTTGTAACGATTTAATGTCATTTATGTTAAAGTTGGAAATTAAAACAAGTTCCTGGTGCAAAAGAAATATTTTATTCTTTGCGGATCTAATACGTTGTCCACTAACGTCAGTATGCCATGTGTCACAACAGACCAATATTATTCCATTCATTTACATTTATTGTGAAAGCGCCCCTTCATATTTGATGTTATTGCTTTTTCTATGCAGAACGGCTTTGATTTTATGAATAAATTGCAATATAAATGTATCAGTATAGCCGTAATATGAAGAAAACATTTGTGTGTCTTTCGTCAAACAATGGAAATGAATAGAAATTCAAATGATTCAAATGGATTCATTGCAAAAGTCATAAAACAAAACATTCATACAATAATGTATCCGCCATTTCTGATCAAAGTAGAGCATTGTCGTATTGTAAAAGATGTCGTTGTGATGTTTTTCAACTGAAAATTGGAACAATATCTCCCATTCTCTCTCTCTCTCTCTCTCTCTCTCTCTCTCTCTCTCTCTCTCTCTCTCTCTCTTACTCTTTCTCTCTCCACACATTGACACACACCGTGACAAACACATTGGCATACACCGTGACAGACACACATATTGACACACACCGTGACACACATATATTGACACACACCGTGACAAACACACATTGACACACATCGTGACACACACATCCATGACACCTGATACCACTTTTCGATTTTCCAGAAGTCTATGCTTGTGTCACTTCAATATTTCCGTCTATATGGTAATTATCACTTTGTTAACGTAGAGGTGAGAACCCGGCTACTGTGTGTCACTCCAGTGGATTTCCGTTCGTTAATAATTTCATATCTATGATTTATGTTTTTTTTATTCTAAATCGTATGTTGTTCATTTGTAATAATAACTCATTGTCATCTCTATTACACATTTTGGCATTGATAATCCATTTCTTATAATTTTACTTACATGTAATGCTCCATTTTCTTTTAATTATAACTCAATAATGGATACTCCTGACACACGGTTCTCAGTCTGTTTTCACACATCAAACAACCGCAGATGACCAGCTTACTATTGTATGAAGCGATTCAACGAGTGCATAAACTTTAACATTTGGTGAATTAATGGTTTGCATTTACACGTTCAATTATGTAAACTATTCTAGTATTTGACATGACGTCAATTGAAGATTGATGATGAAATTTGATTTATTTTATTGGTGTTTAAAGCAACATTCAACAATTTTTCAGTTACACATGTGGCGACCTAATCAATGGCGGGGGAGAAAGTCTGGTTGCAATATACCCGGGAAAATCCATCTACCTTCGGCATACAAACTAGAAACATTTTCACAAATGTCTAGTAAGGATTGCGCAATACAGATGTATACCGCAGTGTATTGTGCAATAAATGAAATGATATAGTTAGGGCAAGTGATGATATCAAAAAACGAAACGATGTGTCCACGACAAAATACTGTCATCTGCCATAAACATAAAATTACAAGACTACACCTTTAATAGACTGAAGGCATCCTGTTTCTCATTTACTTGATAACAATTAATATTTTGTTACTGTTTTTTATCTTGTTTATACTTTAAACATTTAAAGATTTGATTTATTGTTCCCTCTCCTGGTATATCATTACTCGTTACAAAATATTAGATTACATCCGGTAAACTTAAAAACGTGATGATCCGCGATTTATTTTGTACTATCGATAGCACATATGTGAGTATGATTAACTTTATAATTTACCAATAAGTACCATTATATCTATGCATGGACTGCTGCAACACGAGGTTGGGGCTCTTTTAAAGTGTACGGTCACGTCAAAATGATTGACAAACCCCAGGGGATAATGTATATAGCATAATATAATATTATTCCAAATTTGCGCCTTTTAACAAAGTAAATGATACACCTCATTACTCAGTCGTTTTAGAATACAAAAATCTATTTGATGTTAATCACACATACAATCATTAACCTACATCGCAGCGTTTCACCACTGTACTCGACGTCAAAGTATGACAACATGAAATCTTAATGTGCACTTTAACCATGCAAAGCTTAGCACTGATGTATTAGCCATAGATTATGTTGTATGGTAAGGACCAATAAGCAGATATACTAAAAGTTGGATAAACACGGACCAAGGACAAATCCAGAGGTGGGCATAGGTGTCAAGGTGGAGTAAGTAACTCCGGTTGTATCCGCGCACAGTCCACAGTCAAAATTATTGATGTTAGAGGTAGGTTTCTAAAGTTTGTCGGCTTCTTTTTGTTTTGTCAAGTAACTGTATATATATATATATATTGTATGAATCATAAACGAGATGAAATATAATTATAGTAAAGCCAGAAATTAAAAACATAAATTGATCATTAATATTCATATTGAAAGATATCCTATAGGTATTTATTCAATGTTTCTTGTCGATAAAAGTTATAAAATGAAAAGGTAAAATCGGTATTCTAGATGATCTAAACCTTGTTATTCTTGACTTCTACGGGTATACAAAACTAGTCATATGCACTTCGTAATATCTCTGATTTATACTACATTCTGGTATTGATGTTATGCCGACTACTAGTAATTGGATCAGAAGTTTGATTTACTAATCTGTCAGGATATACGGAAGTGCAGACAGCTGAAAAACTCTCGTAGGTGTTTTCGTATATGGTTTATGACACTGTTTCAGGTGCATCATTTAGTTTCTGACAAAACTATGGTCATACACGTTATTGATATTAATGTATCCTCTGTATTCGAACTAACCGCAGCAACAACAAAACAGTGATAAAAGTATTAATAATATTCTAAATATAATACCAAGCTTATAGTTTTGCGAAAGAAAAGAGGCAAAAAAAAAAAAAAAAAAAAAAAAAAAAAAAAAGAAACAGAAAAAGATAATGATGACGATCGTTTCCGTCAGTAAGACTTAATCAGTTGAGCTCGAATTCAGAATAGATGTAGATTTCAGAAACACAGGGTGGTATCATACAAGGCCAAAAATCACCACCTTAACGCACATCTAAATCCGTCAAAGAGTAACCACTACAAAACATGACAATCTTAGCTTTTCAGGTGTTTCTAATTTAAATGCGATCGAAATGTTACATTAGTATATAAAATCAGCTGGTACCGAATCACAAGGTATTGGATCTATTTATTTTCCCTATCATAAAGTATTTTCATTTACTGATTAAATATTTCCATTTCATAGTAAATTTCCACTTCAGTTAAGATGTATGGAGGTGACGCTTTCGGGTCTCTATGAAACCCGTCAATTCATAGGTCCTTGGATTGTTTATAAGGCTGTAGGTCTATGTATTTATATCGACAAAATCAAGTTAATATCAAAGCAGTTAAAAAGTTGACGTAAAAAACCGATAATTTGTGAAAACACGTCTAAATTGACATATACATGTAGGTCATATTTATATTGTATGTTGTTGTCATGCATATCGGAGTTGTGATTCGATTGTGATATATTATTTGAAATAAATAACTTAAATTACAGATTCTATGAAAAGTGTTAAAATGAAACACGAGCATAGAAATAATTGAATTGGTAAACTCACGGAGTACGACTTAACAATAGCACCCAATGAAATTAATAGGAAAAGCTGCAACACAATTTACATAAATTAACCATTCATCGGCTTTCTGATATACATTGTATCTAGTACTACTTGAATATACCAATAGAGAAATTTAATTAATGTTCCTTTGACCTTTAAATGGAGGAATTTTGATATGAAATGCTGTATTGTAACATAGTATCCTATTCAACTGATCTCTCATACACTAATTTTAGATGTGAATCCACATTTGAGTACATTAGTCAAGTTTTATATTTAGTTCACCTTTGTCACTCATCATGTGTGTATATGTGTTGCGTTTTAATTATACCCATGTGTACTTCTAAAATCTAAGATAATCATTTTGCAGTGGGTATATAATAATATTACCATTATAACAGTAACTTGATCCGAAGATCCAGGTCACGGCTCGTTGGTAGGCGCGGATCGTCAGATCAAACTGAATGTATTTATCTTTCTCTTCATAACTACTTTGCATATTCTCTGTAAAGTTTGCATGTATCATGTGTATGCAAGGGTACCCAAATTTTGAATTTTTAACCGCTTGATCATAAAGTCTTATTGATAGAAATAATCGTTTTGAGCATTTGGTTTGACTTATATTGTAAAACTATAACTTATTGTTAAAATATGTTTATTCTGAAGAGTGCAAGGTACCCAAATTATGAATTTCTAGCCGCTTCCGATGTTCTGAAAAGAGGCCGAGAATCAGATAATGAGTACGAACCATTTTATCTCTATCTATACCCATATTGCATAGATAATATTTCCGTATCTATACATAATATATTACGAGATGAAGATTTGGGAGTTTCACTGAGTGTGATCGCGGTCATTTCCATAAGCATGACGTTTACTTATTTCTTGGAAATATTTCTGAGATTAGACGAAGATGTCTTTCTGGTGTATTATATGTTATGAAATGTTATGAAATATTTAAGTGAGTGAATGTGATACCGAGACTTCCTGTATACTTATACCATCTACATTAGATTTAGGATTTTATTCTGCATAAAACATGGTATTGTATCAGACGTGTGACCTGTACGTTATATTATACCACTAAAAGTATGATAAATCAATCTGATTAATAAACAAAATCAAGGAAAAAGCATCCCTTTAGTAACTCAAATTATTATTATCTAAGGATTTCGCAAAGCGGAATTATCTTTATCTGTAAATCTGACCTGGGCGTAAACAGTTGTCTCATCTTCATACTATACACATAAGTGTTTTTTTCCTGTGTAATCAATCTCCGTTTAAAGGAAATGTTTGGTTTTTGTAATATAAGGTTGTTTTCTTGTTTACATACATTTTTGTAATATATTATCGAAGCTGAATATGTTGAGACGATATTTCACACTGTTATAAACATTAGAGAGAGAGAGAGAGAGAGAGAGAGAGAGAGAGAGAGAGAGAGAGAGAGAGAGAGAGAGAGAGAGAGAGAGAGAGAGAGAGAGAGAGAGAGAGAGAGAGAGAGAGAGAGAGAGAACTGTTCCGGAGTGTAGCTATCGTTGTGAGAGGATATCCGAAATATCATGTACTATGCACGCGTATACATGTTTTGTCTGTCTATTGTACACTTTACATCATAACTGTGTATTTATAAATTCATCTGATAGAGTGCAATGTATAACTATAAACTAAAAGAGTTTGTAATATATTTAACTCAATATCAATAATAATGAATATTGTATAGGGTAAAAGACTATGGAATTGTTTTATTTTACTGTGAATATAATAAATTTATCCTGAAGTATCCGATTACTATGGACTTTCAATTGGAATTTCTTCCGAGTGTCTTTACATTTTTGGAGCCTCTACATATTGTATAGCATTTGTTATGAAACGTCACACATCAAATTTTGTAAATTCGATGTACTACTTCTTTTTACATTGGAGTACAGTTTATTTCTTGGAGGTTCTCTTCCACAAAAATAGTACTTAGGGTCAGAATTTAAATTTTGATTATTTTGATGAGTTTACCATAGCTACCCCTACGTCATGGTTATACATTTCATATTTGGCAGTACCTGGTGGCAACATCAATCGCCGATCTATAAATCCACTTAGATTGACCCGAAACTGACCACTGACTTTATCCAATGATAAGACGTTTGGCATAGCCTGCAAGTCGTCACTTTTCTTTGTTTGCGCACGTTCCCCTATATCATGAGGTCGCCGCGTAATCGACTACTATACACGTTCTTACTGGCTCAGGAAACGGTTCCTGAAGCCAATGGAAATCGACGCCGCCAAGTCGCAATATACAGGACAAATCTGACAAGGTATTTCAGTCTGAGTGGATGGGAAAACATTGACTTGGGAAAACGCCTCCACTTACAACTTTATAAATAATCAAAAGGCTGTTACCCGACATTTTATAGCATAGGTGTAATGCACTTGTAGTTAATATCAGGAACTGACATAACGTCACAGACATGTAATATACATGCACACGTATTTTTATTAACATATAAGAATCACATGTAAAGCGACACCGGTAACGAATGAAAATACACATAATTCATGATAATTAATACACACACGAATAAAAACAAATGCTGGGTTTGACTAAGAGAAATTAGATTTAACGAGGTATAATTGTGCCAAACCATAGTTAAACATCTTTTTTCTCGGAAACATCTTAGTTTAACAAGGTTTAATTCACCAAAGTGATTTTGGCACAATTAAACCTAGTCTTTCACAAATTCACATCCCCTGGGTAAGACTATGTTAAACTAATAAGTATAGAAAAACTAACGTTTAATCAATTAATGGTTATATATACTCCATAAAAGAATTTCAATAATTGATTTTTTGTAGTCAATTTTGGACACTTTGGAATACAGACACTCATAACTAGGTTGTTTAATATATAGTTATACAAGTAGATTAAGTGGGCGATTGAATTAATTCAATCTAACTTACAGAATGCACATTTTGCAGTACTTTATTTGAAATAACAATCATATTAACCATTTAGTGATACAATGTTAAGAATTGAGTACATTAATTTGGCGAAAAGACATGGCACAGCAGTCTAATTCGCTTATTCCGGTAAAGGGAACGGAAAGATCGGATACATTTCAAATCGTTAGGCGATAATGTTAGGTATTATATTTCTAATAACGTGAAAAAAAGTCACGAACTTTATCAAAAACTGTTTAAGAAAAAACAATAGATGTTATTTTCATCAGCGCCTCAAGATGTTCTGAGTTTCTGATGTTTAAATGTTAAAATAGAAACACGTGTCTCTCCATTCGACGTAAAAAAGCACGTAATTAAATTGAAAGTTTTCAACAGCATTTCCTGAGACCTAGATTACCGACTTCGCAAAAGTCTGCTGTGGCCACCTTGATTTTTTAGCTAGAACAATACTGGTGCCTCGAATGAAGCTACTTAGTTTTTAAAATGAAATATGTTGACGGAAAATGATCATTTAAAGTGAGAGAGAGACTTTAAGAGTTTCAAACATATCGATAAACATAAACATAGGATTTTATTTTTTTATTTTGCTATTGCTGTAATCCATATTGAAGTCTCAATTTTTTCACCGAACTCCAGAGACTTCCATTACCCTTTGCTATGGGTGTGGCATGCTTCCAGAACACCTGGTTCCATCACAATTGTTCTTTATGTTGAGGACATTTTATATCCAATTCGTCTTATAATGGACTTGAGGTTGATGCTTCTTCATTTTTACTAATTGAGGAGTAAACATTGTGTTTGACAATGAAGCAATGTTTTGGGTGTGTAAATTGGCAAGCATATATCAGTTTAATGTCTAATTAGGCTCAATTCCGAGTGAAGTAGATGTCAGATGCATTGAGATTTAAATACGATGCACCCACCATTTGGCATCGGAACCTCGCCATCCCCTCATATATGAATAATCACTGCAGTACAATGAACAGTCCTTTGTTCTGTTTCCTTTTACTTGTACAAGATTAACAGATTTGAGTAGTTATTGTGCCAGTATTTATACAGATGTTTTGTCTGAAGAATTATATAATAAGTTTAATTACTTCAGTATTACAAAATGTTCGGTCAATCAAGGTTCAAATAAAATTCTTATATTTGATGATGGGCTATATAGACGTGATAAACGAGATCCATTTGAAATTACAATTTTTGGGATTTCAATGTTTTGGCTTAAAATATTTTTCCCTGAGATTTAAGCTTCTGTAATTAGTTATGTTAGATATCTTAGATAAATTGTAGAAACAACAACGCCCGTTACAAGAATGTATGTATATACGAGTGTAATTAACCATGACAAAACCAGTGCTGTATTGCAGGATAATTATTGCCACTTACAGTGTGTTACTGTTAGAAACGTATTATTACTACAACCAATATGACTGAAGTGTCTAAATTTTAAAGTTTATTTATTTAAGTTGAATAAGTAAATAAATAACCAAATACATGCATATGTAAATTGAGAAATACATAGGTATAAACTAAATAATAACAACAACAAAAAATAAATCAATCAACATGAAGATGATTGCATTACATTTTTCTATCAATTCAGGAACAAATGTCAATTCTATCAATGTGGCCACACACACACACACACACACACACACACACATACACGTATTCCATACAAATGAAGGACCTGGCTACGAACAGCAATTGGAGGACTCGTGGAAACCAAGTAGGAATGACCAAACGGATGTCAGTAATTAGCATAGCTTACTTGTCTGTGAATTACATAAATTCATATAAACTTCACTAATTTAGAAGTCAAGTTATTCCAGTCTCGAAATCGCTACAAAGAGAGGACATATAGTTAAATAATTATCATAGAGAGGACGCGTATTACACTGTCCAAACAAAGGACGTGTGTTATAAGCATACAGAGGACGTGTGTTAGCATACAGAGGACGTGTTACAAACATACAGAGGACGTGTGTTACAAGCATACAGAGGACGTGTGTTATAAGATACAGGGGGCAAGTGTTACAATCTTCAGGGTTTCCGTTTGACTCATTGTTCTGGGTTTTGACCCCCGTAGTTTCGCTATAACGCTTGACAAATAAATAACCAAATACATGCATATGTAAATTGAGAAATACATAGGTATAAACTAAATAATAACAACAACAAAAAATAAATCAATCAACATGAAGATGATTGCATTACATTTTTCTATCAATTCAGGAACAAATGTCAATTCTATCAATGTGGCCACACACACACACACACACACACACACACACACACACACACTCACACACACACACACACACACACACACACACACACACACATATATATATATATATATATATATATATATATATATATATATATATCGTTAGATGGTTCAGGATATATCACAAAACATTGAACAAACAAGGACCTCTGAAAGTCAAGAGATGGGATCAGGTTACATGTAGGAGCAAGCACGAGTACACAGAAAAATATATGTATATGTGTGTATGTGTGTGTATTTGTGTTTACCGGGTGCTTATACATACCTATACGCACGTGTATGGTTCATTTGGGTATATGTATGTCTGTCTGTCTGTTTTTTGGTGTATGACGTTGACGCATGGATCCCATGCCCAGCAGCTTTAAATACATACATTTATATATGTCTGGTAAATGAAAGAAATTGAATGTTGGTAAAATGTTTATCCTGCTACACAATGACATTTTAAAGTCCTCAAAGGAAATACCTTGTAATAGATATATATGAAATATTTGGCATTTTAAACTACTTGAAATTTGACAAATGAAAAATAAAGTGTGTACTTTATCATTAAATGGTATTCGTAAAATAATCAGACGAGGTATCTATTATAATCCTTTATTTACTGCTTAAGTGAATAAATTTACAGCTAAAGCGGTACCCCATGTTGACATGGTGAACAAAAGCTGTGTCTTCTTCTGCACCTTTGACGGGTATATCATTTATAATCTTCTAGTGTGTAAATTAGTTTGAAAATTTCTAGATTCTGTCACGAGTCATCAATTTCACGTTTTCTTTAACCAACTTTAAACTAATCGAATATTTATTACCTGTAGCCATTTGATATGGAATCTTCATAGCTGTTATTTAAAATACTTTGTATTGAATAGAGATAAAAAATAAAACCATATGATAAAGTTGACTGAATCCTGATAAAACATAGATGGTCAATTTACAATTTAATGATTGGCCAGGACATGTTATCATTTCATCTCACGCGACACAAAAGGCACTACGTGATAATTTAAATGTATTAATTGATCTTGCTGTTTTAGAAAAAATCCATTTGAGAGAATCTCAAAATGCATACAAAGGAAATATGAAATAGATGACCTTATTTGAAATGAAGTACTTATCATCATTATTCCAATTAAGTGAGTTATGCATATGAACCGGATGACAATTTTGAGCGAAGGATATGTGTGGATGTAACAGTGTTATATAATGGGTTAACATAAAGCGTTCGCTGTGTTTTGATAGTCGTGTTTTGTAGGGCTGGTTTTCCCTCATGTATTTTGTTGTCATGCTTTAGTAATATATTTAATGTACTTGTATACCGACAGTGAAGAGGTACCAAGAACCCGAGAGGCTACCGCGTGAGAGCTATTTATAATATACCATTTGTTTTTATATACGATGTTTGTGTATCCAGTGTTATTTACATTTTTGCCATTTGTAGGGTTTGCTGGATTTATTTCCTGTATGAGGATTATTGAGATGGTATGCTGCAAATTTTCTGTCACAGAAATGAACATTGTCGGAACATAATTTTTAAAAATCCATGCAATTATATGGTGATTTCATCGTGTGGAAAATGTAGCAACAGGAAATATCACATACTTGTACTTCTGTCTGTGATATAATGGGGATTTCAAGATATTATATGGATTATTTTGTGTCATTTTATATATGTGTATTGTATATGTCAGTGACAGTACAATCAAGAGGATGCTATCAACCACCGGTAAGACTAATTTACCTTTGTTTTTTTTATCTAAACAATTAACTAACAAGTTATCATAATATTTATAGCTGACAGTGATGTTGTTTGTTATTGGATGCTTACTTTGGGAAGAAATTTGAGTAAATCGACCCAACTGGCTACTGTCATGTCATGTGTCATAATGTCCTATTGTAGGATTAAACCCGGACAACATTTGACAGACGGCCGTGCGCTAACCACTACGTTCCTCGAACACCCAGACCTCTTTAATATTAAAAAACTCATAATTGTGTTTGTTTTTCCATTAATTTTAACATCTTTGACAATTTTGTTGTTAAATACGGATGTTTGAATAATGCAAATGTAAATTGAAAAATAAAAACACGGTGTCAAAAATATACATCAAAATAATTACGTTATGTCATAATTAAACATATCGGATATTTAACATTTAACAACACACTCGTGTTTACACCAATTATCTTTTTCTTTCTGTCGTAGATATAACGTGTAATAGTTTGATTTTTTATAGTTATCTGACGGAAACTAGAAAACATTAGGAGAGACGCTCTTTTACAGTCTGTTTCGTGTAGTTTCTACAAATTATCTAAAACAAAACTTATGCCGTTCTCTTAAGTGTGTATATACAAGAAACAATGACCCCATTTAACATTATCTATGTACAGGAAAAACTACTGCACTTGAAATGATTTAACTTCTTTACAATGTACAGTTTTCACTTTCTCTAAAGTGTTTCAACATTGCAAACAATTATATACATTGCTTAAGTAGGAATGATGCATTCTAAATTTTTTAAAGTAAACTACATACTACACACCAAGTTATTTATTATGTTTGTAATGAACATTCTGATGTAGAAAAAATAAATGGAACATTTCACGAAATTTGAAAAGTGTGTAATATGCAAAATATTTTCAATACATGTAGTGGTTTAGGCACTACAAGTATGCTAAAAACTGACACATTAAATTGTAGGTTTTAGAACGTGTTAAGGGTACCTAGTTATAGATGTTGTATATGTATCATTATCAGTAACACATTAGGTTGTAGGTTATAGTATACGACAAACAGGGACCTCAAGAAATCAAGAGGTGGGAACAGGTGTCATGGAGGAGTAAGCATCTCCTGTTGACCGGTCACATCCGCCGCGAGTCCACAGTCAATTCAAATTTCACAATTGGTACAGGCGTCCCAACAACCGCTATCGAACATGCAACTCAACATTTCATTTCGTGAAACAGAGTAATCGCAAACAAGACTATTATATCTACCGTAAAATTTACGGAACGTTGACATCAAACGCGCTTTTGGATATCCCTGTGTCAATGATTTGTCAATAAGTAATTTACCTCTGTATAAGAAATATTCATATGTTGAGCACGCCATGACATGTAAGTTTTTGTAGTGTAAATGAAGGTATTAGTAGTTCATGATGCAATATCGATAAGCTGCAAAATAATATTGTATATTGTAAATGGTGAATACGACGAGCTCTTGAAACAACAGAGAGTCCTATGTCCTATATTATTTTTTCTCTGAAAAAATGCTTAGAAAAAACCGTCACCTAACATGCCGAATGCTGCTGCTTACCCATTGTAATCGTTCTTATTCCACTTTGGTCATCACTGTGTCGTCACTCCATCTATAAAATGACAAAAGAGAGATAGAATGCCCATACAGTTATGTTTTCATACGAAATAGTTTGCTATCAGGGACATTAGAACTGCCAAAAAGTGTAAAAATTTACAAGAAAGTATTTATTCAATCTTATTTACTATTTTTTTAAAGTCCAAAGCTTAAGACACACGTTTACAGAAGAGGCACAAACGTTATCAATATGTTTAACAAAACAAAATAAACAGCATAGCATAAATACTATGGTGTAAGAAGAAACGAAATCCGAAAGACTACATACATTGGGTGCTACTCAAACATGGACCTCTGGAAATACAGATGTAATTACTTGTGAGAATCACCTGTTGACCGACCTCACGTGCGACGTGTTCGTAGATAAAATGTAAATTAAAACCGGGGATATATAGTAAATTCAGCAATCTCCATCGAATGACAAATTTAATATTCCAGTCAGTTGAATATACTGAATCAAGCCCCATTAAATTATAAAATTATCATTTAATTTTGAATACCAATGTGCCAATGAATAATAGAAACTCTAACTCCATTAATACGACAATTGCGAATCCTAAACGGGATGGGAGCAAGTGTCCAGGAGGAGTCATCATAATGGAGTCAAACGTCCAGATATCCAAATATTCATGTTTACCAAAAACAAGTGCAATAATTGTATAATGGACGCTCTCTGTAAGAAATATGTCTTTTACACCGAGTATTTGAGTGCATGTCATAGGTCAAATTTATACACCCCTAGAAACATCTACAATTTGGTTAATTATACATAGAACACGTTTCAATTTGGTTTTGACATGTTTATATGTTTCAAAACGAGCCCAAAATTATGAAAATCAGTCCTGAAATATTATCCCGATATGTTTTTACGTTGTTTATGATTGCTGGTTAAATAATTCGACCACAAACTTGGAGCATTTACAATGCAATTCGATCATATGTATAGTTGGTAGTCATAAAAATAAATACACGTATTTAACAACACAAAGGAGTGACATAAAAAAATCGGCAATAGTTATGACAACATTTCTGGTTTGTGCTGAGAGTGTGGGTGTAAAAATAATCAAATTAAATTCTATATTTACATTGACATGTACATTTATATTTGAAGCACGTAATGTATTGTAAAAAGTGAAATAATATTCAGTTGTTGAGACGTCTGTACCAATTGTGACGAAGATTCGTTCTTCACGTGTTTAATTTTGGGCTTGACTGTGGACTAACGGCGGTTGTGACCGGTCGACAGGGGATGCTTACTCCTCCATGGCACCTGATCCCACCTCTTGGTTTCCAGAGGTCCGCGTTTGTCCATTTTTGCCGGATTTGTATCTGTGTCCTGGATATCCTAAATATTTAATATACTTTGGTATCTGAGATGTTTATATTGGTTTGTGTTATCAAGCAGAAAGTAGCAAAATGATGATGTAAATTATGTTTTACGTTACTGGCTGTTTTTTTATTGGGCGCCATTTTACTTTTTAATATCGGTTAGTCATGTCACTCTTTCGAATGATTCGGTATTCCAATAGGTGATATCACCCAATCGAATAGGTGATATTACATATTGAATAAGTGACATTACCTATTAGAAAGAGTGATATCACTAACTGGTATTAAATAGTAAAACAGCGCCCCATAGTTTTTGGATGTGACATGGGAAATGACTTCTACATATCTCACGATGTCATCTCTCGATTTTCAGGGGTCTGGGTGTGTTGGCTTTTGTTCGTGATTGTATATTGTTACATGTATTGTGTCATTTTTAGAACTTTGATATTATTAATTTTAACACGCTTTTGATTTAATAGTGATAATTAACATTACAGACATTACAGATATTGGTATTCTAGTGTATTGGTTGCAGATATTTGAAGCAGATTTCATATTATATATTTTGTAATAAGAAATCATGTAACCTTTGTAAACTGTTAATAATTTCAAATAATTTTGTATAAAACCTGAGTTGGTTAGTAAAACGAAATGAATCCTGTTTAAACCTATACATTTTCCTTTTTTGCATTAGAAAATTTACATCGTAAGAATTTCGCAAGAAAAGATGATGGAGAAAGTGATACAAGCAAAACTGGAATGTGATTCATCGAACGAAACTGCGCCAAACGAAGGTATGTGGAACTGAGAGTTTTGATTGGCAATCCTCGTAATTCTTCCGCCTTCTGAACACTTAAATGCACTGCGTTCACACATCAAAATGATTGCTAACGTAACACATAAAATATCATTTGTCATCAATTTTTTAGCGGAAAAATGTTTCAAAAAAGGTTTGATAGAATTGGAAATGAACTGCTTGTCACAAAAAGTGAACTCTTGGCATGGTATACCTTCTAAAGAACCATTACTAGTATTTTATGTATTTCTAAAGTTTATGTATTTCCACTGCGTTCAACTCTTTAAACCCAATAATATAAAACATCTCAAATACCAAAGTATAAATATTTAGGATGTCAGATAAAAATCTGGCAAAAAATGGACAAACACGGACCTCTGGAAACCAAGAAGTGGGATC